>CM033459.1:19112016-19203455 GCA_019425755.1 Amaranthus cruentus
AATAATAATAATAATAATAATAATAATAATAATAATAATAATAATAATAATAATAAGGATATCTTTTATTCTAATAATATTTTATTCTAGAATATTATTTTAATGTTTAGGAAAGTTAGGATATTTATATTATTGTGTTTCCTTAATTATGTAAGTTTTATCTTTTGTATTTATTTGGGCATTTGCCTCTCTTGATCGAATGAGAATGAAAACACAGTGATTTAAACTTTAACCAAAACAAAATTATTATTTCTGTTACTAATTTCTACAGACTAAGAAATAAATTTGATGAGCTATATATCCTATTACTATATGATTTTAGGTAGAATCTCCGAGTTTGTGTGTAGTCAAGTCTGCTATTGTGTGTGTCTTATTATATACATGCCCAATGATAAATTCTATCAGCTAACAATAAAAACATTTTGACCTTTTATAAAAATAACTTGTGGGTTCGAAAAGAATTATGGCATTCCACCAATTGAAAAATGGGCTCATATGTGAGGGCGAATGTTGCAAACTAACTGACATGTGATTTTATATTGAAAAATTCGAGAGAGGTTGACTAACATATAAATTTAATATGCTATGTACTCCTTCTATTACAATTTTGTTTAGGGATGGAACTTCAACGAGTTTGTACGTAACAATTATCTCTTGTGCGTGTCTTGCTGCATACAAGTCCATTACAACAAAACTAACATTTCGCCACATAGGAATTAGTGACATTAAAAAATGCCACTGATTTATAACTTTAGTGTAATTATTGTTGGTTTTTATTTTAAGCTCTACTATAAAGTTATTTAGTGACAATTCGTTTGACTTTTAATGACATACATAAATATATAGTGGCATTAACGAGAAAGGACACTAGATCCTACGTTGCGAAATGTTTTAGTATGATTTTATATTATGCTGCTAGACAGTGTAATAAATGTCACTATATCCACTGTATTCAACTATTAGAAATTTAATTAAAGTAGTGACATTTAAATTAAATGTCACTAAATATATCTCATTAAAAGTATGTAATGTTGTATGGCCCAATGACAAATTTATCAGTAATGTGTTCAACTCTTATTTGAGACAGTCTTTCAGAGAGACCATCGTTGTGGGCCAGCTCATTATCAAATATATATTAGAATTGAAAAAATGAAAAAAATAATAAAAATAAAAAACAAACAATCGAGCCTTTACTCCACCTTCCGTAATAGAATTAACGTTCATCTTAATTATGCAATTTGTTTTTTTTTTTTTTTTGTTTTTCTTTCATAATGACAGGTAAGTTATAGTCTCTTCAAATCCATGTATTATTGTTTTTTTCTTTATTTAATATTTTAGAGCTTATTCTCGTCATTATTTTTGTTAAATTTTGCATATTAGTGTTTATTATTGATTTAATATGTGTTGAATATTAGGTATTGTTTTCGGTCATGCATTATTTAAACAAGGAATTGAGTTCAATAGGTGATGATGAATATATCAGAAGAAAAAAAAAAAGTTTTGGTTGTGAAAGTGGTTTTTTTATTGTGTGCTAGCAAAGTTTAAATTTAAAGTTCATCAAGTAGGCCTTTAGAATGCATCAAGTACGTTTTTAAAAAACATCAAGTTGAGTTTTACGGTGTAGGATGGAGGGTTTCCTAATATTCTACTTATGGTATCCTGTATGCCTGCTTGAGGTATTATAAAATCTTGATTAATATATCTTAAATTACTACTCGAGATATATTAAATGTCTACTTGATATATTGTGACCCCCTACTTGATATACTCTTAATCACTACTTGCAGACCATAAAAGCCTACAAGACATACCCTATACCCATATTTGAGGTATCCTTAATTCTACTTGATGTATCTTAAATACCTATTTGAAGTATCCTAAAACGCTAGTTGAGTAAGCATGCAGTTTGTATAGTGGTTATACTAGTTAGTTATGTCTTTTATCCCTTCACTAATCTATTTCACTACGAGTTCTACGTTTTATAGTATAATTATATTAATTTGATTTTTTTCCTAAAATATTTCAACTTTTATTTCATAGAAATTGCTGCAAGAGTTTTTAAAATAATGTAACAAATAAAATGTTCACAAACAATAGTTTGTATGGTGTTATTAGAAGGGAGATTTGTGATTTACATAAAAGATAACAATGAATCTTTACCACGGTTTAGATTGGATATGTTCCTTACGTTAGAAATAGGTATAAGTATAAGCACATGATACCGTTAATTTTAAGATGCCTTATAAAAAAATAACGAACCATTAGCATATACTTATATATTGATTTTGTCGTCTTTTGGTAGCTTGTTTTTGAAGTTCCTATGTTTACTTAAAAATTGTCATTTTTTTTTGACTTTTAACGTACAAATCTCATGAAATCAAAGAGAGTATATGCCAACTTATATTATAATAAGCAATCAGAGCGGTGATTGACTTAGGGGGTGTTTGGTATGAGTTTTTTCATACTAAGTAAGGGATTCAATTACCTTTACTCCATATATTTTGTTTGGTATGATATTAGGTTAATCCAATCCCTTTCTTGAGGGTAATGGATACCCTTACTTTATTACCACCCATTTATGTCAAGTAACAAATTTTCTAACTATGATTAATTAAGTGTTTCCCTTATATTTTTCATACCAAACAACATATAACTACAACTCATACCTTTACCCTTACTCTTATTTATCATTTCCCTTTCCATTAGATTTTATATTCCCATACCAAACACCCCCTTAGCCTGAAATAAATGTTTTTTTTAAATGTTTGGTAAAATAACAAATGACGAACTCTATTATTATTATTGCTATAAATGTAGACATGTCATTTACTTTTTAATTGATAAAACACAACAAAAAATGCAACTTACCGACTTAAAAATACCGACTAACACGTGTTAGTCGGAAATTCCAACTGATTTTCCGACAGACAAGTGTTAGTCGGCAATTCCGACTAAATTGCTACTGAATTTGTTTTTGGTCGCAATTTTAAAAAAAATACCATTAATTTTTTTCCGCCTGAATTTTAGTCGGTACATTTACCGACCATTTTTCGACAAGAAGTTGGTCGGTAGTTGGTCGGTACTACATTTCCTTTTTTTTTTATTTCTTTAGTTGACAAAAGATAGATATAAGTTGAAAAGCTTTAGATGTAGAACGCAAAAGTTGTTATGGTTTAGTGGTTACCACTATGGTCTTGCAAACCAAAGGTCCCTATTTCATCTAAAACCAACAATATATTTTGTTATTTTATTAAGATTTTGTCTTATACTAATAGTTTTGCATTATTAATTTATTTTGTCTTACTAGTTTAATTTGTCTGTACTCGAAAAATTTAATTTACATTATTAATATATGAATAATATACAACGACTAATAATATACTCATACACCTATTAATATATGACGACTAAAAATACATTAATACGACTAATAATAACTAATACGACTAATACGGATAAATAAAAAATAATCCACTAATACGAGTAGTAATATACTTATACAACTAATAACATAACAATAATACACTAATACAACAAATACATGTAATATAATTAATACTACACTAGTAAGACTAATACAGTTAATAATATACATTGCATGCACTAATACGACTACTAATACATTAATACTACTTATAAAGTAATATAATTAATACTCCCTCCATTCCTTTTTGTTTTTCCACCTAGTAGGGTAGTTTCATAAGTTTTTCCACTTTAGAATACTTTCCATTTTTGGAAAGTTTTCATCCCACTTTTACCCCTTAAAATCCCACTTTCCTTATTTCACACTACTATTTAATTATTTTCACACTCAAACTTCCAATACAATCATTACATTACACTATTATTTTTTTTTCTCTCATACTTCCAATACAATTATCACTTCCCACTACTATATAACTAAAATAATACCCACTGCCACCAAAGATTCCATTTTTCTTAATCTTGGCGAAAACCCAAAAAGGAACATCAAAAAGAAACGGAGGGAGTAATATACAATAATAACATAGTATTACACTAATACGGGTAATATTGCACTAATACGAGTGATAATATACTAATTAATAATGCACTTTGTAATAATATTAATAATATTAATAAATACGACTAATTCAACTAATAATAATTAATAATATTAATAATACACTAATACGACTAATATTATGCTAATATATACAACTAATACTATACTAATGATATACTAAAATGGGTTATACAAATAATAATAATAATAATCATACTAATACTAATAATAATAATAATAATAATAATAATAATAATAATAATAATAATAATAATAATAATAATAATAATAATAATAATACTATATATCATATACTAAAACGGGTTATACAAATACTACTACTACTACTACTACTACTACTACTAATAATAATAATAATAATAATAATTTTCTTCTAACCATCCCTGTTGATGGCTTGGGACAGAAAATGAATCTCCGTCAGTTTCGAGCTGTCTTATGTTATCGGCTAACCATTCCATTGTTCGTTGATGGGAGTTTGTGCCCAAGCTGCAACACCCCTAGGATGGACAAATGGGGGGATCATGCTGTCCATTGCTCCAACGAGATTGGTGTGAAATTTCGTCACAATTTGGTTCGAGACATGCTCGTGGATATCTGTTGTAAAGCAGGGGTTTCGGTCCGCAAGGAGGCACCGTTAGAATTTTCTTCCGAGGCAGGGAAGATCTTAGACCAGCAGATTTGCTTTTATTCAATTGGCTCCATGGCCTTGCGTGGATGTAACTGGCGGCTCACCATTTGCTGGTACAAGAGTCTCTTCATGGGCCCCAGGGTCTTCTTTAGTCAATGCTGCAGAGCGCAAGAGAAAGAAATACTCTGCTAAGTGTGAGGAGAATGGGTACAAATTCCTTCCCTTTGTCTTCTCAACTTTTGGAGAGCTAGGTGAAGACGCGATCGAGTTGTTATCTACAGTTGCAACGCTCTCTTTAAGTAACTCTAGTAGTCCCAAATCTAGGGCTTATATTTTTCATAGACTGGCCTTTTGTATTCAAAAGGGTGTGGGTGCTCAACTTGTTGCTTGACTCCCCAACAATTTCTTGTAAAGTCTTTTTCTATGAAATGAATTCTCTTAATAAAAAAACAAAATAATAATAATACTAATACTAATACTAATACTAATATTACACTAATACGACAAATATTATGTTAATACAAATAATACTACCTCTTATTCATAGAGAATGGGACATTTGGTTTTTGTCACTATTCACTTATTACTCTTAATTTGTAGTTTATTCTTAATCTATAGATTAGAACATAGTCAGGTCAGATCTTGTTTGATTCGTCTCAATGCAAAGATTATTAATATTCACTTTTTATAATATTTCGTTATTTATAATAAGAGATATTAAGCATTGAATAAGTGCATTGGATAGTGTGAAAAAACAAATGTCCCATCCTCTATGAATAGGAGGGAGTACTATATTAGTGATATACTAAAACGATCTAAGACTGGTTTGGCGATTTTGGGACGTTCAATGGGTTCACCGGCAGCCAGCGGTTTGTACGACCTTGGCCTCCAATGAACTTGTTTCCTGCAACCCTACCTGCGGTGTTCAACAGCCTGCAGTGGTCCTTTCCCTTCGCATCTCCATCCGGTAGTGTTCGATCGGCCTTCAGTAGTTGCGGCTTCCAGCAACTCCGATTTCACAATTCCAACGGTTTGCACGGGAACACCAAGGGTAGAAAAAGAAGCAGCAACGGTGACCTCTCCCCTCTCACACGGTGGTCCCTCTCCCCCCACAAACCACGAGCAAAAGCAACTTTTACTTTTGAGAGGTGACGAGTCGTTCTCCCTCAAATTTAGAGGAACGACCATGTTTGATCAACGATGTGTGGTCCTGGTGGTCTTGGGTTCTTCTTTAGTGAGCTTCTCCCACGGTCTGGTGGTCCTGGATTTAATCGACGCAGCCGCAAACAGGGTTATGGTCAGTGTAGTCGTTTTGTTTGGTGAGGGTGGTAAGTGTTTTTGTTTTTGGGTTCTTTTGAAGTGGATATGGTTAATTAAGTGTTTTATTTGTTTATTTGGGTGTTTTTGAAGTGGATATGGTCTTGTGATCTTGTTAGTTTAAGTCGGTGGATATGTTTTGGTCTTGTTGATTTTATTCAGTGATGGTATAGCTTTGTTTTTGGGTTGTTTGTTGTATCTGTGGTTTTGTTTGGGAGGTTTGGTGCTTTTTATAGGCCATTGGTTTTAGTAGTGGTTGCTTTTGTTGTTAGGCGTTCATCTTGTGTATTCGTTTGTTGTTTCTTCGTGGTTTCGTTATCTGGTGCTTTTAGTGGGCAAGGGGCTCACTAAAAAGTACTTTATTAATCATCTTGGGTCTCGTCATTTTGGCTTAGAAGCGTCAAGGGTTATAGATCATCTTGGGAATGATCCTTTCTTGTTCCCTACTCTGGACGCAGCTCTTAAAAGAGTGAGCATTTGGCTCTGTGGCAAGTGTTTGCGCACTCACTCCTTTAGTAAGAATTGTAAGCATAAGGATGGCACAGTTATCGCTGCACCTATCTTTGCTGATAATGCCATTCATGGCATCGCCCGCCCTTCGACCTCTGTGCGTGCTCCTTCTGTGAATGATATGCCTCCCCCCGTGGGCTCGTGTAATGGTCCGACTTAAATGTCCCGGATAACCATATGAAAATATGACTCTGGTTCACACACTGGACACTTAGATGAAACTTCCTTCCTAGGATCGTCAATGTTCCATCGATAAAGCGATATAACTAAGCGAAAATAAAACATAAGATGGTAGCAAATCTACGATAGTTCCAACATACAACTCGAGAGCCGATTGGCCTCTAAGACGAGTTAAGCAAAATAACGAAACGACAAACAAACCAAACTTAGTTTTGTTACAAAATTGGAAATTATTTATACTCATAATTTTATTACATAAGAAGTGTAGTCTTGGTGATATTGGTCCTAGATTGAATCCTCACTCCAGTCCCCACCTGCAATCAACCTGCTAGTCGTGGAATAACAACAAATAGCAAGTTCCAAAGAACAAATCCAATACACGTTAGAGACTACATACAAACAATCAACAAGTGGAATGCAAGCAATGTGTTCATCCTAGCATGCATAGGCTCTAATACGTTCATTTCCAGATATTCCCAACTTGTAACGTCGCCCGTCTTGTTCGGGTCGTCCAAGTAATTTAAATTCAATCCTTTTTAGAGGAATACACTTGGGAGAGCTTATCCCAAGGCAACCACCGACCTAAGACGTTGCCTGTGCTGTGCGGGTCATCAGAGGTTAGAGTATGCATATCCCCATGGTGACCATAATGATCCAAAACTGCCATGAGAACAATATTTATATAATACAATCCAAAAATGTTAACCCCTTTGGGTAACCAACACATAATTCCTCAATTTCCAAGTTTAACTTCTTTCAAATTATTTGAGGTGTCTAATCCTTATGTGATTTCCAATGCCACAGTTAAGAATGCAACAACACTACTTGCACAACCACATAAACAGTATGGTCTAAGCGTGTACCTTTAAGCGCTGCAAACAAATGATATTCAAGCACGACAGGAATTTCACCCTCTTATGAATTGAGGTCCTAAATAACACGCACACCAAACGATCACGTATTAGAACGTGTTTACACATTTAACCCATTCCATACCACTAAAATATTAGTAAGACTTGATAATTTTAATTGATTTCATCCAATTTCTAATAGTTTAAAATTTTTAATACCTAATCAGAAACTTAAATTTCCTTTTCGAGCCCTGCAATTAAGTTTGGTCCAATACCCTTTCCAAAATACTCCCTTCTCTCTCTAGGGTTAGGGTTTCTCTAGTTTTCATGCTAGCCGTCTTCTCCGTAAGGGAGTTCATTCCGGTAGTCTCTGCCGGCCTTTTCAGTTTTCTTTTGTCCTTCTCTTTTCTGTCTTCCCTAGTCCTATGGAATCTCCAAACACGCTTCCTGTGGGCACAAACATTAAAGCAACCGATTTGTTCGAAAACCCTAATGACGATGAAATCGAGGATCTTGGTCTGGCTAGGGTTATTACTGAGGATGATCCCAATGAAGAACCACACAATAATAATACTGTTGAAAACAACAGTAGGGAGAACGTAGATGAAGCATGCGAGTGGCTTGACGACGGTAATGAGGAAGAAGATGACCGGTTGTCCCTGGGCTTAATTGGCAAACTGTGGTCTGAACGTTCTTTAAATCCAACTGCCTTCATGAAGACGATAAAAAACGTTTGGGTGACACAACATGGTGTGGATACAAGTATGATCGGCAAGAATCTCTTCCAGTTTCAATTCTACCACTGGAAGGACAAGGAGAAAGTGTTGAGTGGGCAACCATGGTACTTCGATAAGGTGGCGCTTCTCCTGACCGACATGGATGCTGCACAGAAACCTTCGGATCTGCAGTTCTATGCGCTTCCTATATGGGTAAGAATCTATAATATTCCATTTAGGGGCGTCATAATGACACTAATGCACGGATTCTTGGGGAAAAGATAGGGGAATATGTGGATGATGACAAATCTGAGAATATTGGCATGGAAAAATCTTTACGCATTAGGGTTCGTTTGGATGTCCGTAAACCTCTGAAGAAACATGTTAATCTTAAAGTACGCGGGGGGGAAGTATGTAAATGCCCGGTTAAATATGAAAAACTACCTTTGATATGCTTTTATTGTGGAATGCTTGGCCATGGTACAAATGAATGTAAGGAAGCTTTCGGAGAGAATTCCCCGGTGAAAAATTATGGGAGTTGGTTAAAAGCTTCCCCGTGGAAACCCTTGAAAAATGAGAATGGCCAGGATGGGGTTTCGAATGTGAAATATTGTAGCAGGAAGATTTACTTCACGAGGAAGTTACCTTCAAAAGAAACTCTTGATAATCCGAAAAACAGTATCAAGACCGTTATCTCTCTCCTTGACAGAGTAATGATTGGGAATAATAATATGCCTACCAACAAGGAGACACTGAATCCAAGGCATGATTTTATTGAAGTGGGCCAGCCGGTTTATGTAGATGAGGGAGACAAAAGCAATGTAGGGCCGGGTGATGTTGGTAATCATACTAGGGCACATGAAGAAAGTAGTACAGGGAATCTTTTGCATGACACTGTTTCAGAAACCACGAAGGAATTTAATGAGCCTGTCTGTTCCAACACCCACACCAAACATCTGCAAATTTCGTCTACTGGGAGGCCAGTTACAAAGTGGAAAAAGCTAGCTAGGGGACACTCTCACTATACCCAGGCTCCCCTTCACCATAAATCTGTAGGTGAGAAAAGGTCAAAATCTATGGAGTTGTTTGATGATGAAATGCTGGATGCAGATGAAAAGGTAATTCTCAAAAAGACAATTGTTCCCATAGAGGTCGAAACATCCCACATAGGGATTCCTGAAAACGTGGCGAGCCCCACGAGATGGGCCCTCAGTTCTCAATGAAGGACACCATCTTCTGGAATTGCCGAGGGTTAGGGAGCCCCTCGTCAATTAACGCACTACTCTCATTGGTGCGTAAATACTCCCCCGAGGTTCTCTTTCTTAGCGAAACAAAAAGTAATCAAAGAGAGATTCACCTTATTAAAGAGAAGCTTCAGTTCGATAAATTTGTTTGTGTGGAAGCAACTGGTAGAGCAGGTGGTTTGACGCTTTTGTGGATGAATGACATCGATGTCAGAATTTCGAGCATGGGGGAACATTTCATTGACAGCTGTGTGTACGAGGATAACAAACGAAGGTGGAGAATGACTGGTATCTATGGATGGTCTTAGAGCGGACAAAAGCATCGCATATGGGAAATGATAAACGAGCTTGGCAACGATGAGAATATTCCTTGGCTGATGGGAGGGGATTTCAATGAGGTTATTCAAGAATCTGAAAAACGTGGAGGAGGCCCTTGTGATTTTAATAATCTCTGTAAATTCAGAGAATGCTTAGATTTGAATAATCTTAGAGATATGCCTGCAGATGGGTACCCGTTCACTTGGCGAAATAACAGGGCAGAGGGGTTTATAGAAGAAAAACTCGATCGTTTGTTGCAAACTCATCCTGGTTTAGTACTTTCCCTTTAGCTACAGCCGAAAACATCACCTGGGATAGTTCGGACCACAGTCCCATCATTCTTTATCTTGTGGGTAACATGGAGGAGGAAAGCCGTGAACACAAAGATGATAGACCGTTCAGATTTGAAGTCCGATGGGTATATCACGAGGGTTTTGATGCAAACATTAAAAACATTTGGGGGGCCTCGAAGGACAGAAATAGGGGTCAATGGTGCAAAGTGGTTGAAGAGTGTGGTCTCCATTTGAAAAAGTGGAATAAAGAAGTTTACCAGGGGTCGCAAAACCGAATGGGGTGGCTGCTGAGGCGTCTGAAAAAATTTCGTAAGATGTCTCCCTCTCCGTCAGTGATCGAGGAATATAGAAAGGTGGAGCAAGAGCTTAGGGACTTGAGGCATCAACAGGAGACAGCTGCATGGCAAAGATGTCGTCCGTTCGTTCTTCGAAATGGGGATAAGAACACAGCTTATTTCCACACAAAAGCTTCTATCCGTAAACGCATAAATCGGCTCAAAAAAAGCCTTGAGGATTCTAATGGTGTAAAACAACGATCTCAGAAAGGTATGAAATCTGTGGTCCTCCACTATTTTTCATCTTTGTTTACTATGTCAAGGCCGGAAATTTCTCTTGACCAGGTGGATTTCATTGATCATAAAATCACTGATGCTATGGAGACTATTTTATCCCGTCCTTATTCGTGCGAGGACATCGAGGCAGCTCTTGTTGAGACCTTATAAGTCTCCGGGCCCGGATGGGCTTCCTGCACTATTTTACAAGAAATATTGGGATTTGGTGGGAAAGGATATTTGTGATGTTGTGCTGAATTTCTTAAATGAGGGTCGTATGCCTGATGATTTAAACTATACCCATGTTGCTCTGATTCCTAAAGTGAAGAAACCCTCTAAGATGACTGGCCTCAGACCTATTAGCTTATGCAATGTGTCTTATAAGCTTATCTCGAAAGTGCTTGCTAATAGACTGAAGACCATCCTCCCTGATATCATTGATGAAAACCAAAGCGCCTTTGTTCCGGGGAGATTAATAACTGATAATATCCTTTTGTCTTCTGAGGTGTTCCATTATATGAACCACAACCAAGCGAAGAAAAGAGGGTTTATGGCTCTCAAGCTCGACATGAGCAAAGCCTATGATCGTGTTGAGTGGGATTTTATCGCTTGTGTTATGATTAAGATGGGTTTTCCTGCTGTGTGGATTGATAGAGTCATGAAATGTGTCACTACGGTTAAATACTATTTTCTTGTGAATGGTGAAGTGTCGGATGTTATCGTTCCTGAACGGGGCTTAAGGCAAGGGGACCCTTTATCCCCTTATCTATTTCTTTTGTGTGCTGAAGGCCTTGGTACTTTACTTGGAGAGCCCATCATAATAACATCATAAATGGCGTGAGTATCTCTCGCAATGCCCCCTCGATTTCTCACCTCTTTTTTGCAGATGACAGCATTGTTTTTGCTCGAGCTAACGTTCGTGAAGCGGAAGCAATCCTGGGTATCTTAAAGGATTATGAGGTCCTGTCTGGTCAGAAGGTTAACTTGGATAAATGTGAAGTGTCGTTCAGCAAAAAACTCCCGCAGGACATTCGTCGTCGTATGAGCTCGGTTTTGGGGATAAAGGAAGTTCTAAGTCATGACAAATATTTGGGACTCCCTACTTTGTTCAAACGCTCCAAGAAGATATCCTTCAGCGGCATAAAGGATCGTATTTGGAAGAAACTGCAAGGTTGGAAGGAAAAGTTGCTTTCTAAGGCGGGTAAGGAGGTTCTCATTAAGGCCGTAGCCCAATCAATCCCTACCTATTATATGAGTTGCTTTAGACTTCCCTCCTCTTTTTGTGATGATGTTGAAAGGATCATTCGTAAATTTTGGTAGGGCTCCTCCACTTCAGATCGGGGCATCCCTTAGAAGGCTTGGAAGGACGTTTGTCGCCCCAAATGTAATGGGGGTATGGGATTCCGTGATCTAAAAATCTTCAATGGTTCCCTTCTTGCAAAGCAACTATGGCGGCTGCACTGTTTCCCAAATTCTCTTCTCGCAAGATCTCTCCAAGCGCGCTACTATCCATCTTCGTCCATTTCGGATACACAAGTGGGGTTCAACCCTAGTTGTGCTTGGAGAAGTATATGGAGTTCTCGATCCATCTTGGAGTTAGGTGTCAGGGGAAAAAACATTAAAATTTGGAAGGATGCCTGGTTAGATGGCGAGGGTACGGTCTATTACGAGTCAAAGATGCTTATTCCCTTGCTATGAAGGCCCAGGTTGAAACCTCTAGTTCTAATGATAGTGATCCTCTTTGGAAGAACCTGTGGAGTCTCCAAATTCAGCCCAAAGCAAAAATCTTTCTATGGAGGGCCGCTTGGGATATCCTCCCTCATGGGTACAATTTAAGCAAAAAAGGTGTTCAAAATGTGGGAAATTGTATTCGATGTGGTTTGCAAGAAACCAACTCACATGTTATGAAAGATTGTCAGTGGTCCAGATATGTGTGGATGCAAGCCTTGGATCCATCTGATATCCCTCCACACGGTTCGTTTTGTGAATGGCTTGGTTTGTTCATGAACCAAAGAAGCCAAAAAGAGGTCAAATTGTTTGGAGTTTGTGCGTGGCAAATTTTGTGCGCTCGAAATGATCTGTGCTTTGAAAAAATCTTCATCTCGCCTGAACACTGCTATATGAGAGCGTCAGAGCTGCTGTGGGAATATAAACAAGCCACTATGATACCAACTCGAGACAAAGTTCGAAGGGACGAAGTGAAATGGAATCCCCCTGTTGAAGGCACAGTAAAAGTGAACGTCGACGCTGCTGTTAACTTAAAGGAAAACAGATTTGGAGTAGGGGTCGTGGCGAGGAACAGTGCTGGTGAACTCCTGCTATCAGCATCAAAAACCAAGTCGCCGTACTCAACGGTGGAACGATCCGAAATAGAAGCTGTTAATTGGGCTGTCTCAATTATCAAGGATGCTCAATGGAGTTCTATTATCGTGGAAGGCGATGCTCAAAACGTCATTTCGGCTCTTCAAGGAAAGTTGCTTAGGGGTTATCATACACAGATCATTGTGGAGAATATTCGCGCTGCTGCTATGGAATTTCATCATCTATCTTTTAACTTCTGTTTTAGAGAAGCTAACAATGTGGCTCATCGTTTAGCGAAGTGGGCTTCCACAAGCTGTTGTTGTAATGTGTGGAGTGATGGTGGTCCATCTTGGATCACTGACATTGTGTTTTCTGATTTAGCCACTTAATAATATAGCCTCACATTTATCTTCAAAAAAAAATTTCCTTTTCGGAAAGTTTACAAAATTCAAATGAAAAATCCGACTTCACCACTGCGTCCGGAACGCATCAATTACCTTGGGTACCAAATTTCATAATTTCTAACATTCATTTACTATTTTTAATTATTTTAAGCGTTTTACCGAATTTCAACATATCGGTAAATAAAACAACAACGAAACACACACAACACTTCGAATCGGGGCGCCACCACCCAGGCAGCAGCTGCTGTCCGAAAACACTCATTAATTAATTATTATTTTTTTTATATATTTATTATTCAGGTTATGAAACCCTTTTAAAACCCATGACCAAGAAAAATCTAATAAAACCGAATCTACAAACAATACAACTTATTTTTTCTATCACCCAACCACGTAATATTTCCACACACATATAATAATACAAAAAAATCTAACCATCATCAAAGCATAAAGCCATTAAACTAAAACATACTCACCCACAAGATCTTTCAAAAAACTTAAAATTCATAAATTATGATAATTAAATTAAATATTTGATCCTCTTAACAATTTAAAATTTTGTAGAGAATCATAAACCAAAACACCTTTTTGAATCAAAGCATATATATATATATATATAGAGTAGAGATCCAATAAGAAGGGGTATGAAAATAGGAAGGATAGGAAGGAGTAGCTACCGTTGATTGATTAAGATCTAACGGTCTAAAAAAATTTGTCATAGCAGAATATCTAGTAACACATGTTTATGAAGAAAGCATCACACATTAATTTAGAAAACATCACACTTTCAAGCGACACATGATTATATAGAACGTATCACATATTAATTAAGAAAGCATTACAATTTTTTTTCTGTTCTCAAACGCGTGCAAGATGGACCATTGATCTAAGATCTAATGGATGAAATTCCTTCCTATCCTTCTTATTTTCAAACCCCTTCCTATTAGATCCTAAATCTATATATATATATATATATATATATATATATATATATATATATATATATATATATATATATATATATATATATATATATATATATATATATATATATATATATATATATATATATATATATATATATATATATATATATATATATATATAGGGGAGGGATCCAAGGAGAAGGGGTTGAAAATGAGAAGGGTAACAAGGACTCTACACCCTTGATTTCACGAAATTAAAAAAAAGCTACGGTCACGATTAAACCAAAACACATAATTGTAAAAGTAACTATGTTACACAAAAAAGTAATTATGACATAAATTTTAGAATCTTCTTAATTTACAACTTAGTATCCTTTTTTGTATATATAGTAACAAAAAAAATGAAACAAAAATCCTTCTCATCCTTCTCATTTTAAAATCCTTCTTATTTGTCTAATCTATATATATATATATATATATATATATATATATATATATATATATATATATATATATATATATATATATATATATATATATATATATATATATGATCAGGGTCTGGAGAGGAGAGATAGACGGCAACTCATACCCATGTAGGAGAGTACAGTCAGAGAGTCCTCCGGCTCCATATGTTCTTCAAATAGAGAGGTACCTGCAATTATATGATAGCTTGCAAGTCACACCCACGTTAACAATACATAATGATTGACTACTAAAGATACACAACAAAAATAATATGTACTAATAAATAATCAAACGATAATGGCAGGAGCGGCGGTAGAGAGCTAAAGGTAGAGGCCAAAACCGTATGAGACGGTGGTCGAAAGGGGCAAGTCTAGAAATCTAATACGTGGATAAGGCGCCGCCAACTGGCCCTATCCCTTGTCAGGTCCTTAGAGAGGTGGAGTTCGTGCAAGTCACTTTTAATCTTCTCTTCCCATGTCTTCCTAGGTCTTCCTCGGCTTCTCTTGCCATCCACTAAGATACATTCGATCCTCCTAACCGGGGCGACATATGTCTTTCTCTGCACATGCCCAAACCATCGCAGCCTGTTTTCCCGCGTCTTTGCGGAGAGAGTTGCTACCCCTAACTTCTCCCTGAATTCTTGGTTTCTTATCCTGTCCATCTTAATTTTACCACACACCCACCTCAGCATACGCATCTCTGTTGCATCCATCCTTTGTTCTAAAGCCTTCTTTACAGGCCAACATTCTGTCCCATACAACAAACCCGGCCTAATAGCAACGCGATAAAACTTACCCTTTAGTCTACTAGGGAATTTTTTTATCACAAACCACCCCGGTCGCAGCTCTCCATTTCAGCCATCCCGCCTGAATACGGTTAGAAACGTCTCCATCAATCTCCCCATCACTC
Organism: Amaranthus cruentus; assembly: GCA_019425755.1. NCBI lineage: Eukaryota > Viridiplantae > Streptophyta > Magnoliopsida > Caryophyllales > Amaranthaceae > Amaranthus > Amaranthus cruentus. The sequence goes on from CM033459.1 coordinate 19,127,678, forward strand.
TGAAGCACCGAAGCCAAATACTTAAACTTGGACGTTTGTGCGACAACTTCTCCCCCTATGTTCACCTCTGGCTCCCCTATCAGTATTGTCCCACTAAAGTCACATCGCAAGTATTCCGTCTTCGTACGGCTTATGCGCAGCCCCTTACCTTCCAAGGCTACCCTTCACTCTTCTAATTTACCGTTAGCCTCCTCCTTAGTTTCATCAGCCAAAAATATGTCGTCAGCGAAAAGCATGCACCATGGTGCGGTCTCCCAGATGGATTTAGAGATTTCATCCATAACGACCGTAAAAATGAAAGGACTAAGTGCTGATCCCTGATGCAGGCCCACTCCAATAGAGAAAGTTTATGTCAAACCTGTCGGTGTTTAAATGCTAGTCGAGACTCTGTCGTACATGTCTTGTATTACCCCAATGCACCTTTGTGAGACACCTCTATTCTTGAGGCTATCCCAAAAGATGTTTCTTGGTATACTATCATACGCTTTCTCCAGATCAATGAACACGATGTACAAATCCTCCTTTCGCTCCCTATACTTTTCCATCAGTCTCCTCAAAAGATGGATCGCCTCGATAGTTGATCTTCCCGGCATAAAACCAAACTGGTTCTCTCTAATCATCGTCTCTCATCTAATTCTTTTCTCTATTACTCTTTCCCACAATTTCAAAGTGTGACTCAAGAGTTTGATTCCCCTGTAGTTCTCGCATTCCTGAGCATCGCCCTTGTTCTTAAATAGAGGTATAATTATGCTAGCCCTTCATTCTTCTGGCATTTTACTAGATCTTAAGATGGCATTAAACTTTGTTAAAGAATGTAAATCATGGAAAATTTTATATAATAAAAAAAATATGATTTAATCCTTTTTAACAAATTAATTTTATTAAAGGATTATTAAAGAAAAACTTATATAAAATACTCAATCCTCCTAAAAAGTCATAGGATATCATCATATACAAAGTATAAAATATAATCTATCATAAAAATAAAATCTACAATTAATAACTAAATTTCACTTACCCTTGATTAAAAGATTGGATGAACATAGGTTTTTCTTTTTTTTTTGGTGTGAAGAACCGAAAGTACAAGAGCAAGAAAGGAGGAAATTTTTCTGATTTTTTAACCCAATGTAAGAGTAAGAAATGAGAAGAATTTGCATAAGGCTTTAGAAGATGAATTTCTCTTAATTGTACCATGATGCACAATTAAGAGGGGAGTTACAATCCCTTGAGCTTCCTCCCATAACCGGCCCCTTCCCGGTTTCCTCTTAATTAAATTTTTTTATTTTTTTAATTATGTAATTACTCCTAATTAATTATTATTTTTTTTTGGGCAAATAGAAAATTTCATTAATCCAAACAAAGACAAACAATACAATCAAAGACAACTTCGCACCTTTAGAAATTGCATCAGTATGAAAGTAGAACCCACCTTCTAGGAAGGGTTGAACTACCTCACTCTTCATGTGCATAAAGGTGAGAAGAGACCCAAAAGATCAGAGCATCAAAACAGAGCCTATACATAGCCTATACAAAGCCTACTAAACAAAAAGCTCTATAAACCAGGTTTTACAGCTTTCCAAGGGAAAAAGACTAGAAAATCTAATTTTCACATCATACATAAGCTACTTCATAAGACAATCAATTGTACTCATACTAAGACGCCAGATTGAATCATTTCCCGCCTTCCATACCAAATAAGCTAGGCTACAAATGCACATGATTATGAAGGTCTCATTGTACTTAGAGGTTCTCCAATTCTTGCGAGCAAGTCGATGAATATCCATTGGAAGATGAACACCCAACCACATCAGCAAGCGTTGGAGACATTGATGGCTATAAGGGCACTGAAAAAAGATGTGATCTACAGCTTCAGAGCATAAACTGCACATGGGGCAGGTAGAACCAGTAACTACCCCTATACGATGAAGCTTATCACGGGTTTTAAGCTTCCTACATATGACGGACCATATGATAAAGCGAGCTCTGGGAATAAAAAGCCTATTCCAGACAAACTTGTCCCATGTCACCTTAGGAGGAGACGCAACATATAGATGATAAACCTCATTAATCACATATTTGTCCTGTAACATCCAAGTGCTCAGTTTATCTCTCACAGCACAAATCTTCCTCAAAGACCAGCTAGCGGTAATAGGGGGGTTAAAGATCATCCAGTTCGCACCCTTCATATATACACCATGGATCCACCGCACCCATAAGGATTCCTGCATAGAACTTATATGCCAAGACAATTTACCCACAGCATATATTCCAAGCATCAAGATTTCTAATACCCAGACCACCGCATTTTTTAGGTTGACAAACTAGATTCCAATCAACATTGCCCTTAGAGCTATCATTAATATCGTCATGCCATAAGTAAGCTCTACAGATATTGTTTACCTTCTTGATGATTTCACGTGGAAGAATAAATAGCTGGCACCAATAAGAAGTAATCCCCATCAACACCGAAGTGATGAGTTGTAATCTAGCCGCATAGGGTAAATTCATACAATACCAAAGTCTCAAACGAGTCGTCATTTTTTCAATCAAAACATCACAATCAGCGGCATAAATGTTTTTAGCTGTTAAAGGCACACCAAGGTACCTAAAATGAAGCGAACCAAGTGGTAGATTCATCCGTGCAGCAAGTTGGACTTTCGCAGGTTGGGGAATACCAGCTAAATAGATAGCTGATTTAGAATGATTAGCATACAGACCAGAACACACAACAAATTTATCCAAATACCGACAAAGCAATTGGATTGAACCTTCTTCTCCCTTGGAAAAAAGCATAAGATCATCGGCAAAGCACAAATGGTTCTGTTTCAACCGCCTACATCGAGGATGGAAATGAAAGATTCAACTGAACTCACAACATTCAACATTCTTGATAAATATTCCATCCCTATAACAAATAAGAGGGCAGATATAGGATCCCTTTGTCGAAGGCCGCGTTTAGGGTGGAAAATCTCAGAAGGCTCACCATTCACCAATAAAGTATAGCTAGTAGTGGAGATGCACGTCATAACAATTTTGATGAAATGATGGGGAAAGTTAAGAGCCACAAGCATGTCATGAATAAAATTCCAATCGAGAGTGTCATAAGCTTTCCGAAGGTCCACTTTAATAAGACAACTAGGGGAGCAACTCTTCTGAGTGTAGTGTTTAACCAAGACTTGGCAAAGAAGAATATTATGAGCAATACTTCTCCCAGCCACAAAAGCCCCTTGTGATTGGCTAATGATCCCCCCAAGAACCATCTTGAGCCGCATACACAAAAGCTTAGAAATACACTTATAAATCACATGGCAGCAAGAAATAGGTCTATAATCCCCTAGGCTAGAAGGACATGGAACTTTAGGCATCAGAGTTATAGCAGTAACACTCCAAGCCTTAAGCAGCTGTCCATTACTAAAAAATAGTTGAATAGCCTCTACAATATCCTTACCAACAATATGCCAAGCAGCTTTATAAAATTTACTATTGTAACCATAAACACCAAGGGCTTTGTTATCATCAATACTCCACATGGCATCTTTAATTTCCTCCGCACTAAAGGACAGATTCAACCAAGAATGCATACTAGAAGACAATATAGGACCAGAGTTTATGAAATCCATGTTAATTCTTTGTCTATCTTTCATAGCATGACACAACAAATTAGAGTAAAAGGACAGAAAAGCCTATTTACTAGAAAGAGGATTGCTTACAGTCCTCCCCTCAATCACAAGTGTGTTGATCTTGTTGTGGGATGATCAATGTTTGATGCTATTATGAAAGAACGCAGTGTTATCATCTCCATACTTTAGCAAATTCACCTTAGCTCTTTGTTGCAACAAAGAAGCAAGATCCGACTTAATAAATTTTAGTATATGAGCACAATCAATCTCCTTGTTAATCAGATCAGCGTTACTAGGATCCCCATGAAGTTGCTCTTGAATATCCACAAACTCTGCTTCAAGCTGATAGAGAGTTCTCTAGAGGGGTGTGTGATGGAAATGTTTCCTCAGACTAAGCTTCAAAACATTTAATTTGTGCTGAATGTGATAGCTCAAGTGGCCAGGGACATGAGTACACCAAGCATCCTTAATAACATCAGAGAAAGTTGGTTTATCAGCGCAAAAGTTGCAGAATCGAAAAGGAAGTTTCCGTTTGAAAGGAGCAAAGAACTGAAGAAGAACAGGTGAATGATCAAAATCCCCCTCAGGCAGAAAAGCCACCTCAGCAAGAGGAAAAGCATCCTCCCATAGGGTATTACACAAAGCTCTATCGATCTTACTGAACACCCGTTTGGAGCCAGTCTGTTTATTATTCCAAGTAAAGAACCTACCAATACTCTTCATATCATGTAGACTACACAAAGACATACACTGTCGAAGAGGGTGAATCTCATGTAACCGAACAGGTTGTCCCAGTCTTTCATTGAGATTAGCTAAGCAGTTAAAATCCCCTAAAACAATCCAAGGACCAGCACATGATAGATCAGCCAACTGCTAAAACATAGGCACTCTACCATTTTTGTCATTAAAACCACGACCAGGAGTAGCAACCAAATGAATAAGTTGACTACTACAAAAAAGAACATCAACCTTCTAATGAGTAGGGTTCCAATCCACAAGAATCCTACCTTGTGTATGATACGAAAGATTATTGGTTAAACACCAAGAAGGACCCAGCTTCTGATAGAACTGACCAAGACTAGAGCGCTTGAGCTTAGTCTCAAGTAGGACAAACAAGCTAATATTATTGTCAGAGATAAACTTGATCACCGCCAATCGTTATCTAGCAAGATTTAGCCCCCTTATATTCTAAGAAAGGATGTTATGCATTGGGAGGATGGGATATAGCTCGCAGCGCTATAAGATCATCATGGGCCGTAGTCGTCACCTCCGTAACACTATCCAAGATCTCAAACCCATTACTTGTACTAAGAAAAGCAGCAGCTACAGTAGACTCCAGTGGAACACACGGATCAGACTTCTTTGTAGGAACAGTTTGGAAACCATCATTATCAACAATAGGAGCCGAAGAAGAGGTGACCACACATTTAGGGACCCATTGCCTCACAATCCCCATACGAAAAGCCTCCTGAACATGCCCCAGCTGATTACACTTGCAAACACAAATGTGGTTTCCAATCATATTGAACAGACACAGTCACCAACTCGTCATCCTCATTGGCGAAGGATAACATGTCATTGAAGCCCTCCTTAATGTTCAATTCCACCAAAATTCTAGCAAATTGCATTCGATCTTTATATTATTGTTATTATTATTATTTAATTATTATTGTTATTATTATTTTATTTATTTTTTAAAAGATTAAGAACACCACGTGACAACATTGCACACGATAAAACACGTAATCGTTTGTTACATATTAACTCACTTTATTTTTTATACTTGTCTATTATTTACTTATTTTAATATTTTCTATAAAAATACGGGGTGTTACAGCTCGTCTAGTGGTTGTCTTATCACTGGTTTTCACGTTGATCTTCTTGGACACGTTTTTTTAAAACCCTTGCGAACAGTTAAATGTATCCCCCCCAAGTTGCGCCTTGGCTTTGCTAGGTTGTTCCTCCAAGCCCTTGATATGGTCATAGCTTGTCCGTGTGATGTATCTACTAGGGTTCAACTTCTTATCTTGCTTGCTGTGTTTTGGTATCTTTTTGCCTAAAAATAGAACCGAGTGGTGGTCGGGAATGAGGGAGCGTTGCCAGTTTGAACATATTTCCAATGTCGTTTCTAGATGGCGCGACCCTAACGACATGCTTTGTTTGGTGTTGGATCGTCTTGCTGAAGCCTTTCCCCCCTCTTCTAGTGCTAAAAATGTCAGTAACCTGGAACACTCTAATTTGTATCAATGCAAGCGTAAGCTTGGGGATGGTCAATTCTCTGCTGCTACCAAGGTGTTGTCCTCTTCTGGTGTAGCACCCTTATCCTCGGACACCCTTCAGGCTCTTGAATCTAACCACCCTTGTGCGCCCCCTCCAGTTCTACCCTATATCCCTTGTAATGAGGAATCTCACTCAGTGTCCAAAGACGAAGTGCAGCAGATGATACATAGTTTTCCTAAGGTACTTCATGTGGCAGGGATGGGCTTAGAGCTCAACATCTTAAGGACGTGCTGAGAGGTGCAACGTCAGCTATCACCGACACCTTGTTGTGCTCTATCACGAAGGTGGTAAATCTGCTTTTGAGTGGTAAATGTCCGAGCGTGCTTGGGAGTTTTATAGCGAGTGCACCGCTTACCCCATTGGTTAAGCCAAGGGGTGGTATTCGTCCTATTGCAGTTGGTACGATATGGCGGCGACTTGTATCTAAGGTTGAGGCGTCGATTGTGGGGAAAAACTTGCACACCTATTTTGAAGATTTTCAATTTGGGGTCGTCATACAAGGGGGTGGTGAGGCCATTCTTCATTTTGTTAACTGGCTCGTTGAATGCAAAGGGGACATTGTTGGTTTCTCCATGCTATTGGCGGATTTTCAAAATTCTTTCAACTTAGTTAATAGGAGCGTTATGTTGTCTGAAACAAGGCTGCAGTGCCCTTCCCTTGCCCCTTGGGTGGAGTTTTGCTATTCCCAACCTGCTCGGCTATATTATGGTAACTCTATTCTCTGGTCTTGGTAGGGTGTTCAGCAACGATCACCTCATGGACACCGGGGGCTCTCCCTTTGCTGGCACAGGAGTCACCTCATGGGCACTTGGTTCTTCTTTAGCCAACGCTGCAGATAGAAAGAGGAAGAAATACGCTGCAAAGTGTGAAGAGAATGGTTACAAATTCATCCCTTTTGCGTTTTCTACCTTTGGAGAGTTGGGTGCAGATACTCTCGACCTATTAGTAAGGATTGGTTCTTTTTCCGTCACTAACTCGGGCAACTCTAAGTCTAGGGCTTACATTTTTCAAAGACTAGCTTTTTGTATTCAAAAAGGTGTGGGTGCTCAGCTTGTTGCTCGGCTCCCCACCAACTTCTTGTAAAGTCTCTTACTATTAAATTAAATATGGTTTTAATACAAAAATAATAATAATAATAATAATAATAATAATAATAATAATAATAATAATAATAATAATAATAATAATAATAATATATAATAATAAATTTTGAGCCTAGGGCTTTTTGTTTTTGCATAGGATGGCCTAGCCTCTTTGTCGTTTTGTAAGTATTACGATATGGATTGATTCCCTGTATAGTATAGGGGAATATCTCTTTTGGTGATGGCGCTCCCTGCCAAGCGTATGACGAGGGGCTTGTCTCTTGGAGCTTTGGCGGGGCGGGTCTTCCTAGTAGCTAATATATATATTCACATTACAAATCATATCACGAAAGCATAAAGGTACAACTCATTAGCTAATATATATATTCACATTACAAATCATATCACGAAATATCACTTGGTCTTATTGCCGAAGTGATGAGCATTGATACTTGAGGTCTCATGTTCGATGCCTGCTAGGCGCATTTGGTGGGTTGTGGAGCTGGTAGCCGCGCGTGGCTCCACGTTGGCATGACATGGCAATGATGTGGTAACATTTCAATCAAGAAAAAAAATTCTTTTGTTTTCCTACCAGTTGGGTAGTCGGAAATCTAGTCAGAGAGTTTTGATTTTTTTTTTCTTTCCATTTTGGGTTGAATTCTGAAATAATGAGATCGTTGCTCGCTTGAATATGTTTTACAATGAAGATGGACAAAAGAGAAAAGAGTAGAAAAGTGCTTAAAAGACAAAAGTTTTGAGAAGAAATTTGATACATGCTCACTCTTTTGGCCATAACTTTTGATAGAGAGATCACATTGATGCAAGGTTTGTGTAATTGAAAAGTAGACTTCAAGAGCTTTCCAACAATATATTATATGTCCATATCCGAAAAGCGAGCAGAAAATGGCGGCCATTCAAAGTTCGCCAATCAGGCCCAAAGCGACGACTCGCCACTCCAAAGTGACGACTCGCTGCTTCTATGCGACGACTCGGCGCTCCATTGTAACGACTCGTCGCTTCTTCTCTGAACTCTCTTTTCCAGGCCAATACATATGTAACCACTCGTCGAACCCGATGTGGCGAGTCGTCGCTTTTCGTCTGATGGAATTTAAACGGTCTTTTCTCCTAATTTTTGGAACCACTATTTAAGTGGAGGTTAAACCCTAGTTTAGAGATTGAGTTTTCTTCCTTCAAACTTTAGATTTCCTTTGTATTCCATACATTTATCTTTAAGCTTTCCTTTAAGAATTTCAATATTGTAATCTTGGATTTCATTAGCAATTTACTTTTCGTTCTTCATCTCCATTGTCGAGGTATTTCCTTTATATTCAAGTTTTTAAATTATGTCTTATATCTTGTTTCATGATAGTTTAGTATGCATAGAAATCTCTATAACCATGATTAGTAAGTAGTTTTGTATGCTAGGACATTGGATTTTAACCCTAGTATGTATGTGATTGCTAGATGAGGATTGGTGATTATGATGTTGAATTGATTTGATTAAATTGTTATGTATGATCATTCAAGTTAAAGTCTTTTAATTTCTCTTAATACCAAAATCACGAAAGTTGAGGGATGAGAATATTATTAGTCTTGGATGATAAATCAAGTTAATACGTCTTCTTAGTCAAAATTACGAAAGTTGAGATTGAGTAGTATGTTATCTTGTGATGTTAATCGATCAAAATACGAAAGTTGAGATTGAGAGAACTCATTTAATTTGTTTTAATTCGGTTACCATCCCGAAAAGGAGTGATTAAGTAATTAGATCGGTAAATCAATTCAACGGAATCAATTGCAATCCTTACCGAAATAATCACACGCTATTGGTGGGGAATTCCTATGTCCTAGTCCTTTTTATTATCTTAATATCATCATATTTCTTTAAGTGTTATCACATAGTTTATATAATCAACCAAAATCTTTTGTTCTTAAAAGTGATTGATTGAACGACTCTCATATTGATCCTGTCTCCCTGTGATCCGACCCGTAATTGTGCTACAACACCCGTACACTTGCGGCATTAAAATAAAACTCCTAACGATGAAAATGAGATTTATTTTAGTATATGTTTTCCTGAAATATATCATGTCATTCACAAAGTGATGAAACTTATATCATGCAAATAATTTTATTTATAAATTTTTATTAGCACCTAATTAATACATAAGATACAAATGATGATGCATTGGTATGAGTTTTTTTTTAAAAAAATAAGATGATAGAAATTGAACAAGCATGACCATAAACTTGTCAAAAGATTTTCCTACCATTGTTACACTAATATTATGTTACTAATTACTATTTCGACTATTTAATATCTATTACCAAACGGATGTAAACAATTAAGTAAAATGGTCATTATATCATAACTTCAAAAAAAAGTAACTTCAAGTTTCTTGAAGGTTTTGGAATTATAGCACGAATAGACACATAGTCGTTTCTGATATCTTATGAGTTCTAAGCAAAATGAAAGAAATTGACTCTTTCTATAGAGGGCCGATTTGGAATTACAATTTTAAGAGCGGTATTTTACATCGTACATGATAAATTTGCTAAATTGTGGTATTGAGCCTCATTCTCGCTATGAATCCTAGGTAAATGTCTACCTTACTTAGGATCAGTAACAATCCTGCTAATATACATGCCTTACATTACAAACAAAAGAATTTTAGGACATAAACTTCTCATAATTAACAAGTAGTGCAAGGCAAATAACTTTAGCAAACATTTTCAAAACATATCATTTTCTTTAAATCTTAAAAGAAAAAAATGAAGGAAAAGGGCAAAAACATCCACAAAATTCATACCTCATGATCTCATCCACTGATTGTATAGTGGCAAGGAAAGGGGTGAGGGAGACTACTCAATAAACCTTGTTTCAAGATAATAGCCAGCCATACTCAGTTATTCACTTTTATTAAGTCCTTCCAAAAGCTTTTATATTCAACCCACCAATATTTACTGAGCATAGGAAAATTTATATAAAATGTTATATATTTCGTCTGTCTAATTGAGTTTTTCCCATTTACGTCAAAAAACTCTCACTTTAATTAACAAAATTAGACAAATTCCAAGAAGAACAACGTTGATGAAATAGATTAATATATGAGATGTTGAAAATCAAATTAGAAAACAAAACTTTAATAGTCAAAGTAAAAATAAAAATAAATTATCAAAAACATTTAAACATAATAAAAAAAATATTATAAATCTGCTTTTATTTTTAATTAACTATATTTATTCTATAAGCCGATAACCGAAAATATCAAAATCACGGTAGTATTTCCACTATGGGCCCTCAAATATTTGCTTACTACCCTTCAACACCACTTGTTATAACTTTTTTTCTTCCATATGTAAATGCAATTACTAAAATACTTTTTTTTAAAAAAAAAAAAAAAAAAAACTTTTATCTCCTCATCTTTAAAGAAATAATTGATTGAAGATCATTTACCATTATTAGCCCTTCCCCTAGTCGGCTAGTCCTGTCTCCAATCTCTCTCTTCCTCATCTTCCGGGCTACAATTCTACCCTTTTTTTATCTCTCTCTATATATGTCTTCCCCCTTCTACTTCTTCATTACTCAACATCTTTTCTTCATTCAATTTTTCTTATAAATACTAAAGCCCAAAACAATCAATCATACTATTTAATTCAGTTTTATACATTTAAATTCACCAACTTTTTTTCTCTCAATAAAAAATACTCCCTAATAAGAGGGAATAACCTAGCTACCCAAAGATTCAATTTTTCTTATTCGTAAGTTGGGCATTTTTATATCCGTGCTGAATTCTTGTGTTAAATATTTGATTTGGGTGTTTTAAGAGTGGACAAAATTACAGAAAAAAAGAGGGAAAGATCAGAGATGTCTAGCTGTGTGGATCAAGCAGCTGTTCCAACATCTGAGCAACTTTGCTACATACCTTGCAACTTTTGCAATATTGTTCTTGCGGTTAATTTAACTAAATACCATCTCTTCATTTTACATTTTTCCTCTTTTTATACACTTATTACATACTAGTCTAGCTGAGTTTTTATAAAATTATTTGTCACTCTTATTTAATTTGTTTTTATTATAACTTATTTTTCAAATTTATCGGATCAGGATAATTTTCAAATTTGTTGTACGGCTAACCTGTGAAGTCTCCGTCTATTTATCAAAAGAAAAGTCACGCTTCACAGAAAACTAACTTGTTTATGGATAAATTTGTCATAACAATCGACTGCACACAAATTATAATTTTTCGATGTTGGATCATGTTGGTTATTTCCGATATTTATAATAGACCCTTCAAAAATATATGCTATGTATATATTTAAGGTAAAAATTTGGGTCTTTTTCTTCAACACTATCAAGTTGAAATGTGATGACCTAATTTAATTAAACAACAACTTTACACGAACAAAATTAATCTTTTGTGATTAAAATTTTAACATATATAGTGTTTGTAAACAAAAAATAATTACTTGTTTTCTGAAATAATACTCATAAATTTGATAGTTTCAATAATTTTTTTTTAAAAAAATGATGAAGATGATGGATCATGTGACTTGTGAGTGTGATGAAACAGGTAAGTGTACCATGCAACAACTTGTATGATATAGTGACCGTCCGATGCGGGCACTGCACCAATCTATGGTCAGTTAACATGGCTGCTGCCTTCAATTCTCTCTCCTCCCCATGGCAGCATCACCACCACCATCAACCTAACATTCATCAGGTTATCAGTAATACTCCTACATCTATATATATAAAGCTTATTAACAAATTAAGTAATAATTTAAAATAATTATTCTCTTTCTAAATTTACCGATCTAGGGTTTCCAAATTAAAATCTTATTTAAGTAACACACATCTGTAAAAGTTTTCTGAGTCTGTTTCTTTCTTGTTCTTCAGTTTTATGTCTTTTTTAATTTTTTAGTTTTAAAGGAGAATCATGAGTCCAGTTTGTGGTTGAGGATGTAATATTTTTTATGTTACAAATTATTAATATTAAGTTAGTTTTTACTTAATCTATTAAAAATAACTCAACGATTGTTCATTTTTAAGTGTTTGACTTACAAAGAAGTTTTGAAAAGATGATTATAAACAATAAATAGAGTATTTTTTAATAAATAACTTATTAAGTGGGTTTATCTAAAGATTAACAATAAATAAATTTATTTTCAGTAAATTAATTAAGCTTATATTCGTTTATTATCCCGTAATTTTCTTTCAATTTACCGGCAATTAGGAAATTGTTCTTGCCCGGTTAAAAAGTTTGTTTTAGAGAGGGTAGTAATTAATTAAGGTTTTTATTTACAAAATAGTCGTCCAATCAAGTAATTACACATAATAACTAATCTACTTACAAATATATCTAGGGTTTCTTAAAGAAAACAATTTAGGAGTAGCAAACACATCTGTCAAAGTTGTCTCAGTCTGTTTCTTTCATGTTCTTTTCTTTATTTTATCTGTTAATTTTTTTTTAAAAAAAAAACATGTTTGGGAATTCTAAAGTCTAATCTTGGGATTTGTTTTTATAGATTTGACTTTAACTGATTTGATGGGCGATTTATAGTTAGATCTCAGGTGTAGCTTGATCCTGCAGGTGTTTTTTTTTTCTTTTCTTTTGTGGGCTGTAGCATACTCTAGCTAGGTCAATTTAGTATATTTACCTAATCTAGTTCACACTCTGACTCTTATTATAAAGTTCTTCTCTCAACTTAGTAAAACATTTATGACTTGTCTAAGTGTTTTTTGTAATATAAAATTTAATTAGAATTGATTTTTATTTCTGTTAGAATCTCACCTAATTCTCTGTCAGTCTATCCTGTAATAGAAAAAATTCTAATATAAATTCAAACAAATCTTCATAGAAGTACATATGTCTAATTACTCAATCTCCTTTGTTCTTAATTCCTTCAATTTGAACAATTAAGTTACATCACCTTTATGCTCTTAAATATTAATCTTATTAACTAGACTCCTATTTTAGAGCTCTTTACTCAAGTTAGTAAAAGATCGTGACTTGTGTAAGGTTTTTTTTTTTTTTTAATTTTAGAAAAAACAAAAAATGAGTTATATTTTAGTTGAGAAGCAAGCACCAATTTTTTGGAAAAAAAAAATTAAAGTTGGATTTTCACTTAATTTTCGCTCGGCCTACCTTGTAGTAAAACCATCAAAAAATAAAATTTAAATATTAATTCAAACATTTCTTAATTGAAGTACATGTGTAAATACTCCATCTCCGTTATTCTTAATTTCTTCGATTTGATCAATTAAGTTGTGGTCTTAATCTTATTTAACTAGAGTTTCAATACTTCTTTCTCCAACTTAATTTTTTAATTTCAGTCTGCTTTATGTTTATAGCTTTAACGACTAAATTACATATGCAAATAAATCATTCATTAAATAGTTTAATTTCTTGATCATTCTAAAATGATGTAAAATTCATATAAAACAGGCACCAAACTTTGGCAGTGTGGGAGAATATAGGATCGACAATTTGGGTTCATCTTCTAAGTACAACTACTCTAACAAGGCAGCTACTATGAGAATTTCTCCTCCTATAAGCAGTAATTCTACTGAAGAAAGAATTATTAATCGCCGTAAGATTATATTTTAATGTACATTTTTAATTAATCATATCATGTAATTATTGTTTAGTTTATAATTTTAATTATATTGATTGTTTATGTTTTTGTGTTTAGCACCTGAGAAGAGGCAGCGCGTACCATCTGCGTACAATCAATTCATAAAGTAATTAACCGGCCTTAAGCTTATATTATCAGCTAATTAAATTGATATTATTCATTTCATAAATTTTATTTTATCAGGAAATGTGAAAATTAATTTAATAATGTAATTTGTGACAATTTTGCAGAGAGGAAATTCAAAGGATAAAGGCTAATAATCCAGATATTAGTCACAGGGAAGCATTCAGTACTGCTGCTAAAAATGTAAGTTTAATACAATAATCCTGAGCTTGAGGATTTTTTTTCTGATTGATCCTTATAATATAAAACATGAGCAATTTTAGAGTGCACATGATTTAATGAGTTGTTTTACCGTAATTTATTATAATTCAAACTAAAAACAATAAACCTTTGACACTATTCAAATAAGAAATGTGAATCTTTAAGTTAAATAACAACACTTAATTAGATATTACCAGTTTCGTAATTTGTGATACGAGTTTAATTCTCATTACGTGTACATATGAACATTAATTCTTGTTTGTCTTCTTGCCTGTAATAAATTATTTTAAGTAGCACAAAAGGTAATAGAGTAGTGATTAAAGTTTGAACATAAAATTAAAACAACATTAAACAAAATTATTGGGTAAAGAAACTTCCATGACTCTATTTGTTTGGCATATACAGTGGGCACATTTCCCTCACATCCATTTTGGGCTCATGCTGGAAACCAACAACCAAGCTAAGCTAGATGAGGTAACATATAATTAGCCTTTATTATTTGTTGTCCTTCTAAAATAATAGTTTGACATTTTAGACTTTCATAAATTTTTTGAATTATATATACATATAAATATATAATTATTTTCCTTTTCTTCGGCTTATTAAATTACATCAACTTATCTAGGATAAAGTAATATAGAATTATCATTATTATTTTTTAATGTATAGTTAAAATAATCTTAATTAGTTAAATCACCTAAATTAGCTAGGCGGCGGCAATGATAAAAATCCAATATGACAATTGAAATCTTAAAAAGATGATTATTCATTAATATTCTATCTTTCACCCTTATAAAAATTATAAATTTTGGTTTAATATAATGTTGTCAGCAAAGAATATTGGATTTGTATTTACTTAAGTCGTATTTTATGTAATTGATCATAGCATTTCATTATGTTTAGTGTTTTTTTCTTACAAAATGTTTAATATTCTACTTTTATCATTCTTATCCTTATTTTTGTTTAATAATATAAGTATGTATATATTCGAGTTGTGTGTTTATTTTTGTTTTGCACGCAAATCTGATAATGTTTCATATCTTATTTTAATTAAGTTATTCATTATACTTATTTTTGTTTATTAATGTTGATTTTAGGGAACCCAAAAACATATGATGCCAAGGACTGCTTTGCTAAACAATTGATGGTGCAAGGTATTGCTCAAAGAGATGCGTTTTGTGTTTCCATAAAGTACACAAGAAAGCTGAACTATGTGGTTAAGAAGTTCGAGAAAATGTATTTTATTAATTATTACTGCTTTTAAGTTGTTTTGCGTGAGAGGTTTATTTGGATATCTTGTGTTTGATTTGTCACAAAATCCTTTTATATATATGCCAAGTATCTAATGAATTAATTTTTACTTGTGACCGTCTTTTTGTACAGACGGCTCTCAAAAGCCCATTTTAATTCTAAATATATACAGTTACAACTCTAGATATAGATTTGGGCTGGACTTTTGAGAATCGTCTTTACATAAGACGGTCTTTCAAGAGAGCACCTAAACAAAAAACATACAATATTATTAAAACCCAAGATATATATTTGATATCTATTACATATTTTGATCCATAGAGTTTGCCCCATTATTAAAAAAATAAGAGGGATTTTATGTGAAAGAAATAAAGGAGATGAATCCTTTATATTAAGATAAATATTTATTCAATGTAGCTGCTGCTGCAGCTCTTTTATTATTACAATGTATGTAATTATCTATTACATTACACTCTGCCATTTCATTAAAAACTTTGAGATATATATATAAGTGAGGCATCCTAAATATAATTATATCTTCCTATAATTTCTCTTCCTCTATCAATAATGATGTATAATAGAATATCTATTAATAACTTATGGATGGTGATGGTTTACTAATTTTAGCACACCCCCTTAAACCATACTATTGTAGGTGCAAAGACCTAGACTATCTCGTAACATTGTAAACATTTAATTTCTTAATGGTTTTGTAAAGATGTCTGCTACTTGTTGAGAGCTCTTGCAGAATATTATATTTATCACTTTATCATTGACCAAATCACGGAGAAAATGGTATCTCACATCTATGTGTTTCCTTCTTCCATGATAGACTGGATTCTTTGAGAGTGCTATCGCGGATCTATATCACAGTAGATTCTTGTTGGACCGTTTTGCGAGCATTCGAGTATTTTGAGTATATTACGAAGCCAAATACCTTGACATGCAGAAGATGTTGCAGCAACATACTCAACTTATGTTGATGATAAGGTCACAATTGGTTGTTTCTTTGAGGACCATGATACTACTCCATTTCCCAAGAAAAAGGCGTATCCGGATGTACTTTTTCTATTATCAATATCCCCAGCATAATCACTATCCGTAAAACCAACAAGATATGATTTTTGTCTTCCATAAAATAGTCCTAAATCTCTAGTGCCATTCAAATAGCGTAGTATACGCTTCGCAGTTTGCAAGTGATCATGTGTTGGGTTATCCATATATCTACTGATAAGACTAACCGCATACATGATGTCTGGTCTTGTTGTAGTAAGATACATCAAACTTCCAACTATTTGCTTGTAGTAGGTGCTATCAACTTTTTCACTTCCATCATTCTTTCTCAGTTTTACTCCTACTTCTATGGGTGTATTAATTGGTTTTGATTGATCCATTTTAAATCTTTTCAAAACAACTTTGACATATTTTCTTTGTGAAACAAATATACCATCTTTAGTTTGATCAACTTCAATACCGAGATAATAGTTCATATTTCCAATATCTGTCATGTCAAATTCATGCTTCATCTGCTTCTTAAACTCTTCGATCATTTGAGAATCGCTTCCAGTGTATATTAGATCATCCACATAAAGACAAACAATAAGAATTTTATTGTTATTCTTTTTCACATAAAGAGTATGCTCATAAGGACATTTTTCAAAACCTAGTTTTGCAAAAACTGAATCAATTCGCGTGTACCAAGTTCTTGGTGCTTGCTTCAACCCGTATAATGCTTTCTTAAGTCGATAAACTTTATTTTCATTTCCTTTTCTCACAAATCCGGGTGATTGATTGACGTACACTTCTTCCTGTAATTCTCCATATAGAAAAGCCAACTTCACATCAAGGTGAAAAACTGTCCAACCATTTTGAGCTGACAAAGAGAGAACTAATCGAATTGTCTCTTGTCTTGCTACTGGTGCAAATACTTCATTGTGGTCAATTGCTTCCTTTTGCTTATAACCTTTCGCGACTAATCTCGCTTTATATTTTTCAACGTTCCCTTCAGCGTTTAATTTTGTCTTATAAACCCACTTTACTCCAATAGGGTTACATTGTTTTGGTGGATCTACAAGCTCCCAAGTGTTGTTCTTTTCAATCGATCTAATTTCTTCTTGCATGGCATTTTGCCATTTTTATCTTGATTAGCTTCTTCGAAAAATATAGGATCACCTTGAGAGAAGAAAGCATATTGAATGAAGGAGTCATCATTGTCATCATCTCTACTAATAATGTAATCTTTCATCCATGAAGGTTGAGACGTGTTTCTCCTTGGTCTTTGTAATTCTGTTCTTTCTACTACATTCTCATTGTCATCATAAGCTTCTTCTGCTACTTGAGTTTGTTGTTGTTGTTGTTGTTGTTGTTCATGATGTACTTGTGTTATTGTATCCTTCTCTAGTTTTTCAAAACTTAAAGGAACAATGGCCTCTTGATCTTTAGTCCATTCGTAACATTGATTTAAGCAAACACAACATCTCGACTAATAATCATCTTTCCTGTCTTTGGATTATAAATCCTATAAGCTTTTGATACATTACTTTGTCCGACAAAGATTCCAACTTCGCCTTTATCATCCAATTTCTTTCGCTTTTGGTCTGGAACATGAGCATAAGCAACACAACCAAAAACCTTCAAGTATCTAACATCTGGTTTCTTCTTACTCCATGCTTCTTCAGGTGTGAGATCTTTTATTAATTATTACTGCCTTTAAGTTGTTTTGCGTGAGAGGTTTATTTGGATATCTTGTGTTTGATTTGTCACAAAATCCTTTTATATATATGCCAAGTATCTAATGAATTAATTCTTACTTGTGACCGTCTTTTTGTACAGACGGCTCTCAAAAGCCCATTCCAATTCTAAATATATACAGTTACAACTCTAGATATAGATTTGGGCTGGACTTTTGAGAATCGTCTTTACATAAGACGGTCTTTCAAGAGAGCACCTAAACAAAAACCATACAATATTATTAAAACCCAAGATATATATTTGATATCTATTACATATTTTGATCCATAGAGTTTGCCCCATTATTAAAAAAATAAGAGGGATTTTATGTGAAAGAAATAAAGGAGATGAATCCTTTATATTAAGATAAATATTTATTCAATGTAGCTGCAGCTGCAGCTCTTTTATTATTACAATGTATGTAATTATCTATTACATTACACTCTGCTATTTCATAAAAAACTTTGAGATATATATATAAGTGAGGCATCCTAAATATAATTATATCTTCCTATAATTTCTCTTCCTCTATCAATAATGATGTATAATAGAATATCTATTAATAACTTATGAATGGTGATGGTTTACTAATTTTAACATTATGTTCAAATGGAAAAAAAAAATATATAGCGACAAAGTCAATAACTAATAAGAAATAGTGCCAATATTATAAAAAACAGTACTACTTTTATGTTTCTTTTAGTTCTTCTCGGTTAGAATGATCCAATTTTAGAGCCAAAATATAACTTAAAATTCTCATCAATATATATGAAAAACTTATTTCATGTTGGAGTTTGATCGATTCATCTCACTATATATTTATTATATCAAGTTCTTATGACATATATAAACCCAAAATTAAATTTATCAGACTTTTGAATTTTTATCAAACTCTACGAAAAATATCAATCATACATCATATCGTACATACTAATAAAAATGTTGAAAAGTGATAAATGTCATTCTTATAGAACATTGACAAATTAAAAACATTTAGTGGATAATAGTTGATTACATGATAATATTTACCAAATTTAGAATTTAAGTTTTTGAAAAAAAAACGGAACAAAATTAGGTAAAATAATTATTTAATTTATTATAGCAATTTTATATATCTAACCTAGAATCATCATTTACATACTAGTAAAAATATTAAAAATGATAGATATCATCCTTAGGAAGCCTTAACAATCATATCATATTATCATATCATACATACTAATACAAATGTTGTAACATGACAACTGTCATTCTTAGAAATCATATCATGAATGAGTATTAATAAAAATGCTGGAAAATTACAAATGTTATTCTTAGAAATCCTTAATAATGGAATTATTTTAGTGGATAATAATTAATTGCATAACAATTTTTACCTAATTTAGTATTTAGTTTTCAAAAAAAAATCCTACATCATCATACATACTAATAAAAACTAAATAAATGATGAATGCTATCCTTAAGAAGCCTTGATAAATAGAATTATTTTAGTGAATAATAGTTGATCATATGACAATATTTACCTAATTTACAATTTAATTTTCTAAAAAAGTTTGAGACAAATTAGGTAAATTATATTTATATAATTTATTATAGTGATTCTACATATCTAACCTCGAATTTGATATATTTGATTGAATGAAATAGTGATGTATTTGATAAATAATTTAGAAATTAAAATCAGTATTTTTTAATTTTATAAGTCATGTTTTCGATAAATTTAATCACGATAATATATATTTGTATTATTTTTTAAAGTTATATATTTATATATTTCATACTCATAAATTTGTTCATTGCATGAATTTCTATACTAATTTATTTCTAACTTTCTGTTTTTTTTATAGAAAATTCTGCTTACCTGGATAATCAAAAGTAAATAATATATTTATATCGTAGAAAAGTAAGTAAAATGAAAAATTAGGTTCATTTCCAAGCACGACTTATTGAGAAAATATGCGAGGACCACGTTATTGTCCTCTGCAATAAATCGAAGAATGGTAGTATTTGGCTGTGGGATCGAATGCTTGAATTGTGGAGTACACTTAATTATATGCATCTCTTGTCCTTGAGATGTGTGCATCTGATAAACCTATAAACCTATAGACAAATTATTTCTAAGGATTTATAACAAATTAGAATAGAATGATTAGGAAACTAAAGGTAGAAATATACTTATAATATTACAATTTCAAGTTCAACCAAAAATTTAAAATCACAGTTAAGGCTTTAAAGATATGTTATATATTTTAATATGTTTTCTTATAAGAGAGTCGTTTTAGGGTTAGATATACAGATGCAACACAGAACCTCTTCATATTAAACACTAGATGTTGCCCATTTAAGTGAAAGATGAGTGCGATTCAAACTAGTGTTATTTTTCTAATAATGATTTGATGTGAATCTTGATCAGATTTGTTAAAATATCTTGTAATATTACACACGTTTAATAAATAAGTTAAATTAAGGTTAAATTATAAGCAAGTCTTGTGAGAGACTGTTTTACGGTGAGATTACTCATACAAGAGTACAATAGGCACAATTTTGATTTTTGCAATATTACACGATCACTAAATAATTAATCAATATAAGGTAATAATTGCTAGATTTTAAGGTCAAAATTGATGTCTTTTAAAAATTTTATTAGATCATCTATAATTTATTAAATGAAGGTTAGAATCGATCACTTTAAGAGTATAATTAATCCCTTCATGATTATAATGTACCCCTTTGTGATTAGGAAAAATTACCTAGATATTTCAACATTTTACTACTTTCACTATAATAGTCCCAACTTTTAATTATACATGAATAATCTCAACTAAAAGCGGTGCTTTCTAAGAATGCACAAAAGTAACCTCTTACCTATATAATAAGTCATTTTGAACTGTCCTTTTTTTTTGCAAATAAAGCAACATATTATAATAGAAGATAAAACCAGTTAAGGTACATCAAAGGAGTAACAAGAGGTCTCATTCTCCTCAAGCACAGGGAGAGGAGAAGAGGCTACAGGAGAAAATAAGAAGTCAAAAGTACATCAGAACAAAAGACTAGATGTCTAAAATCAAATATGATAACATCGTCAACACAGCACGGAGAGACTGGGAGTCTAAAGAGCCTGAGCTTATGCGGGATTTTTGTTCGAGCTTGGCAGGAGATACAGTCAGTGAAGTGAACTTCCCACCTTAGGACATGACGAGCTTCCTTGTTCCAATTCCAAGTTGAGAGATTCCCGCAAAAGGTACAAAGTGAAGAATATATGTCCTTAATAGGAGCACGGACTGTCAAGCTATCCACGACTATTTTCGAATCCGAGGCAATAACAAACTCAGTCCAGGAGAGGAGTTATGTTTAAATATTAATATTTATGATTTTATATTTTATTTTTCTTTTTTTTTAGAATTTGACCTACAATAACTAGTCACCCTTTCATTTTGGCAACAATGTTATTGGATAAGGGATCCTAAAATTAGAATTTTTCGTGGTTAATCAAAAGTAAGAATTATTATTGGAAAATCAAGAAATTATTAGATTATTCTAGCTGGGTAATCTTTCCTTAATATTATAAGTTATAATAATTAATCTTCATACATGGTGATGACTTCTAATTTGCTACTATAAGCATTAAATTGATCACTTTAATTAAGGTTTTATTTGATCATTTTATCTAATCACTTTACCGTTAATTTTCATCACTTTAAAAAGTCATAATTGATCGGTTACATATTTTAAATGAAAATTGATCACTTTAAATTTATAATTGATTTTTTTAAGCAAAAGTTGATCACTTTAAAAGCTCATAACTGATTTCTATTAGGCTATTGATTCTCACCATGAGACAATTTCCTAAGAATTTGTTTAATCCATCACAAATTTTCGTATGAAACACGTGTCTTGTATGATACCATCTCATTATGTGGCGGGTCCATATAAGCAATTCAAATTATACAAAATATATTAAAAATATTACTCCCTTCGTTCTTTTAAAATTTTCCACCTTATTATAATGGGTAGTTTCGAAAGTTCTTTTACTTTAGAATACTTTATATTTTTGGAAAGTTTTCATCCCACTTTTACCCCGTAAAACCCCACTTTCCTTACTTCACACTACTATTTAATTATTTTCTCTCTCATACTTCCAATACAATCATTACTTCACACTACTATTTAATTATTTTTTCTTTCATACTTCCAATACAATTATTACTTCACACTACTATTTAATTAAAATAATACCCATTAGAATCCAAAGATTCTATCTACCTTAATATTTGTGAAAAACCCAAAGTAGAACAAATAAGATCGGAGGGAGTAATTAATTAAGTAAAACTTTATAGACAATGTAGTTTACAAAACAATATGCTTAATAAGTTTTAGGAATTATTTTTTATTATTTTTTTATTATTTTTAATTAATGAGCCAACCCATTAATAAAAGGTCTCATCAAGAGAAACTCTTAATTAAGAATTAGTGAATAACTAAATGTATAACATTTAACATAGAAAAATAATATTTAAGTTGATTTAGCACATCCGTAAAGATATATGTTTAAGTATTTAGGGTGAGGAATAGGATGGTAATTGGTGATACATCTTTCCGGTGGTAGAGATCCTAAGGGTCAATTCGATATTAATAGGTATTTCTTTGATTACCATATATAGAGGATATCTAAGAAAAAGACTACTTGTGTTCAACATGCATAGACTAAAACCCCTAAAATAAAAATGTAAAATCATGAATTTTGATGATAAAAAAGGAGTTAAATGGACCACAATACTTTTTGTTGGCTGTATAATTTTACTGCCTTCTCCACCAAAACATAACCTTTTATTATTGCAATTGTGAGCTCCACTTAAACACTATACTTATTATGAGTCAAACTTTACTTCTTTTTCATATATAATCACTTTTGCTACCAAAACAAAGCTAAAATCAACAAACAACATACATGCATATGTTTGAATTTTTTGAACTTTTATTGTTTTCTAAAGGAAGTAATATGGAGTATAAAGAGTAAGGGAGTGTATTTTGTTATTATAAATTCATTTCAATTCAACTTGAAGAAGAAAAAAAATGAGATAAGGGAATGTGAATAGTATTAAAAAGAATATATTATAACATATTTTAGGGTTTCAATCATCAGTTTGACCTTTTGGTTAAGTTGATTCCTTCATATGTTAGTTAAAACAATAAAGATAAATTCAAATAAACTATTTTTTAAGGGTAATCTAGTAAATCAAGCAAATGTTAGTATTTTAGTACTTAAAGCTTAAAAAGACCACTAACAAAACGTAACATATCGGAGGTGAACAAGGCGCACAGATCTCGCTCCCCTCTTGTACTGCACTGCACCTCGAGTCTCTGAGGCGCTTTTCTAGTTGCCTTGGTGCGCATCACGCCTAGGCGCGCCTCAGGCACACTTTTTAACACCCAGCTTGACAGGATACCAAAATCCAGCGTGATAAGAGGTCACAAGTTCGAATCTTAACCCTCCTCATTTAAAGTGGTATATTCTAAAGAGGACATATGTTACATCTACACTTCTAGTCCAAAGGGCTATTGTGTGAGGAGGCATTTTAAACTATATTTTAGGACCTTAACCTTAAGCTTCAGCTTTTGATTAAGATGGTTGGTCGACAAATACCAAATTTCATCTTATGTAATTGAAAATAACACACTAAAATTAAGCTTAAATGTAATAGAAAGGACACAATGTAAGAGCAGTGAATGCATGCAAATACAACATTAATTGATTTATGGATTGCATTATCAAAGGCTCCAAAGTTAAGAAGGACCACAATTCCTTTTATAAGCCTTACTGGGAAGGACTCTTCCTTCCAGTTATGGATATAGACCTTACAAAAAAGTTTTTGGCTATGAAATTTAAATATGTTTGCTGTCCAATCTTCACAAAATTGACATGACTATACTACTAGTACTGGATCTAGCTACTAGCATGGTGGTATTCCACAAAGTGAAACATAAAAAAATCCTAAGAAACGTAAAATGTTATAAATAATACTCTCTTCTATTTAGTCGTAAATGTCTCATTTAGTTTTTTCACATTTGTCGAGACAACATTTTAACCCATAATATCTCAAATTATTCTTAATTAAAAATTATAAAAATTTGATATTAATAATCATTGTATTGAGACGAATCAAACAAGATCTCACATGACTATGTTTTAACTTATAGATTAAGAGTAAAATACAAATTAAGAGTGACGAGTGAATAGTGTCAAAAAAACTAAATGGTCCCATTTAGGCTGAATATGAGATATTATAATAGAAATATTACTTTTCTTTTATTATATTGGTGATATTTCATTTCAAAAAACTTTTTTTGCTGATATTTTAGTTATTTTTTAAAAATGCCCTAATATCTCATGTACACAATAATAAAGTAAATTATACTTAAACTTAAATAAAATTATTATCAACTATGTACATAAAAATATACTTTCGCTATACCAAAATACTTACAACATTTAACATTTCACGCATGCCAATGCACTGATTCAAGTTTTAATACTCTATATATATATATATATATATATATATATATATATATATATATATATATATATATATATATATATATATATATATATATATATATAATATATATATATATATATATATTACGAAATGGAAGAGTAATTTTTAGGTCCTAAAAAGTTTAAAACTTTAGCGATAACCCACTTTGTCCCCGCTAATTATCCCTAGTCAATATTACATTGTTGACAAATGCCAACTCAATGGAAATTCATGCACTGCAGATTGAAATTATATTTTCAGTGCTTCCATATCATGCCTTTTTTTGTTTGTTTTTTCTTTTGTAATTATTTTAAATGTCAATTTCCTCATTATGTGTCTCATTTTCTTAAGCATTTTCCATAATCTTCCTTCATCATAATGGTTTTTTCATCTATTCAATTCGTTCTCAACAATAATATTCAATAAAAATAAATTTAGTTTAATTATTAATATTAATGAGTTTCTTTCACCCAAAATTATCCATCTTGAAATGAAGGATTCCTATATTAAAAAAAAAGTGAACATGTAACTATAAAATTCAAGAAAAATAAGTTAATAATCAAAGATAATTTTATTTTAATAAAGAGTAGTTCGATTCAACCATAATTAAAAAAGTACCTAAGTAAGGTAATTTTAGTTTTAGTTTAGCAAAAACTAGATAAACCCCGTGCGATGCACGGTTTTTTTATTTTATTGTTTTACATTATTTTAAAAATACAAAGAAAATAATTTGTAAATTATTGGTTATTTTCAATGAATTATATAATAGCTAATATTTAATTTAGTTTTGACTTTAAAAATACTTTTTTATAAGTTATGTATGATGTTAAATAATGCTATTTTTAATATTATTTAAATTTTATTGATCACTATATAAGATTGTAAGTGACAAATTTTTATTTTTTGTTTCCAAAATGAAAGTTAGCAAATTATTATTTCAAAGAACAAATATTTTGGTTTCTAAAATCAAAGCTATCAAATTATTATTGTGTATTGAACAATTAAAAGTTACACACATCTCATTCAAACAATTTAATGAAAGCAAATATAATGATAATTCACATATTTCCCATACACTTTTATTAGCATATATGATTGTTCAAAAACAAAATTTATTAGCAAATAATGACATCACTATTGATAAATGGAGGGAAAAAATCTTTTGAGAAGTAGACACCTCATCACTTTTTGAGTTTGCTTATGTCATCTGTATTTTGCTTTAGTATAATGTATAGATATGGTCTACATTTTCTAATTTCTTACTTAGTGTGGACACATAGATATGGAAATTCATATGGTAATCCTTCAACTATTTCTTCATTTTTATTTATTAATATCAAAATTTTAAAAAACTATAAAAAAAGATGAAATTCCCTGGATTTCATTATTAATTTTATAAACTTTAAATAATGAATAAATTACAAAATCTTAAAATGACAAATCAAATCTATTACAAACCCGTTGAGTTGACAAATAAATGCACCACTTAACAAATTAAACTCTCATGTATTTGAATATGGTATAATTTTGTTCTTTTGAATTTGCATCATAAAACTCAAATATAAGAAATTTTTTAAATTCACTGTGCAAAGTGCAAACTTTAAGGAATCATTATCATACCCAAAGTATCCCGCTCATAGCAAACTATGAAAAAGGTCTGGAGAGGGTAGAACAATAACAGTTCATAACCCATAAAGAAGAGTGCGGTCAAAGACTCCCTGTACAAACTTTAAGGAATAAGGAGGTATTTTACAAAGGCCAAAGGAAATAGTAGTTTATGCAATTATTATTTGTTTTTCATGTTGACTTTTTGACAAAAATATATGAGAAAGACATAATGATTTGTAGAATTCCATAATACATGAGATAAATTGGTAAAGTATATTAGCATACATGAAAACAAAACATTGGAAATTGTAACATTATTTTAAGAAGATTCAACAAAAGACAAGTACCAGTATAAAATAGTAAGTATAATGTAGACAAAAGTTAAACATAATTGCAGAACAAAGAAAGTATAATGAAGAAAGTAAAGCTTGAATTTGAAGAATAAATAAACAGTGAAATAAGGAACGAATAATAGTAGAACTGCAAAACTTTCCCTAAAAAGACGTTAATATGTAGAATGTAGTTAACTTCAGACTGTGTTTAGGATCCCACAACCCTACTTTACTTCTTACTTGTGTTGTGTAACAACTCATACATAGTATTATTGACTTCTACTATCTTTGTTAATCAATAGTATTTGCTTATAAACTTTTCCACGTATACTCCATGATATCTCTTTTATTTTATTTGCAGCTAGTATCTTGAGAGATCCTCTTTCTGAAAGACGTCTTTCAGGCCCAATCAATTAAAGCTTAATCTCTACTTTTACTCTATATTTTTCTTTATGGGTCAGTTCAATTAGATATGGTCTTTCAAAGAGACCGTCTCTCACAAGAATTTGTGTTTTATTTGTACCCTAGATAGATTTTTGTTTAAAATACGGATGATATAAATATTTACTAATATGAATAATGATATTATTTTATAAAATTAATTCATTTACAACATAAATTTAGCTATTAAATCTCTAGATTTGTTATGATATTATCATTCTCAAAGTGAATATATAAATAATTTACTATACAACAAAAAACATATACTTATAGAAATTATTGATAATTGAGATAAACAAAATTTTCAAAGTAAAGCTTATTCATTATATGATGATGAATTATTATCTAAGTTAAAAGTAAAGATTTACATGTATATATATATATATATATATATATATATATATATATATATATATGATATATATTATATATATATTATATATTATATATATATATATATATGTATATATATATTATATATATATATATATGTATATATATATATATATATATATATATATATATATATATATATATATAATATATATATATATATATATATATATATACTAATACTATATATATATATATTATATATATATATATATATATATATATATATATATATATTATATATAAATATATATATATATATATATATATATATATATATATATATATAATTTTTTAGCTTTATATAAGGAAATATAGTATTTCAATATATCATCAAATCACAATTATTTATTTATTTATATTAATGAAATTTGAATAATTGCATTTTTTACACTTATCATATTTAAAAATTTTGTATATAAATGCACTGTTTAAAAAATTATAATGGAAAATATATAATGTACTGTGTAAAACAATATATATCGTCTGATAAACTTCTAGGATTACACCACGTAGAAAATTATACCACGGCATAAATTATATTTATTCCAGTGTAATTGGAAATACACAATTTAGAAAGTTATACTGCAAAATTACATTGGTTAGTGTTAGTAGATTTTAACTAATTTACATTTTTTACACTTACCTGATTTACAAATTTATATTTTCAGACATACATAATGGATAAAATATATAAATAACAATTGTTCCAATTACGTACACAGATGTATATATATGCACAGTTAAAAAATTATAATGGAAAATATATAATGTACTGTGTAAAACAATATATATCGACTGATAAACTTCTAGGATTACAATGCGTAGAAAATTATACTATGGAATAAATGTAATTTATTCCAATGTTATTGGAATTACACAATTTAGAAAATTATACTGTAACATTACATTGGTTAGTATTAATGAAATTTGACTGATTTGCATTTTTTATACTTACCATATTTACAAATTTATCTTTTCGGAAAAAATCATACATAATGGATACAATAAATCACAATTATTCTAATTATACAAATGTATATACATGCACTGTTTAAAAATTTATAATGAGAAATATATAATGTACTGGGTAGAACATTATATATCGTCTGATAAAATTCTGGAATTGCACCGCGTTGAAAATTATACTATGGAATAAATTACATTTATTTCTGTGCAGTTGGAGTTATACAATTTAGAAAATTATATTGCAAAATTACACTATGTATAAAATTATACAACAATTTAGTAAATTACTTGAAGTACATAATAGCCCCTTTTTCCATCAATTGTCATTTAAAACTAAAATGGCATAAAAGTCAATTAATTGATCATTAAAATCAATCATTTATAATGTTAGACTACCATAATTACAATTTTGAAGTTTAGGAAAATTTTGAAGTATGGTTTGCAATCTAATATTTCATTAAAATATTAACGTTTTTTAAAAATTCGTGCATTGCACAGGTTTCTATCCTAGTACAATTATAATTAAGGAAAATTCCATCCATTTTTCATGAAATGCCAGTGATAGCACCTTTTAAAGAAAAGTCCATATGGTAGCATCCAGTTTATGCACAAACTAATTGTCGTAGCATTTTCCGTTAAGTTCTTGTTAAATTCTGTTAAATTCATCATTTTATAAGTTTTTTCCACATGGTAGCATCCATTTTTTTTGTTTAATTCACCAATTTAACGTTTAATTTACCGTTAAATTCATTAACACCCATAAATATTGTAATAATTTTGCTTTCATTAAAAAATAACACGGTCTATTTAACGACATTAATATTACTCGTTTAAAAATGACACGATCTATTGAGCGACATTAATATTATTCGTTTAAAAATAAGACGATCGTGTCATTTTAAAACGAGTATAATAACTTTATAATGACAATAGATTGTGTCATTTTTAGACGAGTAATATTGATATTACTCGTTTTAAAATAACTTTATAATGACAATAGATCGTGTCATTTTTAAACGAGTAATTTTAATATCGCTAAATAGATCGTGTCAATTTCAAACGAGTAATATTAATGTCCCTAAATAGATCGTGTCATTTTATAATGAAAACAAAATTATTACAATATTTATGGGCGTTAACGAATTAAACGTTAAATTGGTGAATTAAATGTTAAAATGATGAATTAAAAAACTTGATGCTACCATGTGGAAATAAAGTTACAAAATGATGAATTTAACGGAATTTAACAAGAACTTAACGGAAAATACTACGACAATTAGTTTGTGCATAAACTGGTTGTTACCATGTGGAATTTTCTTAAAAAACTGCTACCACTGACATTTCATGAAAACTGGATGCTACCATGTGGAATTTTCCTATAATTAATTAACAAATAGTACTTGTTTTGATGTGTTAATTGTTTTCCTAAATATCAAATCAAATATCAAAAGTTTCCCTGTCATAATAGAACAATGGTGGGAAAACTTTTAATGATAGTGTGGCACGTGTCAAAGTCGTTTATTTATTAGTATATTTTATATTTTATTTATTTATTGATTTTTTACTATAACATGTATTTTTAAATTGTTTATCCACTTTAGAGTAATTGATTGTGGATTTTTTTTCAATTTTACCCGTATAGAATACTAGTAACTACTTGGCCCGTTAAATGAAAGATTTCATATACAGTGATTTGACTTTTTATTTAATAATCTCTCATATTTCTTTTTACTGTCTTATTTCCTTATTTGGTGAATTCACCGGCCTATATTGTCCCATTTCTATTAACACATGTTAATTACAAAAATACCAACACTAAAATTTCATAACCTAAGCTATTTCCACTCTTAACCCCAATTAACTTTCTAATAATTACTTTCCCCTTTCTATTTAACTCCTATTATCTTGAGTAGACCTTGTTTAGCTATAGCGAGGGCTGTAATTGATGTGAAAAAGGGAAAGTTGTCGTTGGAGGTTGGGGATGAGAAGGTGGAGTTTAAACTTCCCAATGCTCTCAGTTATCGCAGCTCAATGAATAAATGTTTCAGGATTGACACCATCAAAGAGGAGATTCCTAAGTCTAAATGGGAATTGGATAATGATGAGATAGATAAGCTCTTGAAAGAGGGACTTGGAGATCATTGTGAAGAAGAGCTGATTTTTGATGATTTATTGGAGAGTTTGTTTGTTGAGGAAGTTGATAAGGAGAGATCTACGCCTCTTGAGGTAGAACTTAAACCCTTGCCTTCTAATTTGCAATATAGTTTTTGGGTGAAAATTCTACCTATCCTATTATCATCAATATTGCACTCAATGATGGCTAGGGATGGTCATTGTCTTAGGACCCTATTGGACCCGCCCCAAATCCGCCCCTTTTTTATGGTATAGATCTCAATTTTTTAGAGTCATTCGATTCGGGTCGGGTTTGGATCTCAACAATAAATTACGGGTCTAGGTCTAGGTCTAGGCCATCAGACCTAGACCCGGACCCAGACCCAACTTGTAGATCGGGACCCTAAACCCGCCCCATACACTCGGACTGGACTCTAAAATTTATTAAATATTCATGATATTTTCCTTGTTAAAATTCACTGGTAAAAAATTTGTTAATTCTTAAAGATCTTTTTGAGTACCATTTCCAATGATAGGAATCACTTTATTTCATGCTAAGAATGGTAGCTTCAACATGAATAGTAAATTTGAAGAAATAGCATGTAGAATATATCCTCAGCTATAAATTTTCATACGAAATCTGCAAATGATCATGTTTTATCTGTTCGTCATGTTCTCTTGATTCATTTAGCTGAGACATTATTTCATCCTAAGATTGGTAGCTTGAACATGAATAGTTTATGTGAAGAAATATAGTGACATGTTTTATGCCATTTAATATATTGTAATAAGGAGTAAATTTTTTGCCTAAGTGAAGTACTACAAAATCAAAACTAAAAGAAACAATCATTGCATTAAGAAATCATATAGCTGAAGAAAGTATTAAGAATTTTAATTTTTGTAGTTGTATAATTAAAAATTTTATAAGACATGAGATTCTTTTGACACCTTTAAGAACCCTGAACCCATTAGATCATATGGGTCTGATTTAGGGTTTGAAAACTTAATATCGTTAGGTTCCAAATCCAGGTCCAGATCCATTAAGAATTAATGTACTCGAGTCCGAGTCTGGCTGGACACACTCATGACCCACCCTATAACCATCTCTAATGATCGCCAAATAACTCAATTGAAGAGTATAGTTTTTAACTATCATCAAAAGGCAATTGGATATCCTATTATTGGGATCGTTATTTTTGTTTTTTCCAAATATCTTTTCACCCGGATGATAGAGAGAAGACTACCTTTACATGCCCCGGCCCTATGGCACCTTTGCATATCGAAAGGATGTCGTTTGGTTTATGTAACGCTCCAGCTACTTTTCAGAGATGCATGATGGCTATATTTTCTGATTTTGTTGAGTCTTATATGAAGGTTTTTATGTATGACTTCTTGATTTACGGTGGCACTTTGAGGGTTATTTATCAAATCTCAAAAAAAAAGCTGCATAGATGTGAAAAGTTGATTCTTCTTGAATTGGGAAAAATGTCATTTTATGGTTCAGTTCAGTGTTGTTTTAGGTCATATGGGTCCCATAGAGGCATCGAATTCGATAAAGCTAAAGTTAAGGTCATTAAGAACCTTCCACCACCTACTACTATGAAGGGGTGAGGAGTTTTCTTGGGCATACTGATTTTTACAGAAGGTTGGTTGAGAATTTTCCAAGATAGCTAGTTCTCTAACTGATCTTTTAGCGAAAAATGCATTATTTGTTTTTACTAATGATTGTTCGCAAGCTTTTAAATAGTTGAAACATGCCTTAATCTCTGCACCCGTTAATCAACCACCCAATTGGAACTTGCCTTTTGAGCTCATGTTTGATGCAAGTGATTATGCACTTGGTGCGGTGTTGGAACAAAAGAAAGAGGAAAAGTTGCATGCAATCTACTATGCTAATAGAACCATGGACGTTCCTACCTCATTAGATCGAAAGTTATTATGCATACTGATCATTGAGCCCTAAAACACTTGTTAGGCAAGAAAGATACAAAACATAGGCTGAAAGGTGGATTCTGCTCCTTCAAGAGTTTGATCTTGAAATCAATGACAAAAAGGGGCCGAAAATATTGTTGTTGACCATCTCTCTAAATTAACACTTGAATCTTGTAGACAGAGCCTTCCCACTTATTATTCATTTCCCGATCGTCAAAAATTCTCTATTCTCACCATCTCAAGTGATCCTTGGTATGCCGATTACAAGCGGTGCCATCTAGAGGTGTTCAAAAAAAATTCGACCCGATTGACCCGACCCGCTGACCCACATCATAAATAGCGAGTCATTTAATAAAAAAAAGTGTAAACTACGAGTCGGGTCATTGGCCACAAAATACTTTTTATCGGGTACTTGTTGACCCGTAATAATGGCGGCGATTATTTTTTTAGGATTAAAATGCTACAGGCCCAATTTCATATGCCAAGTTGCCAACCAATTGTCCCCAAATTCCATTGCTAGCGGTCTCTCATATCTTCATTTCTTCATAGTGGATCCAAATTTTCTTATATTCTCCTTAACCTTCAATTTTTTTATGCTCTCATTGCTTCTGAGTTGGTCTTTTAAGAAGTAAGTGCACTATTTTCTCTTTTAGTTTTTTAGATATTGATCTTGTTTGTTTTAAATTGTTCTTTTATTCATCATTTTTTGTTGTCTAAAAAATTCTACCTAAAACATGCCAATAAATTTTACCAAAAACCGAGACAAATGAATTCGGGTACCCGGACAAATTGGGCT
Organism: Amaranthus cruentus; assembly: GCA_019425755.1. Classification (NCBI taxonomy): domain Eukaryota; kingdom Viridiplantae; phylum Streptophyta; class Magnoliopsida; order Caryophyllales; family Amaranthaceae; genus Amaranthus; species Amaranthus cruentus. The sequence continues at coordinate 19,160,726 of CM033459.1, forward strand.
AGGACACGGACCGTTAAAATAGGTACCCAACTAATCGGGTACCCGACTTTCTGGGTACCCAAAATGTCGGGTACCCGATTACGAACACCCTAGGTCCCATCCCTTTCAACATCAATCCATATGTAAAGAAGATATTCTTCTATGATATCAAAAGATACTTCTAGAATGATCCTCTTTTGTTTCAAGAATGTTCAGATGGTATGATAAGGAGGTGTAATCCAGATGAAGATGTTGAGTTGGTTCTTACTCATAGCCATAACCTACCATGCGGCGATCACGCCGCTTCATCCAAAACTGCGGTGAAGGTCTTTGAATTTGTATTTTATTGGTCATCTTCTATATGGGGACGCTTGAGAGTTTCTGAAGGCATGTGATAGGTGTCGGAAGTTTGGGAATCTTTCATAAAGAATGACATGCCCTGTAGCTGTTCATGGGCAAGCTTTGGTAGGTAGCGGAAGTAATACCTAAAAAATCTACACGCGGGCTCAAATATTCAAAATTCCGCTCACATTTTTTGGCATATTTGTTTGTCGCTACCTGCCCATTTTTAAAGTGAGCGGGACCCGCGGGTATTTATTATAAAAAAATTAAAAATATAATTCAAATTAGAAAGTAGAGTTTTAATAACAATTAAAATACAATACATTGTCCAAAATACTCCAAATACATAAAAAGTCTTAAAATACTCAAATTATGTTGGGGTTTTATTTTAATGCCGCAAGTATACGGGTGTCGTAGTACAATTACGGCTCGAATCACAGGGAGGCAAGATTAACACAAGAGTCGTTCAATTAATCACTTTGGGAACAGAAGATTTTTTGGTTGTTACTATGAACTATGTGAAAATGCTTAAGAAATATGATGATATCAAGATAATAAAAAGGACTAGGACATAGGAATTCCCCACTAATAGCATGTGACTATTTCGATAAGGATTGCAATTGATTCTGTTGAATTGATTCACCGATCTACTTCAATCACTCCTTTGCGGGATGGTAACCAAATTAAATCAAATTAAATGGGTTCTCTCAATCTCAACTTTCGTATTTTGATCAATTAACACCACAAGAAAACATACTACTCAATCTCAACTTTCGTGATTTTGACTAAGAATGCATATTAACTTGTTTTATCCTCCAAGACTAATAATATTCTCATCCCTCAACTTTCGTAATTTCGGTATTAAGAGAAATTAAATGACTTTAACTTGAATGATCATACATAAAAATTTAATCAAATCAATTCAACATCACAATCACCAATTCTCATCTAGCAATCACATACATATATGGGTTCAAATTCAAAGCCCTAGCATACAAAACTACTCACTAATTATGGCTATAGAGATTTCTACGTTAAAAAAACTATCATGAAGCATAAGATAAAACATAATTTAAAACTTGAATATAAAAGAGAGATAAGAAAATATAAAAGAATTACCTTGACAATGGAGAATTGAAGAAGGAAATGTAAATTGCAAATGATATCCAAAATTACAATCTAGAAATTACTCAAAGGAAATCTTAAAAACTAAATTTATGGAATACAAAAGAAACTCTAAGGTTTTTGAAAAGAAAAAGACTCCCTTTCAAAACTAGGGTAACCTCCCCTTAAATAGTGGTTTCAAAATTTAGGAGAAAAGACCGTTTAAATTCTATCAGACGAAAAGCAACGACTCGCCACATCGGGTGCGACGATTCGTTACATATGTACTGGCCTGGAAAAGAGAGCTCAGAGAAGAAGCGACGAGTCGTTACAAAGGAGCGAAGAGTCGTCGCATAGACGAGTCGTCGCTCTGGGTCTGACTAGCGAAATTTGAATGGCCGCCATTTCCTGCTTAGTTGTCGGATATGAACATATAATATACCTTTGGAAAGCTCTTGAAGTCTACGTTCCAATGCCTCAAACCTTGCATCAATGTGATATCTCTATCAAAAGGTTTGGCCAAAAGAGTGAGCATGTATCAAATTTCTTCTCAAAACTTTTGTCTTTTAAGCACTTTTCTACTCTTTTCTCTTTTGCCCATTTCATTGTTAAACATCTTCAAGCGAGCAACGATCTCTTCACTTATTTAAGGGGTCTTAGGCTATTTCTCCAAGCCTTCACCCTCTTATCAATCCCATGGCCTAACAAAAGCTTCAATTTCACCTCATATATCAAAGGAATACAAAATTAAGCACATGAGATAAAATTATAACAATTCACTACTGTAGATCCTAAATCCCACTATAACTTCATTCAAGGAGTGTAGAAATAGCTCGGATAATTGCAAATAATTGCACTTATCAAATTACATGATAAAAAAAGTTGGATGATCCAACAAAAGCATTGCATCATCGATTTATCTTACTACGGAGTATGAAGTCGAGATATATACCTCCTCCAGTCATAATAAGTTTAATAATATTATTAAGTAGGCATGGGTACCATTTACTAAAGTTGAGTATCATGTAGTATTAAACAGTAGACTTGTGACTACTAGTATCATAATCAATAGAATTAGTTATTTATATAATTAATATATTAAACTAAGCGGGCAGGCGGGTACGCATGTGGGTATTATTTGGTGTCGCTACCCGCCCATTTATCTTGGTGGGTAGGTATTACCCGTCCAAATTTAAATTTTTTTTAAAAAAACGTTATCCAAAACCGCTCGATTTTCGAGTCGGGTGGGTTGAACCTAGGGGTAGCCTTCCCATGACCAGCTCTAATGCCCTATGACAGTCCGGACATAATCAATATGAATACTTATCTAACAAGGTAAGATCCACATGACACTATGGACTGTTACATAAAAGAAAATAAAAGTTTAAACATAAGTTCAAAATCCAGGAGTCATTCCACTTTTTTAAGGTTTCGTTCTGACGGCAGAGTTATAAATTAATATAAAAAACTAGAGATAGCAACTAGAAAACGAAAATAAAATCTAGGTTCAAAATAATTACAACATGATAACCATCTAAGCCTCATTATTTAAATCTAACTACTGAAAACCAAACTTTTAAACAAACAAGCAAACAATGCCAATAAGGGCATATATGACGGGAAACTATGTAGACCTTGTCACCCTTGAATTCTCTTCTTACAATTGTATTGCTAGTCATCGAATAACAAAATCATTGCAGGTGTTAAAAAAATCACAGTACACGTCAAAGACAATAGTTAAATGAAAAATAACCATTAAATCACAAACACAATCAACCTAGCATACAAAGGCTCTAGATTTAACCTTCCAATCCTTTACAATCCACTCGAGTACTCATCCAATTATTCATCCATCACTAAACTAAATCATTGTCCGAACTAAGCGGGTTGATTTAGTAATCAGTTTGATAGAAAACTGATGTATAATCTAATGGGATTAAATTAACAAAAAGGGGTTTTCCAAATGTTACAATACTTAGAAAAGGAACGTGTTTTGTTTAGAAGGTCTAGGTATGAACGTGAAATGATTCTAAGGTATTTATGTGGGTGTAATGTTGAATGGAAAACACTATTTTGTGTGTGACAGAGGTTTCAAGGTTTTTGGGAAATAAGATTTTCCACATTTTGAAACACGTTTCAAAGGACTATTTTTTTGATTTTTTATATTACGAAAATAAAAGAACAAACTAGAAACACTCACTAGATTGTTAAGATTCAAGTATATGCGCAAGTAAGGAACACTCACTTAATCTTACTAGGGTGTATCCTTAATTTGAGGAACACTCACTTGAATTAATCATACAAACTAGTATGTTTGGAACTCTCACAAACTCACAAATTTCTTCAACAATGAGAAAAACTCACAATTGGAAAATCATTCAAAATACTTAACATAAGTATAAGAACAAATGCATACGATAAAACTTTTGATTAAAATTCAGATTGGATTATTATTATTCAAGAAATAAGGCCCTTATATAGGCTTACAACCATAAGAAAAATCTAGAAAAAAAGATTTTTCACTTGACTACAAGTAATCAAGTGATTACATCAAATATAATCAGAAAAATAATAAACTCCTTTCGAATTCTACTGCAAGAATTACATCCTTCTTTATCAAAGAAAACAAAACATTCATACTAATAAAAACATAAAATTAAACACCTCAAAGTTCAATCATTGAAAGATAATAATTCGTCCCGTATGATGCTTGAGATCCGAAAACTCTTGGTTGCCATGGAATGCTTCAAATCTATTGATAATCTTCTTGAATTCCACCATAAAAAATGTATATGAACCAGCCAATTTTGAAGAGAATAAAGGCCGAAATAATTCAGCCACAATGAAGGTACAATTCAATAACTACAAAGGATGAAAACAAAACTTGTCATATTTATTGCCCAACTAAATGAGGAAATAATACCTTCATGAATACTCCTCTTTTAAGATCAATTAAAGGCTGACTTTGACTGTCTTATTTTAGGTAAAAATTCAATTAAGCATCCCCTTTTATTGTACGAAAAACCCGTAAGGACGAATTCTGTTGTACTTTGAACTGCCTTTCAAGACCTTGAGATACAAGTCAAAGCAAGACTCGTAATGAAAGGACCATGTAATCCGTAATAATTGAGTGATGACTCTTCAAAGGATTTAGCTAGGATTATGTTTTTAGGATGTTCTTGGACTGATTTTACATCATCTTCCTCCTCTTCAAAAGGAGTTGTCCTCAACTCTTCATCTTTCAAGTATGGAGCCAAATCCCCATGATTGGGCAAATTTTATATACCGCAAGCGCACGGTGTACGCGTAGTGCGGGTCGAACACAAGGAGGCGAGTTAACTCTAAATTGTATGTCTTATGACTAACAAGACATGGGGTAAACAAATAATATAGGTTGAAGTCTAATTCTAAGATGCAAGAAACTAATGTAAATAAAAGCAAATAATGATAATGATGTAAAGACAATAGTAAGACAAACTCTAAGGCGTCGGGCGTCACCTAATTCTAACATGGAATTCAATTACTCTCATGATTGTATAAAATTGAGTCATCGGCATAATTGAACGTGATCTAATTATTCTCAAGCTTCCGCTCTATTGATTAATATCGATTTAAGACCAACTAGTATTAATCCTCAAACTTCCGTTTTATTGGTTAAACTAGAAGGAATTTAACTCAAATATATCTCAATCCTAAGTCAATCCAATTCTCAAACTTCCATTTTATTGAAAAAGTTAACAAAGATATTTAAATCAAGATTCATTAAGCATAGATTCAATTATAGACTCAAATCGCACACAATCAATCGATAAAATATCAATCCATACTTCGAATTAGGGATTATGCCCTAACCCTAAATAAGAAAACTACTCACAACACATATTCATGGAAAACATATAAGAAACGATGAACAAAAGTAAAGAACGAAATAATAACACACGAAAACTTACGGATTCTGAAGATAACATAAACTGGAAATACCAAATCCAAATGCAATTACAATGTTCAACAATGAAAAGCTTCAAGAAACTCCACGAATCCGATAACAAAGTGCAAGAATTGAATTACATAAAATGAAAACTAGAGAGAAAACTAAGAGAAATTGGAAATGAAACTGGTGAAAAAAAATGATCCTTGAAAAACTATAACCGTCACTTTATATAGTGACTCTAGAAATTTGAGAAGAAAACCGCCAGAAATGCCTCCGGACTGATAAGCGACGAGCGTCGTTTTTTGGGCGACGACTCGTCGCTAACATTCTGCCTCAATTGGTTTGCTTCAGCGATGGACCGACGAGCGTCGCTTAGGGGGCGACGACTCGTCTCTTTTCCTCTAGAAAATCCATTGAAAAGTCTGATACGAGCGACGATTGTCACTTATTGAGCGACGACTCGTCGCAAAGTCTCTGGAAGGATCATTTGAAATGCGAATGATAGCGACGAGCGACACTTATAGGCGATGACTTGTCGCTTAGCCTCTGGATCCAACATACTTTGATATCTTCGATGATTCTTCTTAGGAGGTACTCTTGGCATGATTTCTTCACCTGACAATGGGATCATAGGCCATTTCTCCAGAACTTCACCCTCTTATCACTCCAAAACCTAATAAAACTCCAATTTTGCCTCAAAAATCATACAAAATACAACAATAAACGCACTGAGACAATATTATCATAAATCACCAAAATTACTACCTAAATCCCACTAAAACGACATAAAAGGAGTATAAAAATGACACAAATAAGTGCAAATAATAGCACTTATTACACCAATATTGAATGTATACGAAACATCATGCTTATCACCAACATCAATTTTATATGCATTTTCATTTATCCTCTCCAAAACTTCAAAAGGACCTTCAGCTCTATGCATAAGCTTGTGTTTTCTTTGGCCCGTAAATCTTTCTTTGCGCAAATGCACCCAAACCAAGTCTCCAACTTCAAATTTTCTAGTACCATGCACATTTTTATTTGCTTGCTTCTTGTACTCTTTATTTGTCTTCTCAATCTACTTTCTGATTTCCTTATGAATATTATGCACAAATTCAACATATTCCTTTGCATTGCCATGAACAAATTTATCCATAGGAAGTGTGATAAAATCAACAGGTGTTCTATTGTAGGCAATTTATCATGTGCAAGTTTCATATCCCAATTTTCTTCCCCTTTAGCTTACTAGGGATCTCAACAAAGCACCAAGAATTCTAGGAAGTACCATAATTGAGTCGTTACCTTTGGGTGTTCTAGGAAGTACCATAATAAAATCCATACTCAAATCTTCCCATGCACGTTCAGGAACTGGAAGTGGTTTGTATAATCCGTTGTGAAATGTCATTTTTGCTTGCTGACAAATTGAACAATGCCTCAAGACCTTGCAGACATGAGCTAACATTCGTGGCCAATGAAAATTACCTTGAAGTATCTTTCAAATCTTTTGAATCCCCATGTGACCAGCTATACCTCTACCATGAGCTTCTTTGCTAAGTAACTCGCGAATTGGACTCTTATGAATACAAAGTTTGTTTCCTTTGAATAAGAGTCCCTCCACTTGAACATAGAAGCCATGAACACCATCTTTGCAAACCGCATATGCCTCTTTAAAATCTTCATCAGCTCCATATAACTCTTTTATCCATTCAAAACCAAGTACCTTGGCTTCAACAACACCAAAGAAGTAAATGTCGCCTAGAAAATGCATCAGCTACAACATTTGCCTTCCCACTTTTATATTTGGCCAAAAAAGTGAATGTTTATAGAAATTCCACCTAATTTGCATGCCTTGCATTCAACTTCGTTTGCCCATGTATGAAATTCAAGGATTCATGATCGAAATACAAAACAAACGGTTGTGGCCTAAAGTAATGTGACCAATGATCAAGAGCCCTTACCATAGCATGGAACTCTTTGTCATAGGTTGAATAATTAAGCTTTCCCTAGTAAAGATTCTCATTAAAATAGGCAATTGGACGTCCCTCTTGAATCAACATAGCACCAACTCCTTTGCCACTAGCGTCACACTCCACTTCAAAACGCTTTGCGAATCAAGAAGTGCTAGAATGGGAGCTTTACATCTTCGTCTTTACTAACTCAAAGGCTTGTTGTGCTTGAGTTGTCCATGCAAAAGTACCCTTTTTAGTACACTCAGTGATTGGAGTCGTAAGTGTGCTAGAATTTTTGATAAACCACCTATAAAAGCAAGTTAATCCATGAAATGCTCGAACTTCAGTATGGTCTTTGGATTTGGCAATGAAGCAATGGCCTCAACTTTGCTCGGATCAACTTTTAAGCCATCACCTGTTACAATGTAACCAAGAAAAGTGACCTCTAATAACATAAAATTACATTTTTCTAGTTTCCCATACAATTTATTCTCTCTCAAGACCCCGAACAATTCACTAAGATGAATCAAATGTTCCTCTTCACTCTTGTTATACACTAAGATATCATCTAAGTATACAAAAACAAACTTCCCTAAGAAAGGGCTAAGCACTTCATTCATCAGCCTCATGAAAGTACTAGGACCATTCATACAAACCTTGCTTAGTTTTGAAAGTAGTTTTCCATTCATCTCCTTCTCTCATTCGAATCTAGTGATATCCACTTCGAAGATCAATCTTTGAAAACAAAGTAGCACCACTTAACTCATCCGACATATCATCAAACCTAGGAATTGGAAAGTTATACTTGATAGTTATGTTATTAACAACCCTACTATCAATGCACATACGCCAAGTACTATCCTTTTTTGGCACCAACAAGGCTGGAACCGCACAAAGACTCGTGGATTCTCGAACATAATCCACACTCATCAACTCACTGATTTGCCTTTGCAACTCTTTAGTCTCCATAGGATTGCATCTATAAGGAGATTTTTTTGGAAATGGCACACTTGGAATGAGATCAATTTGATGCTCCAGCCCACGAATTGGAGGGAAACCTTTAGGAACCTCATTAGGAAATACATCGACAAACTCCATAACCAACTTAGCAACTTTCGGATTTTGAGCCACAAAAGTCTCATGTTCTTCTTTCGTAATAATAAATACACCTCATCATTTTCGACAAGTTCACTCTCAAATTGTTTAAGGTTAAAAGGGTGATTTTTGGTGAATTAGGAAGGTTCTTTTCAAGGGAAGGTATTGTTTTTAGAGGGAGAGGGTGAAGAATTTTGTTAGCACCTTCATAACTGATTGTATAGGCATTAGTTAGCCCATCATGAATTGATTTTCTATCACTTTGCCAAGGTCTACCAAGTAATATGTGACAAGCATCCATAAGAATAACATCACACAAAACTTCATCATTATGTGAACGAATGAAAAAAAAATAACACATTGTTTTCTAACTCCTGTGTTTTTACTTTTGTCAAGCCAACTCAATTTATGAGGGTGAGGATGTCTAATGGTTTTAAGTTTTAGTTGTTTAACAAGACCAACTGAAACTACATTAGCTTCACTACCACTATCAATAATAAGATCATAAACATCACCATTTATTTTGTATTTTGTCATAAACACCTTCTCCCTTAGCGCAGGAGCTTCTTCCACCATCACGTGTGTTTGCAAAGTCTTCCTCAACACAAGATTGTGTCTTTCATTCTCTGGAAAACAATCATCTCCTTGATCCTCATTCTCATCATCTCCATCACTTTGATAACCATTTTCCTCCTCTTCAATTTCTTGGGATAGGTTGAGCAACTATATTTTTCAATTCTCTTGCATTCAAGGCTCTTTGATTAGGACAATCTTTTTTGTAATGTCCTCTACCAAAGCATTTGTAACACACAGTATCACCAATTCCCCCACTACCACTCACGGCTTTGCTCTTATAATTATCAAAAGGAATGTTACTTTTGGAAAAGTTAGGATTTTATTTAGAAGGATTCGATTGAAAAGAAGAAGGATCTTTTGAAAATGTTGGTTTTCGAAATTTTGGATCATAAGAAGATGAGGATACCTTTTTTTTCTTCCTTTGGTTATCAAGCTTGATAGCAAAAGTTTACAAGCCTCTTTAAAGGTCAAGTTTGGGTACACTTCTACCTTTTCAGGTATCTCCTTGTCCAACCCAGCTCATAATCTACCCATCTTCAACTCCTCACTTTCTTCAACGTCACACACAATTTCCAATCTTTCAAGCTCCTTGATATACTCTTTTATATATTCCACTTCACATAGAAGGATTGTTTGTAGTTTGTAGGAATGATGTGCTCGTTTTTAGAGCACATTTATCTCCTCATTTTAGTGTCGTGTCTCGCGTTTTATATTGGTTTTTACACATCTTACGCATGATTTCACCTCGATCTTGTCCCTATGTGCTTTTAAGTGTTCTTAGGTATTTTCAAGGAGTTTTCAAGGTGTTTTCGTTGCGTACGAGACTTCGACACTTGATTCGAAGGCGAGACACGCGTTTCGAGGCATTCCCAAGCATTTCAAGTCATACCCAAAGCCCTCGCAAAGCCCCGAAGTCGTTCGATGCTTGTTCATAGTCGGAAGAGAGCAAAATAAGCCAAGAAGACCACCATTCGACCGAACCCAGGCCATATTCGACCGAATGGGTCGACTGCACACAAGAATCAGCCCCGGCACTTCCATTCGAGCGAACACAAGAAGAATTCGGGCGAAAGTTACTGCATTCGGGCGAATGCAATTCTTCATTCGGGCGAATGGTTCTTAAAGTCCTTCATTTGATGCTCAAAGTTTCTGGAAACCCCGAATCCACTTCATTCGGGCGAATGACCATGGATTCGGGCGAATGGTAGGTCCATTCGGTCGAATGGGCTGGAAATTACGCGATTTGTTTTTCTTCGCTTGCTTTGCCACGTAGGATTCTTTAGGGCTTTTGTCCCCCACTTTGTACAGCCTATATAAAGGCTCTAATCTGAATGTTTTAGGCATGACTTGATTGGGAGTAACCCTCCCTCTCTTGTTCATCAACTTTTATTGCTTCCCTTCTCTACTTTTGCCCTAGCTTAGTTTGTTCTTCATTTATGTCTTGTTTCTTCTTTCAAGCACTTTCGTTTATGTAAGTCTTCTTCATTTAATGCTTTCCTATCTTTAATGTTTTCTTTAATGTTTTCATTTATTGCTTTCCTAATGTAGACTTTAATGCTTTCATGTTCTTTCTTCCCATTTAATGCTTTCTTGTCTCTCATTCCTTTAATGCCTTCTAGAATAGATTTATTGCTTTCCTCTCTTCTTGCTTTTGCTTTTAATATGCTAGAGTAGTGTTTTAGGGTTTTTGGTTAGAGAAACCTTAGGGTTTTGGTCTTGTGTTTAATGTTTAGGAAGATGGTTGAGATAGATGTTGGTTTGTTGATTGATATTCGAGTCGAATCTTGTCCTGCCACTCCTTAGTGAGACATAGGGCGATTATGGGTCGTTCACATGACTATAGTTCATCAACTTCCCCTTGATGTCTAGAGTGTCTCGATCGATCTTCATTAGATTTCCCTCGACCTAGCCTACCTATATTTCCAATGGACCTACCTAGGGTGGACCTAGCCTAAGCCCGCTTTCTTTCATTGCTTACATTTGTCATTAGTGTAGTTCACCCATCCTCTTACCTACCAACCATGCAACCTTTCCCACACCAAACCTTTAGTCTAACATCCCTTGTCCCTGTGGTTCGACCCCCGACTTACCACTACACTCGTTGTAGTAGCTTTTTGGGTGATTATAAATGTGTTTGATTAGCTTGTGTTTCTAGCGTTAAACGACGCGTTAGAAACCGGTTATCAAAATGGCGCCGTTGCCGGGGATCAAAGCGTTAGTTTAGATTTTAGGATTGGTGTGTTTTGTGAACAGTTTTATTTTTCTTTTCCTTGTCTTTCTTCATGGCTAATTTCATAGGTCAAAACGAGCATGAGCCTTTTTTGTGCTTCTTTCTTAGATATGGGAATTTCTTCCTCCCTAAGCGTTATATGAATAGATGGCAAATGTGTCATCACTTATATGGAGGTTTGAATAGTGAGACTAGGGGTCTCGTAGATGAGTTTTACCAAGATTTGTTCCTTGACCAAACCCCCGTAATTTGTTTGAACTTCCTCAAATGGTTGGCCAAGGACACCTCTAGGAAAGAGAACCCCTACCTCCCTCCCCTTGAGATTCCACCGGCGTACCCCTCTAGTTATGATTGGGTTGAAGAGGGGACAGAGTTGGAGAGAGTGTGGAGTGTTAACACCTTTAGAAGGGTTTTTGAGGAGAGACTAGAATTTCATGACCATGACCTAGACTCCCCTCACCCTATCATTAGCACACCTCCTTCTCTAGATGATCAATGTTCTTGTGTTGATGCACCACTCACCGATGAGGTTCATGATGAGGTCCCTTGCGCACCTCAACATGATGCACCCCTCACATATGTGCATGATCATCTAGCTAGTGGACTCTATGACCTAGAGGTAGACTTGTCCGTTATTGAGGAGTCTCAAGTGCATACCCTTAGTGTACCTTCTGTTGAGTCTCACCCTACACCTCTTTGTCATCATGAGAAGCTCCCGGTCGTTCATGTTCATGCTCACATTGACCTATGTGTTGCTATGCCTCTTGCTTCCCTCCCCCCTCCCTCCGTTCATTCTTCCCCCGACTTTTCATCATGTTATGGAAAGTCGGTCTTTGTTGTGTTTCTCCCTTATTTCTTTCTTCTCTCCCTCTTTCACTCCCCAACCTCTGCTGTTGTAGGGAGTGAATTCGATAAACTCCTCCAGAGTTTGACTCGCTACCACGTAGTGAGTCAGGTCTAGCTAAAGACCTTAAAGAAGCGCTTGTTGGGAGGCAACCCAACTGTATATTTTATTTTTGCTTCATTTTTGCTTTTCATTCATTGCATTGCATTTTTGCTAGTCAGTGCTCATGTTTGGTATGTAGTATTGTTTGCTAGAATTTGCAGATCCAAACGACCCTTAGAATTGACCCTCCACAAGTTTTGCTTGTGTTTGATTTAATGATTTTGAGAGGGTCAATGCTAATGGTCCCGCAAGGGTGAGTATGAGAAAGAAGGCTCAAAATTTCGATTGAGCCAAACATGAAGAATATAGCTTCACCCTAGCTTGGGGGAGGCAATCGCTCTAGCTTCGCGCTTCATGCCTCCACTTTTTTTCGAGGAGCAGAGAGTTGTTAGACCTCTTGATGGTGGGAATGGTAATGCTAGGAGTGAAAGCCCTCCTAGCCTAGGTATGACCTTCTCTCTTTTTATTGGCTAGCATGTGTTTGTGTTGGGTGTCGTGACAATCTCGTTGACCATGGTTTTAATGTTTCATCTTTCTCTTCTCTCCTTCTTTGCTAGAGACTAGCAAAGCTTTAGCTTGGGGGAGAGATGGTCAACTCCATTGTCATTTCCACCCATTTATTTGTGCATTTAGCTTCATATAGTTATAGTTTAGTTCATTGCATATGTTATTTTGTATATATTTCGCATATTCATCTTACATTCATACATAGTGTATATATTGCATATTCATGTTTAGTTTTCAATAAAATGGTTGAGTTGCGAAACTAGCATGCTTTCTTCTGGTGTGTACTTCTGTGGTCTGACCTTATGCAAACTCGTATTTCCTTAGCCCTGTGCATGTTTTGGGACCTAGAGTCTGACCTATTTTCTACATAGCTTGGGGGAATTGGGGTTTGCTTGGTTGGTGGCTTAGATGTCTACCTTTAGAGGCGCATTTCGACTAGCCTGTGAGTATTGAGCCTTCTTGGACTCCTTGCGAGTTCCATCCATTTTGAGAGCTAGTTAGGGGATCTAAGTATTGTGTCGGTTCTTCTCCAGCGTAGTCGGCTCTTCTTGAGACCAAGGATGATAACACGTTCGCTAGAATTGAGCTACATAGCCAAATAGCCTACCTTGAACGTAATTGACATTAGGATAAGCCAAGTTTTTGCCTTTTTCTTTCTTTTGTAGCCACATTATTTAGCCTCCACATGAGCCAAATTGTTCCCTCTTCTTACCTAGAGGATACCTTAGTGATGGTGGGGTTTGTTGTGTGCTACAGTGATTTAGTAGGTTATTGGTTATGTTTTTGGTTGTTGGTTTTCATGACTCTATTCATTTCATTTCCAGCTCATACTACTTCTCTCCTAATTCCTCCCGTGCTTTCATTGTTATTATTCATACATATTCTATGTTTCGAGGAGACCTTTCTCTTGTTTTTCATAGAGATTTTATACACATACATATTCATGTGAGTGAGAAGGTCTATATTCATTTTGGGAGATGAGCTTGGAGACACCTGTTTTTATGAGATTTCATATTTTTGATGGTGTTTGATGATAGAGATCATTTGTGCTTTTATGGATCATTGGGTTATTCATGGTTGTTGGATATAGTTTTCATTGGTTTGTCATGAGGAGTTTGTGCTTGTTTCGTTTAGGGTCACTTGCTATCCTCTACTTAGCTCCACATTCCCAAATGTATCCCACCTTAACCCTAAGCCAACATTACAACCCTATGCTAACCTGTTCGACTTGGTTCGATTAGTTTGTCCTGTGCTGGAGTTAGATATGACACAATCCCCATGATTCTCCCCTTTTAGGTGTTTGATTCCCGACTCATCTTTAGTCGGATAATTATGAGCGAAACACGAACCATAATCAAACACATGAGTGTCATTGCATATTTCTCACATCTTTTGAGAAATTACCCAGGGAGCGTAGACTTGTGACCTCTCTAGGTAGTGGGTGGCATAGCCTGTGATGTAGCTTACCCTAGTGATCCTGAGTTTGTGGAATTGGTCATTCTCTTTGGTATTGCGCTCTTTGAGACCATTGTACTTGCACGCCTATGGCTAAGGAAGAGTTTTGCTCGTGCACAGCTTGCGTTGCTTAGATTTCCGATTACCTTACATTGCATCATTTTAGATTCCGCATTGTAGTTTTTAGTTGCATATAGTTTTCATCCTTGCATTTGCATTGCATTGGATTTGTGGGTCTCCTTCTGAAAAACCCTCACGAGACCTTACTCGTCCTCTTTGGGAGACTTTGAGGTTTAAAGGGCTTGTCATACGTGCTAAGTGCGACCGTGATTCCTACGATAGTGAGTTTTATGTTTTATTGCTTTGATAGTTTAGTTTTGTTTTGTCCTTGTAGTTTAGTTTGTTTTGGGGTGCCCATGTGCTTTCATGTTATCCTACCTAGTCTCTTTGCTAGGGACTAGCAAAGGTTTAGCTTGGGGGGGTTGATGTGCTCGTTTTTAGAGCACATTTATCTCCTCATTTTAGTGTCGAGTCTCGCGTTTTATATTGGTTTTTACACATCTTACGCATGATTTCACCTCGATCTTGTCCCTATGTGCTTTTAAGTGTTCTTAGATATTTTCGAGGAGTTTTCAAGGTGTTTTCGTTGCGTACAAGACTTCGGCACTTGATTCGAAGGCGAGACACGCGTTTCGAGGCATTCTCGAGCATTTCAAGTCATACCCAAAGCCCTCGCAAAGCCCCGAAGTCTTTCGATGCTTGTTCATAGTCGGAAGAGAGCAAAATGAGCCAAGAAGACCACCATTCGACCGAACCCGGGCCATATTCGGCCGAATGGGTCGACTGCACACAAGAATCAGCCCCGACACTTCCATTCGAGCGAACACAAGAAGAATTCGGGCGAAAGTTACTGCATTCGGGCGAATGCAATTCTTCGTTCGGGCGAATGGTTCTTGAAGTCCTTCATTTGATGCTCAAAGTTTCTGGAAACCCCGAATCCACTTCATTCGGGCGAATAACCATGGATTCGGGCGAATGGTAGGTCCATTCGGTCGAATGGGCTGGAAATTACGCGATTTGTTTTTCTTCGCTTGCTTTGCCACGTAGGATTCTTTAGGGCTTTTGTCCCCCACTTTGTACAGCCTATATAAAGGCTCTAATCTGAATGTGTTAGGCATGACTTGATTTGGAGTAACCCTCCCTCTCTTGTTCATCAACTTTTATTGCTTCCCTTCTCTATTTTTGCCCTAGCTTAGTTTGTTCTTCATTTATGTCTTGTTTCTTCTTTCAAGCACTTTCATTTATGTAAGTCTTCTTCATTTAATGCTTTCCTATCTTTAATGTTTTCTTTAATGCTTTCATTTATTGCTTTCCTAATGTAGACTTTAATGCTTTCATGTTCTTTCTTCCCATTTAATGCTTTCTTGTCTCTCATTCCTTTAATGCCTTCTAGAATAGATTTATTGCTTTCCTCTCTTCTTGCTTTTGCTTTTAATATGCTAGAGTAGTGTTTTAGGGTTTTAGGTTAGAGAAACCTTAGGGTTTTGGTCTTGTGTTTAATGTTTAGGAAGATGGTTGAGATATATGTTGGTTTGTTGATTGATATTCGAGTCGAATCTTGTCCTACCACTCCTTAGTGAGACATAGGGCGATTATGGGTCGTTCGCATGACTATAGTTCATCAACTTCCCCTCGATGTCTAGAGTGTCTCGATCGATCTTCGTTCGATCTCCCTCGACCTAGCCTACCTATATTTCCAATGGACCTACCTAGGGTGGACCTAGCCTAAGCCCGCTTTCTTTCATTGCTTACATTTGTCATTAGTGTAGTTCACCCATCCTCTTACCTACCAACCATCCAACCTTTCCCACACCAAACCTTTAGTCTAACATCCCTTGTCCCTGTGGTTCGACCCCCGACTTACCACTACACTCGTTGTAGTAGCTTTTTGGGTGATTATAAATGTGTTTGATTAGCTTGTGTTTCTAGCGTTAAACGACGCGTTAGAAACCGGTTATCAAGGAATAAAACGATTCCTTACTTTTTTTTCAACTTACTCCAAGTGAAAATTCTCTCTTTGTTTTTTGCCTCTCTTTTCTTTTGAACTCCCTTAAGCCATGTCTCCGCATACTTAGAAAGTTTCACCTTTGCTACTTTATACTTTCTCTCCTCTTCCTCAACTTCATTGTACTCAAAGTACCCCTCTAGAGATTGCTCCCATTCTTGATACTTTTTAGGATCTAAAGTACCATCAAAACTCTCCACATCTACTTTAATATTTCGGGGACTTCCTTATAGGAGCATTTTTTTCTCTATTTCTTTGGTTCATTATACGAGCCATCATTGCCATCATATTTTGTACAATCTCTTCTTGGCCTTTCATGAACCGATTTTGATTCTCTTCTATGTTTCTCATTCTTATTTTATCAAGAGTTTCATTAGGTTGTTAGTTCTCCATTTGGAAAAGAATAATTATGCCCCCCTACCTGACGTGTCAAATGATAATTAATCTAATGGGACTAGATTAACAAAAGGGGCTTTCCAAATGTTACAACACTTAGAAAAGGAATGTGTTTGGTTTAGAAGGTCTAGGTATGAAAGTGGAATGATTTTAAGGGATTTATGTGGGTGTAATGTCGACTGTGAAACACTATTTTAGGTTTGACAAAGGTTTCAAGGTTTTGGGTCAGGGTTCAAACGTATTCTGGAACAAGATTTTCACGGTTTTGAAACACGTGCTAAAGGATTGTTTTTCTGGCTTTTTTATATTAGAAAATAAAAGAACAAACTAGAAACACTCACTAGATTGTTAAGATTCAAGGATAAGCAAACAAGGAACACTCACTTAATCTTGCTAGGGTGTATTCTTAATTTAAGGAACACTCACTCTGATTAATCATACAAATTAGTATGTTTGAAACTCTCACAAACTCACTAATTCCTTCAACAATGAGAAAAACTCACAATTGAAAAATCATTCAAAATACTTAACACAAGAACAAATATATAAGAATAAATATATTATTCTAATTTTATCACGCTAATGCATATAACATGATTTTTTAATCACATAAACATATATCATCACACATAAATAATTTATTTTTTAAAGATTCTCATTAACATCTTTATTTTATTTTACATAACTATTCTTAATAATAATGGATTTAAACCATAGATCTACCCTTTTTTATGCTAATTTCATTTTTTTGATCATTTTATAAAGATTTGTGCAAGATGATTTAACTAAAAGAAAACTCAATCAAACATAACTACACAATTTCTTCCTAAACTTTCTTATTTAAACGAAAATTATAATAATATTTTTATTTAATGTATATTATGCATATATTTATCATTCTAGTTAAAGTATGGATCTTGAATTTTTCCTAACCTACAATTTACATGAAAACTCGACCCAACCTACACGATAAAACTCTAAACATCAAGAACACCAACATTGATGATTCTTTTTAAACAAAAACTATAGTAATAAGGATTAAAGACAATACTTACAATAATCTCAAAAGATGAACTTAAAACGAAAACTGCAAAAAAATAAAAAAATAAATAAAAAATAATAATCTTTCTTAATTTGGTATCCAAATATAGTGTAAAGGATGCTACATAACCATTTTGTACAAGAATTAAAATGACAATCTTTACGTCAAAGATCATTGTAATCTCAATGACCACGTGGATTTGAGGAAAAAAGGTAAATATCAAAGTTAGTGAATAGATGGATAGGAAAAAGATATGGGCTAATTAGACTTTAATGTAATTAGTTTTTTTACTTAAGTTCGTAATATAGCAAATAATTTGAAATGAACGACAAAAGTAGAAAATAAAATTAAATCAAAAAGTATATTAAAACAAACAAAGAAAAAAACTGCAGGGGAATTTATCAGAATAACATAGTCTAGGACCCAACAAAGGTAGAGAAACAATGAAGAAGTTGAGTAATAACAGAGGATAAACAAAAGAACAACCAAACAACAAGCACAAAGTGTTTATGAGGTATCAAAGGATACCTCCCCCTCAAATAAAGTATCTTATTATTAATGAAATCAACATTACACTCGATGACTCAACTTACAATAGTTAAGAACACACTCTTAACCCATAAATGTTTCACCTTTAATGGTGAAACTCCACAAATGGCACTAATACAAGGAGAAGACTCTAATGGCGAATGGCCTAGTTTCTCTAGTGTATTTGCCTCACCCACTTTCTTCTAATGATGTTCTAGGCTCTCTCATATTAGAAGCCCTAATACAAAAGGCCTTGAAGCCCAAGCAAAAGAAACAAAAAACGGAAAACCGCAAAGTTTGTCCGCTGAAGCTCGCTCGACCCGAGCAGCCTTGCTCGACCAGATCGAGTGCCCCCTCTGAAGTTTCTGCCTCACAGCTGCATTAAGGCTTCACCCTTTGCTCGACCTTGTTCACCTTTGCTCGAGCATTCGAGCCCTTCAACAATGAGCTAGTTGTTGCCTCCTTGCTCACGTGGCCATCATTACCTCGAGCCTTACCATTGCTCTTCGTCGTACCCTCATCAAGGCACCCCGAAGACCCACCACACTAGTGAGATTTGGGTCCTGCTGTAACACATATATTACTAATTTTATTTTAGCAATATGTATTATTGCATAATTAAGTTTTCTAAATCATCACTATTATACATTTTCCATATACTCCCTCCGTCCCTATGAGATTGTAGCAAAGAGAAAGTTGGTGAAAATTAAGGATAGCATTGGGAAGTGCATTTGTTTGTCTTTTTATGGATTTAATGACTTGTTTAATTAGAGGAGAGAGAAAAATTTTCTGAATTAAAATGCTTTGTTAAATGGTTAATATTAATGGATTGTGGGCCCCTGAAATTTTGGTTTCCCACCATTTTCAACCAGAAACCCAATTTTGGTTTGTATTTAAACTTCTCTTCTATTTTTGCACATTTAACACTCCATTACATGCTTCAACTGATATCATCCTCTATACACAAATACTAAAGTGACTAATTTACATTACATACTTTATTAATTTACATTACATTCCAAAAGTAAGAAAATTTACAAAAAGCTCTCAGCAACATCATCATAGAGCAGATCAAAATTAGCATATGGAACTCAATTTATCATTAGAATTACAAGCCAATCCTCCATTATCTTCAATAAGCAGCAACTCAAGAGAGGAAACAAATAGAGGATCACAAAATATGGCTTCAGGTATGCATCCACATAGCCTTAATATTTTAGCAGCATCTTCAAGTAATCACATTCAATTAGTCAGTCAGCATCTTCAATTTTTTAGATGCATCTTCAATTAATCACAATCAGTTAACATAAGTAAAAATTATTGCCCTCAGTTTAAATCAACCAACATGAAGCAATGAAACATTATTCATCCTTAAAAAATCACCCAAAATATCACCTCAATTGCATTAAAGCAAGAGCTACATAATGTGGATCTGAAAATGACTGAAACATTTCATCACAATATGTAAATGAGTTCCTACATCATTGGGCATAACAACCAAAATACCACCTCAATTGCATTAAAAACAAGAGCAGCATAATGATCATTTGCATGATACAGAAACCACCGAAATTATACCTCCAGAATAGTCATCCAGGAAAAAACGGACAGATTTAAAGGAAGACGAATTAAGAAAATTGGCAACTGATATGATCCACAGCTCAAATAAAATGAGCTTACCTCATGGATATATGAAGAAAAAGGCAGCAGAATATGGAGTTAATAGAGCAATAATAGAAAAATTGTGGAAAAGAGTAAAACAATCACTACAAAACAGGGACAATTTGAACCTTAAAAATATACAAAGGCAGAATTGGTATTGAAATAAATGTTGATGAAATATTAACAATTACATTGAGAAAAAGATGCAACATAAGATCATTGGCAGCGGCATTAGGTGTGCCAAAGACACAAGTACATAGATACGTCAAGAAGGGTAAAATTAAAAGGCATTCGAATAGTTTGAAACCAACACTTACAACACAAAACAAATTTGATAGGTTGAAATGGTGCTTGTCACACATAGTGCATGGGCCAAATGATGATAACAAGTACGTAGACATGTATGATGTTGTACATTTTGACGAGAAATGGTTTTTTTTAAGTCAAGTGACGGGTAAATATTATCTTGCACCAGGAGAATCTAAGCCTTGTCGAACATGCAAGTCAAAAAGATTTATTTGCAAAGTCATGTTCTTAGTGGCCACCGCTAGACCTAGATTTAATGAAGATGGACAATGCACTTTTGATGGTAAAATAGGGTTATGGCCATTAGTTGACATTGTACCAGCAGCTAGAAATAGTGCAAATAGGCCTAGAGGAACTCCAGAAATCAAACCAATCTAGAGAATCACCAAAGAAGTCACGAGGAGAATTTTCATCAACAAATTAATCCCAGCAATCAAAGCAAAGTGGCCACTAGAACAAACAGGCATAGTATACATTCAACAAGATAATGCACCCCCACATATGCGAGTCAATGATGCAGATTTCATTCAAGCAGCAAATGGAGATGGATTCACCATCCATTTGAAATGTCAACCCCCAATAGATCTTGGTTTCTTTAGAGCAATACAATCAATACAACATCAACAAAGTCCAAGAAACATATCAGAGTTGGTAAGTGCAGTTAACTATGCATATGAGATATTTGACCCCATAAAGATCAACAATGTGTTCCTTTCGCTCCAACTTGTAATGAATGAAGTGATCATGGCTAAGGGAGGTAACAACTACCAACTACTGCATATGGCAAAACAAAGGTTAGAGAATGCAGGGACACTACCAACATGTGTCAATGTATCCAATGAAGTCATTCAAGATGGGTATAACTCAATGGATGTGTACACACAACATTTTGAAAATGGAGATGCAACAATTAATCCATTTGAAGAATCACAAAGGCAAACTACTCCATTGATAGTTGAACAAGATGCAATGAATCAACAAATTAAAGAGGAACTTGCACATAATTGGCTATCATTAGGTTAAAATTAGACTCATCAGTTATAACCTAATCATAATGCTGCATTTTGATATTATGCATGTACTTATGTGATTGTAAAAAGTAGTAAGATGATTAGGCTTTTGTATCATGAATGTAATAGAACATCAAAACTTATATGATTGTAAAAAG
The DNA here is from genome assembly GCA_019425755.1 of Amaranthus cruentus. NCBI lineage: Eukaryota > Viridiplantae > Streptophyta > Magnoliopsida > Caryophyllales > Amaranthaceae > Amaranthus > Amaranthus cruentus. Next base: position 19,182,010 of record CM033459.1, read on the forward strand.
TAGCAACATGATTAGGCTTTTGTACATGAATGTAATAGAACATCAAAACTTTTGCAAACATAAATGTTATGGAAACACCACAATGCCCTAAGGAAATATGTTTCACCACAATTGCAACACCTTGACATATATGAAAGTTCGCCACTAGGTTTCACTAGGGCATACACATCATATATTCAAAATGTGCAAATATCCGATGAGTTCCTTCATCATTGGGCATAACAAACACCTTGGCATAAAATGGGAACTCATAACTCATCAAAACGAATCACACAATTCCAACAAGAAACTTAACATGGGAACTCATAAATCATCAATAAAATCATATATTCAAAGTGTGCAAATATCCGATATGAGTTCCTTCATGATTGGGCATAACAAACAACAAACATAAAATGGGAACTCATAAATCATCAAAAGAAATCACAGAATATGGGAACTCATAATCAACCACCAACATAATATTCCCAGCAGCCAATCAATGCAATTAAACCAAAATAACTAAGGGGGTTAAGAATAATACTCAAACTGAGAAGTCATGTGTTTCATCAGAGTCATGTACATTAGTACAATCCTGTGAATCCATTGCACCAGATGATTTGTCATGCTTATAAGTTGGGATTAAGATTTAAAGCATTGATTTTCCAGTGTCGTCACTTTTAAATTTGGTTTCATTGCGTTCATCATCATGTACATAAAGTCGATTAGATGGTGCAGCAGCAAACGGCATAAACCTTTTATACCACATTTCAAACATAGTTTTTGGCTCGTCATCATCATCATCATCCGAGTAAACCTCGGTTTTCACAGGATATTTAATCGGAGAACATGAAGCAACTCTTTTACCACAGATTTTTGTGCTTTTTAATTCAAGCAATTTTGAAACATCATCTAGGGTTAACCATGGAGGTGTAAATCTTTGCATGCAATCCTCTCGATCAGGCGAACCAAGGACAACAAAATCCAACTGAGAATCAGTAATTTCAGAAGTCATTTCTGAAATCATTAATAATGCAATGAAGAACCAAAAACATCAGAACTCATTAATAATGCAATTAAAGAGCTAGATCAGAACAAAAACCAATTTAGACATTGAAGAACTAGTAAATAAAACTAACCAGAACAAACTCATAAATCCATGCATGTTTCGAAAATAAAAAATCATTCTTAAAGACAGATCTAGAACTCATAAATCAAAAAACAAGAACAAAAGAACAACAACAACAACAACAACCCATCAATGTTTCGAAAATCAGAAAAAAATAAATCAAAAAAACGAACTCAACCAGACAAAAATAAATGCATCTTACCTTAATAACGTTTCGAAAATCTGGAAAAAAAAAAAAAAAAAAAAAAAAACAAGAACAACAACCCATCAAAAACTAGTAAAATCGAACTCAACCAAAAGAACAAATCAGAAACAACACTTATCTTTAACCAAAAGAACAGATCTTGATTATGGAACTCATAAGTTATTAACCAAAACAACAGATCTGGAACTACCAAATGAAGAAGAAAAGGAGACTCTTAAAGACAGAATAAGAAGAGAGGTAGAATAAGAAGAGAGATAGAGAGAGGAAAGAGAGAGGTGAGAGAGAAGCGGAAATTTAGGATTTGGGTTTGGGTTTTTAATGGAGTATTTAATGGGAGAAGGAGATGAACAGTTGTCTGGGTAGATAGAGTAACAGTTATAAATGGGGTGGTATGAGTAATGGTGGGTTGGGTTTTAATAGAGAGAGAGTGGTAGTTAGTAATATGGAGGGAGTAATTAGGGTAATAAATGGGGTAATTAATGGGAAGGTAGATAGTTAGTAAATTGTTAAAAGTGGTGGACCATAGTCCAAAAATAGAAATGCTGCAAATTCATAGGGACGGAGGGAGTATTTAAATTGAATAAAAAAACATCAAAGACAAATATCTCTAGTAGAAATAGGATGGGCTAAGAGGAAGGTAGAGCTAAGGACATAGAATCTGAAACATCAAATCAATGTTCGGTGAGTGGTTAGCATTCATTTCATAAAATGTCATAATCAGCAGAGGAATTAGATTATCAATATCTGACTCTTCCTCAGCATCATTTACTTAATTTATTTACTATTCCAAAATTGTAACAATTTCATAAAATTAATTTTATTGTTTCCTTTTACGTTTTATAAAGATAACGGATATTTCCAGTATCTCGCAAAAAGCAGAGTTGAAATGGGAGTTTTGTTTTTCTCTATCCACCCTACTTAGTACGGTGCTAAAATTAAAATACTCCTATAACGAAATTCATAAAACAGCAGAGAGAAAAATGATTAAATACTTATTTATTTATTTATGTCCAGCCCACAGCCCACTAAAGTCGGGTGCCAAAACCAAGCAAACCTACAAAAACATTGGAAACCCAACTCACTGACTCACTCACTTCAGGTTAAGTGTAGGCCTTATTAATGTTAATGGGTGGACCCACCTTGTTTAAACCCTGACATTTCACAACTCTCTCTTTCCTTTACCCCTTTCAACTTTCAATTTCGCTTGGCCCCACCAATTCCAGCGCATCAACTTGGTGTCGTTTCTGAAAAAATCATTGCTAATGAAATTGCGTGCATCTCAATGTGCACCTCTCGCCATTATGCATCTATCTAGAATGAATTTACATGTTCTAAGAGAAAATATCATTTTCTTTTATGATAAACTCAAAAAAATAGAGAGTAATTACTATTAAGTTTAGTCGGACTAATTGTGAATACTACCGTATGAACGAGTAAAAACGAAGTTCACACACTCTATAAGCCAATAATATATATAGCATCCCAAAACCATATGATAATAGGAAGAAGAGCTGCAACATTTTATAAAGTATACACTCCATCTCTAGTTTGTCGATATGAGATAAATCATCCCAACACCCCCTTCACATACGAATTCTTGTCAATTTCACCAATTAGATTAGAAACGCCATATTTTCGGACTTATCATTTTTAATTTATGATCGAACAATTAGCTCAAACACCATGTTAAGTTTTGTTGGGCTTATCGTGAATGCCACCATATAAATTGAAAAATACGGAGTGCATACACGCCATAAACCAAGAAGATATACACCGTCCCAAAACCATATGACATTGGCAAGAAGGGCTTTAATAATTTATAAAGTGTGCACTCCATCTCTAAATCATTGATGTAGATAAACCATCCCAACAATTATAACTCAATTTCCTTTGATTTTGCATCATTTAAAACTAGGTTGTTGTTAAAAGAAATGTAAGAGTTTGATAAACGAAGGAGAAACTACAAATCAAAAAAATAAAGACGAACTAATTAAATTGTGTATATAATATCAAAATAAAACTGAAATGTATAAATGAGATTAAAAAGTGTATGATTTATTTCGAAATAATAACTGAGGCAAAGTGAACGAGACAATTTAAATAAAAAATGAGGTAAATTAAGAGCATGAAAAGAGTATTGATTTGCAATTTGTGAATAAAACAAATAAGAAATTATTGAAAGAGATATATAGATCAGATTAGTAGATAAAATGAATTTGTAGATATGATTAAAAATAACTATATGGATCATTAATGAAAATAAAATGATGTAAAATAAATAAGACTACCATAAATAAATATTGGTAAAATTATAAGGGATTAATGCATAAGATTTGACAGGTATTGTACTTACTATTGTGAGTGTGTGATACAAATTTGGAGTTGGAGTTCCTTTATTGTAACAGTATTGTTTAGTTTATAGCTTTTAAATTGTTGACTTGTTGATCAAAAGAAAATATTGGATTTTTTGTTGTTTTTATCTGACATTTAACTAAGCTAACTGAATAAGTTTCCTATTTAGAAATATGTTTGTTGAATTTGGTAATGATTATTAGTTCTTTATTTGTAAAAAAAGGGCTAAAAATCCAAAAAACAAGAAAAAATAATAAAAAAAAGCTAACCAAATTAGATTTTTCATTTCATCTTAATTGTCAATTTCATTTACATCTAACTGAAATATCATTTAGCAAATACTTTTTTTGGCCTTTTGATCAACCAACAAGTCCAAAGCTAATAGTTTGGATTTCAGAATTTTACTTTTTGAAATAGATAAAAAGATGTTTTTAATAAGGAATGGAAACTATATTTATTTTGAGCAAGGATATTCTGCTTGTTAAAGCATGTGGCAATAATCTTAACAATGACATTAACTTTAATCATATTATCGAACATGCTTTATCATGTACATTGGAGGAGGATAGTGAAGATGTTTCAAATTGTGTTGGATTAAGGTTTGGAACGATTGATGAAGTGATAAACGTGGGGCGTTTGAGGCTTCACTAAGTGTGTAGGAACCATGCCTTGAACGAGGCAAGGCATGGCAATGAGGTTGCTCGCTCGAGGCAACATGAAAAAGCAAGTCATAATGCACTAGAGGAGGGTGCTCGTTCGAGCATAATATGTGCTCGTTCAAGCACGTGTGAAATCAGCAAACAGTAAGTTCTGACAAGGTGCCTTGTTCGAGCACTTTGTCTATGATGTTTTTAGACTGTTTGATGCACGGTTTAAGGCATTGAAAGGGTGTATTATGGGGCAATTAATCTAGGAGTAATGGTGGGCATTATTTCTATGTTTATTCCTAGGTTTGTTGTGATGTTTATTGTGATTTATGGTGATAAATGTGTGACTCTATGAATGACACTCACATTCTACTATAAAAGGGGGTATCATTCATAGAGAAAGGAGCACCACAAACACACATTGAGAGAAAGCTAATATTTTACTTGAAACTTGAGAGGGTTCATCTTTGTACTAGCATTTTGAGATCTTGAGATATTGTTCTCAAGATAGAGAGGGTTTATTATACATTGTATTGTTGAGTTCAATTATAATAAACATCATTTGAGGGGGTGGTATCTAAGATACCTTATAAACACTTGTGTTCATTTTTACTTTGTTTTCATTTTGTTTTTCATTGTTAAACCTCGTAGAGGCGTTCATTTCACTCGTATATGGCTATAGGTGAGTAAGAAAAATCATTCTATAGGTGATGACAAATGAAACCTTTTCATTAGAATAGCCTACAATTTTCAACCACTAAGTTAACTCATTCTACCCTTTCTAGAAAGTGTGCTCTCTTCTCATGCTGATGCAAGTGAGTTGCAGTTTCTCTAGATTTTGTAGTACTCTTTATACTGTTTTGTTCTTATTTAATGACATTTTTTCATTTTCCAAAAAAAGTTAACTCATTCCTCTCATTTTTCCATCAAAAAATACACTTTGACATTTGAAAGACATTATCTCTTTATCCTTCCGTAAACAAGAGCACACTAGTTTTTCATATTTGTATTTCTAGTTTTTCATATTTGTATTTCTAGTTTTAACTATAATAAGTAAAATTAGTACCACAACAAACAACTTTTAAAGAAACTATTCATTAATATGGCATCACGATGTATCTGAAGAATTGAATTCTATCATCTATTACAAAAAAAAGGTCTTCAGCCACTGAATTGATTCATGATTCTCCAGTTCTAGTCCTCTATTTTAATTCTTTGCTATTCGTGATAGATTTGACAGTGTATTTTGTCAAAATTTAAAAGTATTATCTATTAGCAAATCAAAATACAAAAAATACAATTTTAAATGGAAAATCCTTTCAAATATCTGAATGATCATTTTTTTACATGACAAGTGCTTCTTACTCGAATATATTTCCTTCTTTTCGTTTCAAAATACTTTGACTTTCGCGCAGTCCAATGCTCTAATTTAATCCTTAATAACCATTACATTGTGATGAATTAATCAAGATCTCACTTAGCCATATTTAGCTTATAATTTAAAACTAATTACAAATTAAAAAATACTAAATAAATAATGCTATATTTGCAATATAGCAAGTAATTTAGAACAATTAAGTATTATGGTATCATTTTGGTACCTCATCCGTACTTGGTCCCACAATAGCACTACGTTAATCCCTCCAATGTGGATGCCTCTTTTTACAGTCCATATGTTATGCAAGTTTGAAAAGGCAACACAAAAGATAGAAAATAGGGTTCTTAACAAAAGAAAAGAATATCTTTTTAACAATAAAGTTCTTTGTTTGTTATATGCTTTAAAGTAAATAGATCACTTCTGTGATTCAAATATTAGCTACGTGGTTGCTTGATACTTGACAAAGAATTGCTATTGAATTATATGGAGACAGAATTCATACTGAACATATCTTAAGCCCTAGAGGACAATTGAGTTAGATTTGGCTGATTCAAGACAGCAATTGTGTCGAGCGAGCAGCATTACAAGTTACAAACAAGAAATGATCCGACTAAAATGTCGTAAAACCTGATAACCCAAATTAAACGCGTTGAGTTGTTATTGATAAAGATTGAAGAAAAACTTCTTTTTCAGATGCAAAAGTTATCTTCCCTATGTATTCCATATGCACTATCCTTACTCCAACTCTACACCAACAAAAGTGCAAAAAGTAGGGGGCTATAAGTTTTTAACTTCAGCTTTCATTAAACAATAGAATTCCTGGTCCAGCCTATTTTCACATAGTTCATAAAAATGGGGACCAAACTGAGTTAAAAAGGTAAAAGAAATTTAAAGACGATATTGATGTATCAATAACTAACCAAAAGAAGATAGACAGATCCGCGCTATGCCAGCAGCTGTCAAGGGACTAGTACATCATTACTAGCAGCACACAGCATCTGAGGCTATTCCAAAATTTAGCCTCCTTTTTTCTGAGCCGAATTTGAACTTTGGGATATCAGCATCATTAGGAGCGGATGGAGCGTTTTCTCCTGCAATAGCAAAGCATAACCTAGGCTTTTCTGACCCAAATTTGAACTTGGGAACTGAAGCATCGTTCCGAGTGACGGGTGTTGAGGCAACAACTGGAGGTGCAATTGTTATCTTATTGTTAAAATTAAAGGTGGGTAATTTTGGAGAAACTTTTGGCTGCTGTGGAGGACTAGTTGAGAAAGATGGTACGATAGATGGTGTTGGTGGCTCAGCGGTTGTGGTAGAAGATGTGGTAACAGGAAAAGTGAAGCCAGGACTTGCTATTGAAGAAAATGTGGTTTTCATACCAGGCTTCTCAATAGCAATTGATGGTAATATTGGCTTTCTGTGAGAATGTTGTGATTCAGATCGAGCTACATTCTCTGTGATGGCCGCAGCTATTTTATTTGTGTCACCAAAGAGCAAAGACGTCTTCGGTAGGTTATTACTCATACCCTGCAAAATCAGGGATAAAAATTAAAAAAAAAAAGAGGAACGTAAAACCAAGAATAACCAAAACATGATAATTTTGAGCTAGTGGTGAAAGTCCACCACAAAACCACCATCAGTTCCTGAAAGAAATAATTGATGCAGACTTGCTGCAGGTCATAGAGATTTTGATTTCCGATATAGCAGAGTAAAAATCATGCACATACCAACTCTTGCAAAGTGCAGCCAACTCTCCCTCTTTCTTCACTATTACATTTGACGGCCAGAGAATTTCAGAGAAAACAGTTTGATTTCACTGGTAATAGGAAATGCAAATGGTCACCCGCGACCAATGTAAGGTCAAAACTAGGCAAGGACGAATTAAAGTGTTGTTCTCATCCTAAACTTATTAGATGGCATCTAAAATTTTGCTACCCAAACAACTTTACTATCAACTAATTTGGAACTTATCTTATTACATAAGCTAACTTGCAACGGTGAAAATAACATAATTAGATAATTGATACAATTTGAGTAAAGCGCAGACGATAAGAAAGTCCAACCAGTAGCAAAGAGAGCTTCAATCGGAAATCAATCAAATTATCATTCATTATATGCTAATCAGGTCTCAATGTTGATAGCACTTGCGCAAGGACAAATATAGGAGAAATTTTTTTACTTTAAAATGGGGAATAAGTGATGGAGCAAAAAAGACTCAAGGATGTCTTTCTCTAAATTAGTAAATACCTGCTCTGAACTACTTTGAGAATCGAGTTTTCCGAGAATCTGTAATGGCCCATTGTTAACATCAGATATGGAAGTTGTTTTCTCGAACATTGTAGAACCAAAAACATCTTTTCCAGCACCAATAAGGGTATTATTTCTTTCTGAGGGCAGTACATTGCTCTCTCCATTCACAAAGTTTACATTGTCCACACTATTACTTTTACCCATACCAATCCTTACCAGACTTGAAGGATTGCTGTTTTGAGCAGGCTTAGGTGAAGAAGCAGCAGCAGAGTCCTTCCATGAAACAGCCAACTTTAATTCTTTTGATTGATCTTTCAGAGTGATTGGTCTATCAAGTTGTTCCAGAATCCTCCTAGCAAGCCTATTACTGTGTGGATGAACAGTACGTATCACAGCTTCAGGGCTCTCTGTCTTGCTTTTTACTGACTCAATATTAGTGTTGCTGGAACTGCCCAGTTCAAAAGTTTTCTTAGGCATGAAATCCACACTGGATTCTTTTGCCAAATGACTTCTCCGTGCAGCGCTAAATAAATTAGATTCCTTGGCAGGTGTAGCTAAAGTAAACTTATTCCGTGTCCTACGAATGGGTCCTCCAGTTCCATAACTACCTTCAGCTAAATTGTTGAACGATTGCACCTTGAAACATTAATCAGATAAAAATTGAGAAAAGATATAAAGTGGCTGTGAGTTATAAACCATAGATCACATGAGCAAGAAAATAAGTATTGTAGAGCCAAAACTTTCTACTCAATGTGGTTACTGCTTAAGTGAGTCTCGAATGTGCAAGCTGTACAAAGTACCAATCCATGCAGAACATAGAGGCTAATACATCACAAACAGTGCTATTGCTACTATTTTAGACATTTTATATTGTACACCTTATAAAAGTTGAATCAAACTATTTAAAAGAACAGTAAATAAGTGAATGTCTTTCCTAAAATATCATGTTAATGTAAACAAAGAGCCCTTCTAGAAATCTAGAACAAAAATAAAATGGCCCTATATTTGTCGTATGCAGAGACAATTTTCACTATGACAAGCATCCTTACTATTTATTACAGGACTGTTACGAGCCAAAATAGTTTGAAAGTGTACATACCTTTTCATAAACTGGCGTTGCAGTAGGTTGAAAAGGTACTGGTGATACGCTTGGAAATCTATCACTTTCACCTCGCAATGGAGTCAACTGAAGCCAAAAAGAATTTTTTTTAGCATTTTTCTAAACCAGAACAAAACATGCCAAAAGTGTATGTATAAGACAAACCTTGGATTTGGATTTTGAATAAATGGTCCTTGAATAAGGCGTTCGAGAAAACGAACGCAAACTAGATCTATTACGCTGATTTTGCGGCATTGAATAATCCGACTGATTCTGTGTGATGGCACCAGGCCAGCATATTGGAGATTTTCGCAAAGGAGATAGAGAGACTGGGTTGGAAGACAATTCAGTATTAGATCCAACTTTTTCAGTTTTCCGCGCTAAAATCATAGATGTGAAGCCCTTTTCAGAAGTTCTGGAACCCATGTAAGCTCTAGCTATATCGATGGGAGAAGCACCAATTGCATCTTGCATCTGCAAAAGATAAAGCAATATCAAATTACCCAGGAACTCAGAAAACACAGTTTGCAGCGACTGTGAAGTGACATCACTTTAAACCTTTTGCATTCAGTTAGAAGCCAACTTGATGACTTTTTGACAAAATCAGTTTTCCATTATAGCTGTACGCTAAAATGCTAACATACTCTACCAAGTTACAAAGATAGGATGAGAGACAAAAAAAATGATGTGAAACAATTTCCACAAATGAAAACAAGGTTTTTCAGGAAGGAGCTGAAATGCAAGATCATACATTTTGACCAATCAGCATTCAGGAAATGTCTGTTTTGCATACAGCAAATGCAGAGAGCCAATGAAATAACTTGTGTAATGTTTTTAGAAAAGAGCATTATTGACTTTCTTTCTTAATTAGAAAGTTCCATAATTCTGGATATACTTCATAATGATCTGACTCAAAGCATATAGTATTACCCCATTGGGCTAGAAGTTAGATTATACTTCAACTTCCTACTAAGAATGATGATCTTAGAGATCATATCCAACTAGTTGTAAGCTCTCTTTTTTTCGTAGCAATGATTTTGTATTCGTTAGCTAATACAATATGATTCCAAACATGGTTCCATCACAGGAATATAGATTACAAAACAATCTTCTCTTAACCATAAAAACATGAGATTTCCCTAATGGCCATGATAAAAAACAATGCACACTAGAGTACAAACAATAAAAGTTACTTTTTTCATAAAAGACATATAAAGGGCCTTCTCAAATATTGAAAATTATGAGATAAAATTGTTTCTGTTTTGGTCATGTGCAAAAACGACATAGTGCATCAGTTACAATTACAGGTTGGAAATTTGAGGAGCTTAAAAGAGAAAGAGGTACTCTGCAGATGATGAGGATAGGATTGAATGAAATAAAATGAAGATCTGAGATCTGCAGTAGCATATTACAATAGATAGGAATGACTGGAAGAGAATATATGTAGACGATCATTTGTATTTTGTCTTGTTTATTGTAATAGATTAGTATTGAAGATAATGGCCAAGAAGCCATACTCTTTGTTAGAGATAATTTCTAATGTCAATTTGTTTTGGTTCATGTGATTGACCCTATATAGTTGGGATAAGGCTTTAACATTGTTGTTATCTTTGGATGATATAAACACATATAATGTCCTCCGTTTTTTAGTAACAGCTAAACATGAATAGTAAAAATTATTAGTCAATCAATTTAGTTTTACAATTTTTCTCCGATGTGTGATGAAAAACAAAGTCAAGTGAAATCATGTTTGATTCGTCTTTATGAATATTGTTATTATGGTAAAAAGCTAATGAACTAATGAACGCCCCTAGAGCATTTATTTGTAAAAATAATAATACATGTTAAAAAAATAAATTAGGAAACAAAATAAAAGCTAAAAATCTTAATATATATTTTGACGCATGATTTGGTGATAAATTTCAATTCTAATGCTATGTTTCGTAATATGATTAATGATTACGTAATTCAAAATTTCAACTGTTTTATAATTTAGTATTTAAAATTAATTAATAGCTTCCTCAACGAACCACCATGCCTCAGGAGCGTTCGCTAGCAAGATCCTCTATTAAATCAATGTTTTATGATATACTATGCACATTTATAGATACTTGATGTCAAATTCACACATTACAAAGCATAAAAACGGAAAGTGTAGATATTAAAAACAAAATGCAGATAATAATACATTTCTTAAATTGAATATTGAAACAGAAAAATTATGTTGCTTTTGATTTGGAAAAGAAATCAGCTAGTGAAAGCAATTAAAAATCATCAAATACCCTAATGGGTCACATTTAATGTTTACAAGACGTCAAACAAAGCAATCAAAACTTCAAACATAGAACATTCTTTGATGCTGCTTTACAGCATCCAGTACATCACACAGAAAATTGCATGTTAATCAATACACTCAAGATTCTTTTACCAATACCACCCACAATACCAACACCTTAGTCCCAAAAGACGCGATCGGCTATATAAACGAAAAAAAATAAATTTAAGTCACGAGATTATCCTAATCAAAATGTGATAGTTTTCAGCTAATAGTTACTTATAAGTCATAATGTCATATACTTTAGAAAACATTGCTGTTTTATCAAGTAAATAATTTTCAATATCAGTCCAAGAAATTTTAATAAAGATATTATTGTACAAAGAATTATTTTTTTGCACAAATCAGGAAGCAATGTGTTTACTCACAGCTGGTCGAGAAAGAGGTGTTGAGGTTGCCAATTGAAATCTATATAATTCTTCCTCCTCAGCTAATGATGTTTTATGGCTTCTTTTAGAAATTCCTGCTCTATCAACGTTATCTGGGCTAGTCATACTGGGGGTTTTCCTATCTTGCTCCTCTGTAACAGCTCTGGAATGTAGTATCTTCATCAAATGATCAATTTCCTCCCTACATATTAAACAAGACAATGAGTAATAGATATAAAAATTTTAAGGTAAACTTAAAATGGAATAGCCTAATAATAACTTGATATAATCATGTGAGTATGACAACTGTGTTTTTTCCTATTAAGGAACTTGTTCGTTATATTACTACAATTTTCATAATAAATTAGTATGAGAGATGGTCTCATTGAAGAATTACCAATATGTTAATATCAATGATTACAAAGGGCATTTCAGCCAATCAACTGCTTTGCTTTCCAAAAAGATGAAAGAACTAGGTATTAATGAAAAGAATAGGCCCAAAAGAACATCACATGCCACAACCCAAAAGAGAGCTACAAAGTCTATATAATTAAATTTATTCAGTCATGAACCTTGTGAAGTGAACAAAGAGAACACCAACAATTAACAACTAACTGACAAGAGCATTACATACTTCCAAACCATAGAAAACTATAGCAACAAATTACCATCTTAAAAGCTCACCTAGAGAAAGTCTTCCCCTTGATAAGCTTTTCAATGTCAGGTGCTCTAACCTCAGAACTGCCTGCTTTTTTATCCAGTCCGTCATCATCGGAAATATCAGGTATTGATTTTCCTTTATCTTCACTTGGACCAACCCTTCCAGATGATTCAGGAACATCAAGCTGAAATGGTAATGTTGCAATTTCCAAACAGTGTGAGATAGATGTTTTTTTTTTTTTTGAAAGAGCAGCTTTACATAAGTAGAATAATTAGAAAGTCACAACCATGTGCAAAAGAAGAAGCAAAGCAAAAATAGGAAAATAAACAACATAAACCAACACTTATCCAAACAGCTTATCTAAAGAAACTATTTCAAGTGGCCAAAGACACGACTGAATAATTTTGGCTTTATGAATGTGTTGATCTGCGGTTGGGCCAGCTTAAAGGTTACAGCAATATGGGCACAACAAACAAAAAAATCCATACTCTTACTGAAGCCGGTATTCAATAAAACCAATAGCAAGATTTGCTAAGGAAATGCACCCTCAACACACACATGCATAGATTGATAAAAGTGCATCAAAGTATAGCAGTCCTTCCCGAAAATAACAGCTCTATTTGAAAGCATCAAAACAATATTGCAGGCAGCCAATGTCATAGTACATAAACGTGGCAAAGCTACTTGTCAGTTTCTAAAAACTTCTTGTCATTCATTAGTCTAACCTTATAAGTTGAAACTTAGTATAACATCAAATATATAGCTTTTAACCACTTAATGATTTCCCTTGCCCACTATTAAAAGGGTGTCCATCAAATAATGTTTGGTATCACATATCTGAAAATTCATCATTTATGCTTTAACTTATAATAACAGGTTAACATGTACGTACAAAAAACATTAGATAATAAACTTTTCACTTAATTTAATGAATGCTAAAATATGTTCATCAAATACAAAAATTTACAAACGTCAATGGATCAAGGATTGTTCATTCTCAATGGAGCCAAATAATTCTTTAATTTTCATAATATTGTACTAGTAAAATGACTCTTTAAATCATATGCACTTATTTATAGGAGAAATTATTAAAAATAAATCGACGTTTGTTTGATCAACTGAAAATAAACCCAACTATTATTTATTTTTATAAAAACCCATCTATTCGATATAATTGTTGAAAAAATAAACCTAACTATTGTTTAGTTTTAATTCTTGACTTACAAAGAGGCTTTGAAGATGGTTACAAACAATAGTTGAATCTATATTTAACAAATATACCTAATATATGGGTTTATTTAAACATAAATAATAAGTGGGTTTATGTTCAGCGGATCAAGCAAAGGTTGGTTTATTATTGACTATTCACCCCTTATTTATATGAAATTGCAAATGATGCTAGCTATAAATACTTAATGGAAACCAACCTCTTTGTTATTACAAGGGTAACTAGGTAAAGTTGAGTAAAATCTGACCCTTTCTCAAACGCTGCTAAGGAGGGATCTACTTAGTGGCATTAGGATAATGGAATGGAATGTGATGATCAATTCATGAAGATATGTTTCCCTTCATAAAGTTTGATTTTATAGAAGTACAATTTAGGAATGGAAATTGCAATCAAGGATAAAAGTGTTAAGTCATCTTCTTTGTATCACCATTTTCATATTTAGTTGCCTCTCAGTACTAAATTACTGGAAAAGAGATTTCAAAATTCAGTAATATTGATGATTTAACACTGCCTATGGATCAAAACCTTCATAAATTACCCACAAAAAGTTCCAACTTAAAAAAAGGAAAAAAAATGACTTCCGTAAGAACGAAATTAGAAACTGAAATGTAACCTGCCTATGATGCCCTAATAAGAGATAGAATTTCATGCAAATAAAGCTTTGATGGGATTTGAATTTAAAAACCTAGGTAAGATTGTACTTGGAGATTATCACTTTTTAACATTCCATTTTTCCAAATTCTATTCCAGTCTCAATACTCTCTCGAGTCTTTACATTAAAGATCACAACACATCCTGTTCTATCAGTTGCCTACGATGCCCAGCCCTAGTAAGAGATAGAAGCCACATAATTTAGAGAGGTAAAATATAGAACTAGATGCCAAAAAAGAGGGAAACAGGTGAAAAACGCAGAGAAATAATTACATACAGAAGTCAAAAAAACAAGTATATAAACACACATATATATCGTAATCTACTATTGAGTCCAAGTAGTTATCTTGAGGAGCACAAAAGAGAAACAAACTTAGATGGTCAATGTTTAAATATTTTATTGAGCTTTATAACATGAGGCAGTGGATTTGATGAAACAAATTTCAATATTTCTTTTAACAGGAGTTATTGGTGGATCAGGGGAGATAAGGATTTTAATCCATTGGTAAAGACCTACACAAATCAAAGAGGAACATAGAAGCTATCAGAACTGCATTCCTCTCCCCCAAAGGAGAGAGTACCCTTACCGATAGATCCACTACATATTAACCACCCGTTTTACACGAGAGGTAAGTAAACAAAGCATATACCAAGTAACTATGTTAGTATAAAATAGGGTACGGGATGGGAGCACAAAATGCAATCAATAAAGTATCACCAAAACCACATGAAATATTAATTCTATATAAATAGTACCAATTCACTCCCAAAATCTTAAAATATATTGTTGCCTGCAAGCCTCAAACATAAAAGAGAAAGTTGTGGAACGCATATAATTTGTGGATTTGAATCCTTAGGTTGAGACGAAGCTCTGGTGATGCAAAATGATGGATAATTCCTAGTTCCTAAATTCTATGAGAACATTTAATAACATCTTCAAAGATGATGTTTACACACTTATAGGTCAAATCCCACTATCCAAAGCCAATCTTCAAATAGCTTGCAACTCCTTATATCCCTTTCAATTTTAGAGAATATCTGAGTTTGCAAATACAGCCTTTAGGAAACCTTTTGAGTTTACAATTTTTCGCAAATTAACTATAAAACAGAAGTCACATGAGCAAAATTTATTTTTATCTCTCTCTTGCCCTACCCATTTGTTCCTTTAAAAATTAACTTACCCCTATGGGACTAATTCAAAGTAACAAAAGAAGCAACTTCAGCATTGCATAAGGTACGGTACAGTGGCTATTGATCCTTTAAATTTACAAGTTTGTCGTTGGTAGATATCAATTACACTCCCACTCACAGGCTTGGGACAGTCAATTAAGACTCTACCGGCCAGTCTACAAACTGTTACTATGATTCCCTAGATTCCACTCTAAGTTTCCTGTCAGAGTACGCATGCACACTACTTAAGAAATTATGACGCATTTTGCATTGTCATAATAATAGACCTTTATTCAACCATATGAGCCGCATATCTACAAGTGCACATAATATATTAAAGAGAAGTCTTACATCTGTTGAATAATTCTCTTCAGCATTTCCAGCTTCTTGCTCTACTTCTGTATGCACCTCATCATCAACTTCAAAAGAAAAAATCTTCAGAGAGCATATAGGATGTAAAGCGGAATTTTAAAACAAAACTCAAGCAAGTCAATAAGATAGCATATACACAAATAATAGAAAGAAAAAAAAAAGAAATGAAGGATAGGAAATGTAAGAATATCGAGTGGATTCATAAAGATAAAACCTAAATTAGTACAAAAAATGTCAAATGCCCACATGTCCAAATTTATGCTAAATCTCAAATTTTCATGAATAATATCAAGTTTAAAATTTTGTCTAGTCAACTAGAGTCCCTTGAATTAATCTTCAGAAAAGACTATCCGATATCCACAACTTCTCAAGATCCCAATGGTGTCAAACATCAAAAACAATACCTAGTTGATAGCATGTTTTCTCTTTCACGGCCTCTCGACAATAGATAAAATTAAAGTTTTTCCGTTTTACTAGGCTAAACTCCATTCCCTTTCATTCCATAAAGAAGGTTTCATGTAGCATCTCATGAAAGTTTAAGCCACACATCGATTTCCATTACTGACCTTTATTCATTATCTAGTCTATAACATGGAAACTGTTAGTGAACTTTACCCCCATACTTTTATTCTTTGCAACAAATTAGCATAATATAAAAAACTGCACTTTCCACAATAATCTAAAAAACATGCTCAGACTCAACTATAATGATAATGTTGAAATCTACGAAACTAAATACTCCTAAATCCTAATACATTATGCAATGACCACTAAACATAATGTAGCACATTAACACTCTTCAGATTTTTTTAGATGAAAATCAAAAACCTTATGAGCTTTTGCCCATATAGATGAGCAGAAATACACCTGAGGTTGATCCAGGTCCAAGCATGTGGATAGGCTTAGGAATTGGAAGTTATAAACATAGCCAGGTAGCTTTGTCATCTTGCACAAGAATGGTCGTAGGATGCAAAATTTAATTTGTCTGTAGAAGTAATAAAAGGAATTAATAAAGTGTCCTTCCACTTAACTCTTAATTATAAAAAGTGCACCAGAGGTACGCCTCGATTGGAGGCTCTAGAAAAACCACTTTCTTATATGAGATAAGGATTAAGGTGTGCACTTTTTGTGAGTCATTTGCTCTTTTAGCGGCTTGTGGTTTTTTCGCTTTTTGTACTTTTGGGGCAAAATGATTTAGGTTTGTCACTTAACAATTAGACAAAAAAGTTGCCTTCTTTTAGATCCTTCGTCTTTTGTCTTCTAGTTTTTTCTATAATCAAATCAAATTTTCTTTTCTTGTGTAATTATTTTTGTTGCTTTTTCGTATAATTTCTTTATTATTTTCCTTTTAACTTCCCTCTTCTTTAATTTATCAATCTTCTTTCTTCTACATTTTTCATTTTTATTTCTTATGGATTTTTCAAGTTTGTTTGTTCTCCTTATTTAAAATTATTAGACATAGAACAATTTGACAAATTGCATCAAAATGTAGATTCATATTTTTTTTACCCTATCATAGACAATGAGCCTAATGATAAAAAATGTTCAAGAGCTATTATCCAATTATAATATCATCATCTTATATTTTGAGCATGAAATATGTTCTAGAATTGTTCTACAAGTTTTTAAGTCAAGCGAAGTACTTCACCAATGAAAAGCTCGGGTTTTACTTTGCGTCTTTTAAACTTAGTGTTAACTAACACTTGCTACCTTTTTTTTCTTTTGGAATTTTCTTATCGTCCTTCAGGCACAAGTTTCTTTACTATATCCTCCATAACTACAAAACATTATCACATTATTTCCTAGTCTCCTCGCAAATCACAAATTGAAAAAAGTGAATTATGGTTGATTTTGAGTTATTTTTAGGGAAATTTGAGTGAATCGTAAATTCAATAAGAAAATTTGTGGTCGAATTATGTTAGACTAGTACAAATTTACGAACTGTATTCAAGTATCAAGCTCATTGATTCTTTGCTCTTTCACCCTACAGTCTACAAATGCACTTCCCATAAAATCCTAACAATATTGATGAACACTTCATCAAAACACTAATTGCAATGATCCATTATCTATAGTGCAAACTGAATTCTATGGCTAATTCAAATAAGAAACGCTTATTAACCATTGTTGCGTTTACCTAAACAAAGCATTTGTTGAACCTTATATTCCTTCTTCATTCATCAATTAGAACATATTGACAATTCTTTGTGTATAGAACTCTTTCACCAAACATCAATCCTCATCATAATGATATTCAAAGCTCATTCATTTCTACAATAAAAACTCAAAGAGCAATTTGAACGACATGGATGCACATGAGATCAATACTTACAGGAGTAAGTTCCACCGCCTACCAACTTCTACCAACGATCACTAATCTCAGGCTCATTATCCTTGCAAAGGTAAACTTTTTTTCGCAAATTTTTAGTGTAAATTTTTTATTGCTATACTTCATTAATATTCTCAAAATATCTATCTTCCTAAGTAATTTATACAAATGGCCAAACTTGTCCCAAGAGTCAAATTCTGCTGGTAAAATTAACAAGCTAAAACTCACCAACTTCCATAAAACCTAACACCAGCATCATGTGAGCACACATTACAAAATGAAAGTAAGAGGACTAGTTTTGGGCATGTGGAAATTGCCAGGTTGTACCTTTAAATGAATTTTTGTTTAGTTGAATCACTTATATTTAAGTCCCAATATTTTCAAGAAAAACTGTAAAGTGAAGAGAACTCAAAATGAATTATTGTGAAATTTCTGCTCAGCCACGGAAAACAACATAATTCTCCATAAACAGACTAAACCTAAAATTATCACAAAGTAACCGATTTCATCTTTACATACAAAAATATGAATATAAATACAAACAATAAACCAATTAATCAAAACAAAACCCCTAAAAATCAATAAACATTATACATAACCTAAAAAATCAAACAAGAGCATAAAAGAGAAATAGTATACCTTGATCAAGGGAAGAAGAAGAAGAGAAGAGAGAAGGAAGACCGGAAAAGATACGTTTAGCGGGGTCCACTAAACGTGAAATCCAACGGCTACGAGGCGGACGATCATAGGGTGTCGATGGTGGTTTTCTTTCTCTTCGAATCTTTCCGCCTCCACCGCCACCACCTCTATCTGGTACTTCTCTGTGAATCTCTGCTATTCTAGAAGGTTCGGAGACACCTTCCATTTTTGAAGGCTGGAGCTGGAGATTTGGAAGATTTTCTTTCTGCAATATATTTTTGCCGTTAGGTTGTTGCGGGTAGTAGCCTTGTGGCCTGTGGGAACTGAGGCGAAGTAAAGCTTCGTGTGTTTCAATTTTTGAGTAGTTAGTTTTTAATAATAAATCAGGAGTAGAGCTGTTCAAAAGTGATCCGACCCGAAAATCCCGCCTGAAATCGAAAGTAAACCGATCCGAAAATGTGTTCCTTTTAAAGGTTTATCGAACCGACAATACCCGAATCGAAGTTGTACCCGAACCGATTGACAACCGAAAATGAGAAAGCTGAACACGAACTGTAACCGATTTTTGTAACCGACACATAACCGTAACCGAGATTACCCGAATCAAAAATGACCGACCCGAGTCATATCCGGCCCGAATCATGCTCGAAACCGAACTCGATCCGGCAAAAACCGACTAAACTCGAATGAATTTTAGATCGAATTGCTTTAAACATGAACCAATTTTTAACATAGAAGTATGATAGACTCATATTCAATCATCTTATTATTTAATCTAATAAAGTGATAGATATTTTAATAAATTAAATTTTATAAATACATGGTTTCATATATTTAGAGTTAATAATCAATCGTCAATGTATATAACCGTATTAGATGAAAATTGATAGAACTTTATAATTCTAATTTCCGGTTAAACAAGTAAAAGTAACAAAGTAATAATGATCACTAGTTGATTTACATTTTAACTATTTTTGCTTTAAATAAAGGAAATTTTGTCATCAATTAAAAATGACTAACAACTTAATTTAATATTGACTCGATCGATAGTAATTAGTAGTACTCGACAAAACCGAACCAATTATTAACCGATGACAACCCGACACCGATTAACACTCGACACGAACTTCAACAGACACCGAACCGATGCTAACCCGATAGCTCGAATAACCGATCTTCAACCGAACCGTGACTAACCGACCCGACCCGAGTGCGACCCGTCGTAACACGCAACCGAAAAATTGTCGATCTGGAATACAACCGAACCGAAAGACACTCGTCCGAAACCGACCCGATCACCCGAATGGACACCTCTAATCAGGAGTAAATCAAAGTTTTGACCGAGCAAATGTAATTTATAAAGTTGTTTAAGGCGGGCTTGAGTGAATATTAAATTGGATAATATAAAACACAAATTCTTGTGAGAGACGGTCTCTTTCAGAGACCATATCTTATTGGGTTGGCCCATAAAAAAATATGAAGTAAGAGTAGAAAATAACCTTTGATGGACTGGGCCTGAGCGACGTCTCTTAGAGAGACGGTCTCTCAGGAGACTAGCTGTATTATTGTATATAATTTTTTACTAATTTGGGTGAAATTGTCTCACTTGTGAAATGTGTTTTATTGAGCCGGCCTAATTGTATATAATTTTTTACTAATTTCACAAATTAAAATGTCAATTTTAAGAGTTAAAAGACTTAAAAGACCAATTTCAAATTTCAAAGATTTGAAATTGACATTTTAAGTCATGAAATTTGATAGTGTTAAGATTTAAAGGTTATTTTCAATACTTTAAAAACCAATTTTAAGACATAAAAGATCAATTGCATGACATTAACCACTCATTTCAACTTTAATGTAGTATGACTCAAACATCAAATTTGATATTAAAAACTTTAAAATTGACCTTTTAAGTCTTAAAATTGTACTTTTAAGCCTAGAAATTATCCTTTTAAGCCTTAAAATTAGTATTTCAAAATATTTTTAAAAAATTATTGGACCTTGGTTAGTTACACGGCTAAGACCGTCTCACAGGAGAGTAACTGATTGAATAATACCTTAAAAATTTGTCTACGGGTTTAAATATTTAAAAGTCCGTTTGAATTAGCGGGTATATATTTTTCTTGCTATTCACCCGTTTTCTAAGAGGGTAGAACCTGTGCTAAACGGGTATTTCTTAAATAAAAATTCAAAATAAGATACAAATTATAAAGTTAAGTCTCAATAACAAATAAAATAAGGAAAAATTATAAGAAACTACCTTATTTATACACCTTTTTAAAAAAAAAAAAAAAAACCTTATATAAAATTTTTTGCAAAAAATACCTAATATAACACAAATGTTTGCAAATGACTACCTTTTAACGAATATCAACGGTTGACTGTTAGTTTAACACTTTGACCAGCACGTCTGTGTCACGTGATCACTTAAAAGATAAGGTAGTTTTTTTTAAAAACAGGTGTATAGATCAAGTAGTTTCTTATAATTTTTCCTTAAATAAATTAATTGGTTTAAAGTATTCAAATTTGACTTTAAATTGATCAATTCAGACTTTAAAGAGATCAATTATATACAAAGTGGTCATTCAAGTTACCATGTATTCTTTTTAAAGAAATTAATTAATTTTTTCGTTTTTGATCTAAAAGTGATCAAA
>CM033459.1:19203465-19300965 GCA_019425755.1 Amaranthus cruentus
ATTCTTTAAGGAGTTATAAGGAGGTTGAAGTGTTGGGATTTTTGGTTTACATGTTCTATCTTTTGTGTTTGTGTTATGTGTGTGGGTGTTAGCCAAGTGAAGGGGAACAAGTGGTATAGATGTTTGGACTCTTGGCAAACACCGGGGTTTAGCGGAGTTTAGGAAAGGGAGGTATAAGAAGTAGTTTAGGAGTTGTACATCATGTCTCGACCTTGTTTTATCTGTATTTTCACCTTGATTTGCTCGAGGACGAGCAAAGGTTAATTTCGTTCTCTCAGAGCTCAATGCCTTACAGTTAGGGATGGCAATTCGGTGCGAATCTGACCCTAGTCCAACTCGATCCGAGGAAAATAAGCTGGTTCGAGTCCAAGGAAGAAGTCATCTGACTCCGACTCTAACTTTATGATCCGAGTCCGAGTTAGAAACGAACCGGAGTTGGACCTTATTAAAAATCCAACACTACGACCAAACTCCGACCCTGAAGGACATCCGATTTTGAATTTGACTTTTACACCAATATTTTGTTTCCTTTAAAACTCTAAACGTGACTAATTCAAGCTCTCTCTCGTACTAATTGTAATTTTTAATATTGAAAAACTATTTGGTATTTTTATTTAGATTAATCAATCAGAATACGACAAATCAGATCAAGAGAAATAAAATACGTCAAATCAAAATGCGAGAAAATTTTGTTAAATTTTAGTTGTAGAACTATATCTCTTGTTAAACTTGAATTCAAACTACATATTTTTTTTGTTAAATTGTATTTGAAAAATATATTTTTATGCTTTAAAATCATTAGTATAACATCACAACGATACTATTTGATATTAATCAGAATCCGTTGGAGGTCCGAGAGTCCGAGTCGGGGCAAACTTGGAGTATGCATAATCCGACTCCGAGTGGAGGTGGAGTGAAAAAAAGTCAGACTCTTATCCGGAGCAAAGTCGGAGTATGTATAATCCGAGCCGAGTCCAACCCATTGCCATCCCTACTTACAGTCTCAGTTTTACGCTTTTCGGGACGAACTTCGTGTCACTCTTGCCTCTCTCACTAATCAGCTTACCCAGATGGAATCCCGTTTTTGAGCCAAGCTTGACACAGTGGAAGTATAGGCCGAGTTTGTTGATGAAGAAGAGACTACTGCTTGATCCCTCTGCCTACTCCATTATACTTTATGATTTGTTGGCCATACCGTCTGTCTGTTTGTTTCTCTAATCAAACAATATTTTTATTATGTCTGTTGATGTACCAGTTGGGGTACGAACTATGTATTTTTATATTTTCTCTTGTTGAACAATGCTACTATCTTTACTTTCATTTGCAATGGTACATGATACTTTAATCGTTGCTTAACTTGTTTGTGTTTCATGGTATTTACTTTCATATAGTGCTTCCTGCTTTCCTTCTTTGGCTGATATAAATTTATTAGTGCTGTGGTATTTGATTGTCCCACGCCTTTTTGATTGATGTCAAAAGGGGGAAGAGTTGCACAACCTTAAGAGGTACTTGTGAAATCAATTGTTTCTAATTCTCTCTAAGTAACGAATAGTGGTGTTTCGAACGCTTGGTTGAATGCTCTGATCATGTTGTTTAGAATACTCTAATAATATTTAAATGATTGGATGTTTGATATAGTAAGTAAAGTTTTTTTTGGCATGTTCTACTTATTTAAAGTTTTTGTTAAGCACTGACATATTGTTTTTCAAAGTTTTTTTGATGCTCTTATAATATGTTAGTGATATATGCTATGCTTAATAACTATGTATGCTGATTCGTTTGGTAGCTTTGATTGTTTTATACATTAGTTTATGAATGATCTGCTACGTTAGTTTTTCAAGCTCTGAAAATTGTTTTTATTACTATCGTTTGTTTTTTATTACTCCTACTGTTCCCATTTTAGCCTAGTTTAAACACATAGTAACTTAAATTTGTATATTCTTAGTAGTTTATGTTAAGTAATAAGTCTTAAACTCTGATATCATGTTTTTAAATATTTTAGAGTAAATTATTTTATAATGGATGCTTGTTGAATTATATTGCAACGAGTCAATTGGCTAAGTTTCATATAGAGTTATTGTAATCGCTAGCATTATTTAATTTCTTTCGTTTCACTCTATCTTTTTATTAATTTTGTTTAAAAGTTTGTCATCATCAAAAAGAGGGAATTGGTTGGCCCTCTTAGGTTTTGATGATGACTTCACTTGTTAAATAAACAAATTGTGCTTTACAGATTGATTGTAGGTCAATATCCGATTTTGTTAAAGTCGTTGATAGAACCTAAGACTTGGTCAATGGAAAGTTTGCGTGTCAAAGTTAATCAAGAAGTCAGATGTAGAATATCACTTAGGATGTCAAATGTAGACAGTAGGTCCACTGTTCACAAGTTCGAAGGTCTCATGAAAATTGCTGATAGAGACAGTGCAGTGCTCCCACGACTGAAGTCAGGAGAATACGCCGGCTGAAAAGTAAATTATAATTTATTTCTATTTTTAGTTGATGTAAAGGTGAGAAGTTAAGAAGGTTGCATAATTTATTTAGAGTTAATTGGCAAATTAATCACTTAAAATAACCGTTTGACTAGTTCAAAGGGTTGAGAATAAAGTTCCTTAATTCTCTCCACTAAATTAGGAACTTAAGTAGGGCTTTAATTGAAATAAACCTAGATGTCTATTTTTAGGAAATTATAACAGTCTACCTTGTCGAAACAACCTAATATGTGATCCATTCTCCTAGATTTTTGGATCAAGGAGAGACTAGGGAGTTAGGGTTAGCAAAAACATACGGTTGGTCCTATATAAAAGGAGGACCTTTTCCGAATGGTTAATAGTGTGTGTCCAAAGGAGTTCATACGAGTGAAAATTCTTAAGAAAACTATTTTGCTCTTACATTTGCCAATTAAATTAGAATATTTTTCTTATGCAACTTCTTAATTTTTATCCTCTTTAGAATTATGGCCTTGTAGAGGGTATTTGTGTGTTTTGTTGTAACTAGACTTAGGGAAGTCTAGGGGAGAAGAGAAAACTTCTAGTGAAGTGTGAGAAAGAGAAAGAGAAGGAGAAGAGAAGAGAAAGAGAAGTAGGCCTAGTATTGAGAATTATTTTATGTAATTGTAATTGGTTGCCTAAAACATAGTAAGAGAATTTTGAAATCCCGGAGGGTAGTGGGTTTTCCTTCTTTTAGGCCAAAAAGGTTAACACGTAAAATCATTGTCTCCTTTATCTTTTTCGTTTGAAGTTTAAGTTTTATTTCCATAGTATATTCCGCAAAAACAGGGTTAAAATTCTTTAACTTACAATACAACAATGCACCCCCCCTTGTTGCATTCGCCATCTCTAAGTGTTTCTATTGAAATTTCCTTTTCTCAACTCTGCATGCTAGCGTTTCATTGGGCTCACTGTTGCTTAATCCAAGATGTGTCTCCACTTGAAGGAGTATCCTATATGCTTGAGCAAATGTAGGTAATTCATTCATCATGAGCATATTGGAACGAACTTGACTGTATTTCTTGTCAAGTCTCATAAGGAAGCTAATGACCCTACTATTTTGTTGCATTTTATAGCATTTGTTGTAATATCGCAAGAACAAGAAGTCCCTGCAGTACAAGAACAAAATGGAAGTGGATTAAGACTATCTAATTCATCCCTAATAGTTTTGGTTTTGGTAAAGAATTCAGCAATTGTTATGGATGGTGTTTGAACTAAGTTGTTCAACTCTTCTTGGAGGGAGTATAATTGAGCATTAGAACTTTTCCCATACCTCTCATTCAATTCACTCCATATTTCTCTTGTTGTTTTATATAATAACACACTGTTTGCTATAGATTCTTCAAGAACAACTAAAATCCATCACATGACTACATTATTAATTCTTTACCATGCTTTTCCTGTAGAATTGTTGTTAGGTTTGGGTAGAGATCCATCTACAAATCCCAATTTGTTTTTCCCACTCAAACCTATGACCATGACCCTTTTCCAATCAACAAACCCAATTCTTGAGAAGACAATATTTATCATTTTTGCCCTGAATCAGATGGGTGAAGGTAGTAAACAGATTCTGGGTTCATTGTTGGATCAGTAGGAGAATTATTTTGGTTCACCATATTCAAAGAGTCTAAAAAAAACTAATATGATGGGAAAGAAGAAGAAATTCTGCTGCAATCAAGATAGAATGAAAGACTGGTTTTCAAGAACAAAGATCGAAAACACTTTCAGGTGTATCAGAAACCAAAGGGCTCTGATTAGGGGTGTTTATAATAACCCAATCCGGATTATCCAGTATCCGGTTTCTAAAAGCGGGTAATTTACCCGATTTTTGCAAATCGGATTATCCAGGTCGGGTACCCTGTTTTAAAACTGGAAATCGAATCCGGATCCGGGTCACGACTTTTTGGAAAACGGGTATCGAGTATCTGGTTTTATTTAATTATTATTTTTTTTCTTTTTTTCGTAAATAAAATGATCATGATATCTCTTAAGCTAACCTTGGATTGAATATATTTGGAGAGTTAATATTTGAATTTTATAATTGTTCTTACTTAAACCCATGAACAAAAATATTATTCTTTAATTTTCTTAATTAATCTTTTATGATTAATTAAGTTAAAGATTTTTAGAGAGTTTGTATTTGAATTTTATATAAAAAAGTATTTAAAGTAAAAATAGAGATAAACAAACATATGGTTGAACGACAAAACGACAAAAAAATTAAAAATAAAAAACATTCTAACAAAATCGGGTATCTGGTTTCTGACCCGATTTAAACTGGGTATTAAACCGAATCGGAACCAGATCGTAATTTTAGGTACCCGAAAAAGCGGGTACCCGGATTTCCGGATTCGGGTCGATTCGGTACCCGATTTTGAACATCCCTAGCTCTGATACCATGTTGAATGTGCAAAAAGAGACACATAAAAGTATGGTAATCTTGTTATTGCAAATGAATTAATTTAATACAAGAGCTAGTACAGGAGGCTATATATATAATACATCCTAACTAATACAAAATCAAGAGGCACATGTTCTTCAACAAACTGTACGTGTGTTCTTTAATAGGCTGTACATGTCCTTTAACAAAATAAAGAGTGATAGCCTTGCAAATAAAGAGTGATAGCCTTGCAAATAAAGAGTGATAGCCTTGCAACAGAGGGCGAGGGGGAGGGTTGGAGGAGGTATTGAGATCTCTTTTTAACAAATAAAGAGTGATAGCCTTGCAACAGCACACACCAACAATTAAATCAAGAAGATACGAGCAGGAGTTTTATTTCAAGACAACAGCAACAACTGGTCGTTCTACCTAGCAGCTGAAGCCCTTGGATTGATTAGTGCATCTTTGTTGATCCGTGTATTATTATTATTATCTAAGTTAGATTGTTTTTGAGCAAGGATCCACATGTCAATAATGAATGCAATATGTAGAGGTGTTCATTCGGGTGATCGGGTCGGTTTCGGACGGGTGTCATTCGGTTCGATTGTATTTCGGATCGGCTATTTTCGGTTGCGTGTCACGACGGGTCACACTCGGGTCGGGTCGGTTAGTCGCGGTTCGGTTGAAGATCGGTTATTCGAGCTAACGGGTTAACATCGGTTCCGTGTCGGTTGAAGTTCGTGTCGAGTGTTAATCGGTGTCGAGTTGTCATCGGTTAATAATTGGTTCGATTTTGTCGAGTGCAGATCGGGTTTGGGTTTTAATTACTATCGGCTACGTATTACTAATTACTATCGATCGAGTCAATATCAAATTAAGTTGTTAGTCATTTTTTAATTGATGACAAGATTCCCTTTACTTAAAGCAAAATAGTTAAAATGCAAATCAACTAGTGATCATTATTAATTTGTTACTTTTATTTGTTGACAGGAAATTAAAATTATAAAGTTCTATCAATTTTCATCTAATACGATTGAAAGTAGTTAAATATACATTAACCATTAATTATTAACTCAAAATATATGAAACCATGTATAAAATTTAATTTATTAAAATATCTATCACTTTATTAGATTAAATAATAAAACGATTCAATATGAGTCTATTATACTTCTATGTTAAAAATTGGTTCAGGTTTAAAGCATTTCGATCTAAAATTTGTTCGGGTTTAGTCGAGTTTTGTCGGATCGAGTTCGGTTTCGAGCATGATTCGGGTCGGATATGACTCGGGTTGGTCATTTTTGGTTCGGATAATATCGGTTAGCGGTTATGTGTCGGTTACAAAAATCGGTTACAGTTCAGGTTCAGCTTTCCCATTTTCGGTTGTCAATTGGTTTGGGTACAACTTCGGTTTAGGTATTGTCGGTTCGATAAACCTAAAAAAGGAACGCATTTTCGGATCGATTTACTTTCGGTTTCGGGTCGGATTTTCGAGTCAGGTCACTTTTGAACAGCTCTAGCAATATGTTATGACAAACTTGGTCTGTTATAACTAAATGTTGTTTTTTTGTTTCTTTTCTATTGTAGCCTTTGGATCTTGTATCTATAGTTGGTCTTTGCTCGCTCTTTGTACTCTGATTTTTACATTAATAAAATTCATTACATTCTTATAACTTCTTGATTTCTAACATCAATAATTTCTAATCAACAAATATAATTTGTTTCAAAGAATTATTAGATATGCATATGTTGATTACTGAATCTAATGTGAAGTTAATCAATGTAGAGACTTTACCCAAATTGAGAAAACAACTCTAACTATTCAGAACATAGAGATTAGAAGACATGTCAAAATGAACGGACGGATGCGATATGCCCTCCTCGATACCATCCTACTCAAAATTTACATACAATCATCTATATTTAGCAGGTAGAATTTTTATACTCACGTTTGACCATCTAGGTATGCATTTAAACTCATTCCCACCTACTATGAAATCGAGTATAGGGGTATATCAACCTTATATAGTCCGCATTATGGACTCTATAAAATTGTAATAAATTTAATTCTACATTAAGAATATAATGTAAATATGTAATAACTGAAATTAATATTTATAATTTTTTGCCAATAGTTTTCAATAAAAATTTACGAAATTGATATAAAGTACTATATTGATAAGTGCAATTATTTGCACTTATTGTGGTTATTTATATGCTTCTTTTTTGGGTATCAATGGTGATTTAGGGTCGTTTTTAACTTATCTGCTCCAATTAGTAATTCGTGGCAAATTCGTGAGAAAATGAGTTAAACGTGAGAAATTTGAGTTATTCTTGTGAATTATATGGCTAATGATAGAATTTAGAAAATGGGTCTGGGCAACCCAAACAAGGAGAAGAAGTAGTCCACTTATAAACCCAAAGAAGGTTCACTACTAAAACCAATTGGTAATAGTAGGAGTTACTCTTTGAGTATATAAAGTAATGCATACTTTTCTCTTTCTCCGATGTGGGACAACTCACATGTGGGTAACACATGGGGACTTCAACACTCCCCCTCACATGTGAGTGTCCTTAGAATTTTAGCCCACCAGAAGGGTTACAAACCTATTGGGAATGAACATCCAATTAAAGGCCCCTTAACCGGTGGTAAGATTAAATGCCCAGTATAAAGGTCTAACAACAAACTGGGCTCTGATACCATGATAGAATTTAGAAAATGAGCCTGGGCAACACAAACAAGGAGGAGAAAAAGTAGTCCACTTATAAACCCAAAGAAGGTTCACTACTAAAACCAATTAGTAATAGTAGGAGTTACTCTTTGAGTATATAAAGTAATATATATTTTTCTCTTTCTTCGATGTGGGACAACTCACATGTGGGTAACACATGGGCACTTCAACAGCTAATCATGTATGTTAGACTACAAAGAAGAATCAATTTATTGAAAATACCAAGTCATGTGAATAAAGTCAAGTAAGAGTACCAAAGATCAAGTTTTGAAGGCAATATGATGTCCAACATGGTAAGCCGAGTCCGCTGAGGTGAGCTCTCAAGCATCGACGACTCGGCGACAAATGATAAAAAGAGATGGATTTCTAGAAGCTAAAGCCGACTTAGCGTGAAGGAAGGCAAGACAGTCGCCGACTCGACGGTGAATGCTGACAAAATGCTCATTTTTCTAGAGCCTGAAGTTAACTCGACGATTGCCACTCTTATTATTGCAACCGACTCAGCGGCAGATTATTGGTTTTCCATTAAGTTCTAGGTTAATTTTCCTCTCTTTTACTGCTTTTTCATTTAGCTTTGCTAGATTGTTCATCTTTCATTAAGCCTTTCATTAATCAATTCTTGAAGATTTGTAAGTTTCCTTTAGTTATTTAATTTTCTTGTCACTTAATTTCTTGTACTAGTTTTAATCTTTCAATTAGCAAACCTTAAATTGCTTTTAGTAATCATCCTTTGATAAGTAATTTTGTTTTTCATCATTTGTCTCTTAGTTTATATTTGTGTTCCTTAGTATTTAATTATTGCTTCGCTTGCAAGTTTTAATATTTTACATTTATTCATGATTAGTATAATCTTAGGGTTTTTATTTATTGTTTTCACCTAGAATAGTGAGTGGATTCGTTTTCTAGGGTTAGGGTTTGAACCTATAATTTAAGTATGACTTGATTATTGGATGTGTCTATGAAATTAGGATTAAAAGATTAAATTGTGCCAATAACCCTAAATTAAATGTATTTTATTGGACTAATTAATAGAATTAGCACGTGAGATTATAATCAACTTTGCCTTAGGGTAAATTTTAGTTAAATTTTTATTAATTCGTTCAATAAAATTAGCGTGTGAAAATTGAATTAATTGGGTCGAAATCTAACATCTAGTCAATGGATCGAGAGTTTGAGTTAAAAAAGATCATATTTAATCACATAACTAATCCAACATTTCATAGACACTAAAGTTTGATAATACAAGAATTAAGGGGATTCTCAACACCCTAGATCTTATTATCATATAGTTTTAATCCAATTTCTTATTGCATTTTAGTTTTTAGAAAAAAGCCAATCAAATCCTTTTCTCCTTAAGCAGTATAATGGTTGGAATTAGCAACTTCATTAACACAACTTTCTTGTGTTTGACCCGCGACTACACGTACATCGTGCGCTTGCGATTAAATAAAATTTGCACATCAATTGTAAAAACATGACAGACGAATATAGGACGGGGTGAGCGGATATGGGGCGGATAAAACCTCATACCTAGTGTTTACCCACTGGTATATTCACTCACTATTCACCAAATCCATACCTAGCCAGCTCAACTGAAACCGATGGAGTGCAAAATCCTCATAAATTTATGGAAACATTATCTTGAAGAATCTACCATTTTCATGATGTTACTACAATAATTCCAGTTATTAATTAACCATGAATAATCCAATTTTAGGGGTATTTTCATAGAATAAACTTGGGTAACTTGATGACCTGCTATAGTGGGTAATTTACCCAAAAATAATCTAAAATAACATTTTTTTTTACATTTTTTTCACATTTTTTTTTAATTTATTTTCTATAAAAAATAAATAAAAGTTGTTATAACAAGTCATCAAATTACCATGTTTACTCTAGGTAAATATCCCTTAAAATTAAAATTATTGATATTTAATTAAAAGGTGAGATTATTATAAATAAAAATTAAATTATTCAAAATAATTTTTCCAAATCTTATTCACAAATTCTTACTTGAGACCGTCTTTTGTAAAGACGGTTCTCAAAAGCCCAGTCCAATTCTAAATATATATTGTTATAACTCTAAATATAGATTTGGGCTAGACTTTGAGAGTCGTCTTTACAAAAGACGGTCTCTCTAATAGAGCACCTGAATTTTATTTGAAGGCATGATTATTTTCTAAAAAGATTGTCAATGCCGTATCTTATAGTTGACAAAGTAGAAAATTTGAAATAAATAAAATTCTTAATAAAAAAAAGCATGCAATATTATTCAAATCAAACTTATTCCAAAAGTAAGCGTGTAATCCGCAAACCTTAGGTTCAGGCTGTTCGCACTTAGTAAGTGCGAACAGACTGAAAAACTGAAACAGGTTGTTCGCTGTTACTAATAGCGAACAACCTATTTTAGGTTTTCAGGCTGTTCGCACTTACTAAGTGCGAACAACTCTTGTCTTAAAATCAGCATGTTGACCCTGTTTGACTTGTTCGCAGTTACTAAGTGCAAACAAACACTTGATTTTTTTTGACCAGTATATTACTGTTCACACTTAGTAAGTGCGAACAGACCCGAACCTGTGCTTTGGGGTATCAGACGCTTATATTTTGAAATAAGTTAGATTTGAATCTTATTGCATGTTTTTTTTTTTATTAAGAATCTTATCTATTTCAATTTTTCGAATAGGTAACCCCAAAAAGCCCAAAAGTACCAGAAAAAGCCGTTAGAAAGTTATAACCGTTGGATCAGAAATATTACAATATCTTGTGACAGTTGTAATCACTAGAGGTCATTTTAAATTTTTGTCTTCATATACTCATCTTATCTACAACATTTAGCATCAGCATATACTCGTGAGTTATGACTATGCACTATGTTATAGTCTATGGAGTATGTATAATTCCTTCATCATTATCTAGAAGTATATGGAGTATTATAATCTCTCATATTCATCTTAAATGTCTTATTTAGTTTATGCACTCTATTCAATTCACTTATTTGATCCTTAATATATCGAGTTATGTATATCTAAAAATTATAAAAAGTTGATATTAATAATATTTACATCAAAACGAATCAAATAAGATCTCATATACTTACGTTTTAATTTATAGATTAATAATAAAATGCAATTTAAAAGTGATAGATGAATAGTGTCCAAAAAGTAAATGGGACACCTAAGGTGAATAGGAGGGAGTATTAATCTTAGATTTATACTTACAATTTTTTATGGCATCCATAAAATTTATGTAATTTTTATTTCATTACATATTACATATATTACATATTGATACTATATCATCGTATTTGGTTTGGTCTTTTGATTTAATTAGCTAAATTTTCTATAAATGATACTCATTTTATTCTACTTAAATCTAAAATTTGTTTTTGCAACTATTTATGGTCACTTTTAGTTTTTATTTTATTTTTAATTTTGCAAGTCAAAATGGGTCTTGTTTAATTGTTTCAATACAAATCTTATTAATGTTAATTTTTTATAATTTTTAACCAACTATAAAATATTTATATTTATAATTAAAATAGCAAATTCATTAATGTGCAAAATCACATTAGATACTATTCAATTAGAATAGATGAGATTTAGGGAGTGTTTGGCACAAGGAATTGAATTTGTGAGACTTTAATCAAGACTTATAAGATGGACTTTTGAGATAAAAAAAAGTCTTATTTCTTGTTTGTTATGCTAGAGACTTGGATGAAAGTGATAAAAAAAGTCTGAATTCAAATACCATCCTACAAGACATTTTTTTGGAGACTTTTATAATTTTTAGTCATATTTCTATTCACATTCCCTTTAAATAAACAAGACTTGAGACTTTTTACCCTAAAGTCTCATTCACTCTTTGAAATCTATGTGCCAAACATCAACTTATTGTATTTCTATCAAAAAGTTTAGTTAAGACTTACTTTGTTTCAGTATACTTGTTAAATTTGATATTTTACGCAATATAATATGTTTTAAATCATTTATATGCTGAACTATATACATTTAAAAATTATAAAAATTAAATATTATAAAAGATATGCGATTATATGACTAAAACAAAATCCAACTTAATTGTATCATAATATATAAATAAGCACGAGTATTTCGCAACGTAGGAAATATGAGATAGCGAGAATATAATTTTTTTTTTCCCCAAATTTTAACAGATGTTGTGCTCGTAACTACACTTCTCTTATATCCGCTTTCTCTCTCCTCGTTTCGATTCTTCTTTACCTGAATTTCCAGCAGATATAAAACCGACAAAGGTAAGAGAAAAACCAGAAAACTGAAACTCTTTCATGAAAATAAAGAGATAACCTGAGATTGAAGTGTAAATACTTTAACTTGAGAATTTTCCTCTTTTACCCGTTTTATAATTTTGCTTGAAGTTTTAATTTTATTGGGTTTTGCTCATGTTTTAGGGGGTTTTTATTCAATATTTGGGGGATTAATTGGTAGGTATCTTCTGAATTTGTGCAGGTGAAAATAAAAATGGCAAGTGAAGTTGAGAAGAATGCTTCTCAAGAAGAAGTTGTTTCAATGGAGCTTCCTGCTCCTTCTGGGTGGAAAAAACAGGTCTTTTCTTTTCAATTTATATGTTTAAATTAACTTACTGCTGTTAAGTATTTTGTAATTTATATGTTGGGTTTGATTTAATTTATGGGAATTTGTGTGGGTTTGTGTTTAATTTTGAATTAGTTGATTAATTTGTTCGAAATTATTAAAAGTTTTGTTATCTAGGGTTTCTAATTATTTGCCATTTGTACTTGTTAATCAGTTCACCTTATTTGTTCTATGATTTAGGAAAAGTAAGTCATTTGTTCTACAGTATTTGGGGAATTCTTGCTGATTTTTTTTGATTGATGTGTTTCTTCTACACATGTATTATGAGAAAAGGGGTGTTTTAGTGTTAAATAAATATTTCAATATTTTGATATTACCCGGTATTTTTGTCTTTTAGAGTTTACTGGAATGGCACTCACAATTTTT
Source organism: Amaranthus cruentus (assembly GCA_019425755.1). Lineage (NCBI taxonomy): Eukaryota > Viridiplantae > Streptophyta > Magnoliopsida > Caryophyllales > Amaranthaceae > Amaranthus > Amaranthus cruentus. Next base: position 19,216,058 of record CM033459.1, read on the forward strand.
TCCTTTAAAATATTGTAAAGTTTTTCTATAAATACTTTATTATTCATTAGTGCAGCATTCATTCTTTTATGTTATCATTTTTATTTCAAACATATTTTTTGTATTCCAGTTTCTTTTCAACTATTATACTCCCCAAACTATAATTTTATGGCACCTCTTTTTAATTGTTGCGTTTCTGCAACATTCCGTCCCGGTCATTTTGAGGTTGTTTCAAACCTTTATTGATGGGCGGAAGGGGGAAGGGACAAATTGTGGATGGGACAACCATTTGAAAAGTTCTGTTTCTACAGCTAATTGTCTTTCCCGCACTTTTAATTTGGGTGTGGTTTGACAATTGAATTTTATAAAATTGAAACTACTCTACTTTGTAAGCTAGTAAGAGAGCAATTTGAATTAGAAGAAAGAAGGATGCTTGCCAAAACTAAGATGACTCATGAGGATTCACTGCATCTATGGTTGTACAATTTTCTGTAAGTTTTGAGGTTAGTTGGCATTTCGGATTCCTTGGGCTTTGGAAGCTTGATGGCTAGTAGAACATTGAAATGGAGATGTCTATCATGAACCCGTAAGGTGTTATACGTCGCTGATATGTATGATGTGTAAAGGACAGCTTGCTTAGTTAGTTGAGATCTTTCCCAAAGCAATTGGTAGATTTGCCTCAACTAGGATATCTGATGAGTGATATTCAGAGTAGAGGCGTCACTTGGTGTTCATAAGGTTTAATTGTTAAGTTAAGAAGCTTTTTTAGGTTACAAATCATGGTAGCAACAACACAATGAGCCGGAATTGGAAATGTGTGCATGTGAATTGATTTTTACCACAAAAAAATACTTTAAAGGTTTGGATACTATGTGTGGGGTGAATCCGTTGGTATCAGTAATGTATCCCACGGTAAAATGGTGTTATTCATGTTCTTGCTAGTTGCTATGATTTTGAGAACTCCCTTGTTAAGGGGCCAGGAGTGTGAAGTTGTGCATTAATGGTCATCCTTAAGGGAGCTCTTAATAGTTTAAACGTTCTCCTATATGGTGGACAAATAAGTGTTAATTATTGATGATGTATCTCAAAGTTTGAACAATTCTATTAATTCTTATGTTAAGAACTTATTGGTCATCTACAAGAGAAATTCATAATGGTTTGTTACTTTGGTGAAAAACTCTTTCGAATGAGGATGCTACTGACTGTATCTAATGTGCACATACATTTGTTAATCTGTAATAGTCCCAAAGTCTGAAAGATGCTTACCATGACACAAGATTTTTAGGATATTAATTTGTTGGACCATTTATGTTGTTATTATTTAGGATAAGATCACGTGAAAGGATTTAGTATGTATTTTTCTTGAAGGAGACTAGATACACGGTGGTTCCAAAAGGGGAAGATATGTTAAAATAGAAGGTGGGGTGTGCAAAAAAGGATGTGTTTGAAGTTTGAACTATTTTGTGTACCTAGAAGAATAAAGCCTTTAACCTAAATCAAGACAAATAAATCAATTCTACTTATTACAGTAGCAATACAAGGCCATATACAAGCATTGAATACAAGATGAAAATTTTCGAACTTTACATATTACACTCGTATTTGTGGGCTACTTGAACATTACATAGTTGTACCAGTGTTTTCTTTGATTTGTGAATGTTACAATTATCTTTTATCTAACCGTACTTCCATGTCATCATTTGTGCTACAAAAGTTACTCTGTCTTGCTAATTTTGGTGCATTTCCATGATTTTATACAAAATAAATGTATGTGTCTCATCTATATCCTTGTGGGAACAATGAGAATTTGACACGAAATGCTGAGGAGAAATGAAGTGTCCAAGTAGCATGAATATAGTGCCTGCTTCAACCTATTGTTCTTTTCTTTTCATGTTATTTAAGATTACAAATCAATAGGCATTGAAAGCATGGCGGTGCAACTTTCTAATGCTGGTTATTCTGTTATGTAAGCTTTTCTAGTATTTTTCTTTGCTTCTAGTATGTTGGGCCTTGTATTCATAGTATTATTGTGTTGGTGCCTTGGTGGTGGTTGTGTCTAATGCAGGTTTGTACCAATTAAGCAAATTATTCATAAGTCATCTACAAGGGTGAGTGTGAAGGAGGTGATTTATGGTTCAACAGTTTCTTATACTTTTTCGGCAAGTAACTTTACCTTCATGATATTGATGCTAGTTTTCCTGTCAGCAACTTTGACTAAAGGCTTCTAATGCATTTTTAATTTCCCCGCGGTTCTATTGCTGTCTGTTTCTACATGATTACTTTTCTCGCACTTTCTTTTTTCACGTACATGTTGTGATTTGTGGTTGTGTGGTCAGTGGTCACCTAATGTACTATCATAGTGTTTTGCCATTGATATTTCAACTTACTATCTTAATTTTGTTAGCTGCTATCTTAAAGAGTGATTCTTGAAGGATGTTTGTATGATAAAATGCAAGTCATATCTTCTTTTTGTGAGGCCGAGGTCTATGTGATGAATAGTTGGTTGTTGTGTATCTAGAAAAACATTATGCAGGTATTTGATTTGTATGCTTTGGGAAGTTGAAAATTGCTGTTGATTCCTCTCAAGGAGTTTCTTGATAGACCTTTGTATGATACCCTCTTGATCTAGTACCTTATGTATCCATTCATGATTTATGATTATTGTTTAAATGTTAAATGTAAAATTTATATCTTTGATTTATCTGATATTACAAATGGCTGATAGGATGCGTTCTTAGTCTCAAGGCTTGAAGAACCCTAAGGCACCAAAGGATTTTGGGTATGTGGTGTCTCAAAACCCAAAACTAAAAATAAATAAAACCTAGAACAAAACCTTGAAAAAAGAATAGAAATAGAGAAGAGAAGGGAACACATAATTAGTGGATGCTTGCATCAAATAAGCTTCTTTTGGGTCTAAGATCAAAAGCCTCCTTAAGGCACTCAACTTAGGTACTATAAGAGTCAAACACCATAAGGAATCATATCGTCTACCCCTATTAACGTTTCTCACCTATCCTTTGCCAAAGGTGCCTGCCTTAGGCCCTTTTGCATGCTTTTTAAATCTAAGAATGAATTATTTTTGGAGAAAGTAACTGATAGGATTTGGGAAGATTTGGTACCACAAATTATTTATGTTAAGCTATTGGGAGTTTTTAGAGGTTGTGAGTCTGTGACATCTTTACGTTGTTTCTTGTGTAGTTGTGTTTTTGTATATAAGTTGAGCTTGGAAAAGAATAGGGGAAGAGTTGTATTGGAAGAATTTTATCTAATTAGTTTTTTTGTCACTACTTGGTGACTTTTATTGGATGTCCTGTGATCCTGTCACATGGTGAAAAATGCACGATGATCTGGTGCTAGTGTGCTTGAGTCCTCTGCAATTTGCAATTGAGTGGATCAAAATGAATCTTAAGTCAGTTTTTTTGGTCCACGCACATGTTTTGCTTCATTTTGTGGGATAGATGAATTAGATATTGGAGCTTTCTAGCTATTAGCCAAGTGTTTGGGCACAAAATTAATTCAGGAATCTCCAAACTATATTTGCAAACAGGTGAAGTTGCTTGATTTTCATAAACATGGCTTTGAAAACATTAGGTCAGTTTGGTTTGAGAGTTGAGAGTTACTTTTGTCACTGTATTAGTTGATAATTCTGTATATGAAGAAAGATGGGCATTGCCGGAAACAAGCTTTAATTTATCACCAATTGTTTTTGGAGTCTAAGCAAAATTACGTTATTCAGTGCGCCCTGCGGTGGAGATTTGCAATGACCTAAAGGTGATAATTATTGTTCCAAATTATAGAAACCTTTTATTCTGATGGTGTATCCTCGTCATAAAATTTGCTACTTTTTCTAGACTGTTTGTGAATTTTGTGTACCTACGTCTAATTTAATGTTGATGGATGTAATGAGTTTTTCCCATAGTAAGACAAGGCCTGGTTCTGCTGATTCTATGCATTTAGTCCTCTCAGGGAACTTTGCTGAGCTCAGAGCAGAGCCAAATTTTAGAGCTCCGTGAATTGTTGTTGGAATCAGCATCCCTACTTTTGCTGAGGATCTGTTGAACTTTTAATAGGGATGGTGCAGATTCTCTTAAGCTGGACATGGCTTATTTTGATTATTTTGGTAAGTCCTTTACTGTTTCCATTTACATGCCAATTCTCCAAATAAAGAATCTGTCTTGGTGGAGAACCAATATGTATTAGCTTTACAAATCCTCTTCTGTTGCCTCATATTCCTTTTACGTATGAGGTACCCATGTTTTTCAAGCTTTCTTAATCCTTGGACTCGATGATGATTTATCAAACTTGTTTTTCATTTATGAACAATTGATTGAATAGTACCATCTGAGTGCTTTCTTTTCGGTGAATGGATCCTGATGGATGTACTTTGGGAACATTTTTGTAATTTGCATTGGAAAGTTCAATTTTCCAAAGAAAATGTCTGGACATCTAGGAAGTCTTGTTTTCTAAGGCTGCTTCTATTGACAATTTTCAAACCACAAACTTGGATTGTTGGGATTAAGACAGCATGGTTTGGTTAAAAGTGCATGGGAGACTTTCTATACATCATCCTTTAATCCATAGGAGAATCATTTTAAATTCAGGGGCTAGCATTATTTTGTTCCACTGCGCAACATTGAAGCAGAATGGATGGTTATGTTGGGATTCGTAGATTATTTTGAGGATCATTTTAAATTCAGCATTGAGTCATGATAAGCCTGTGAAAGTAGACTTCATCCAAGAATCTAGTGTTTGTGTGACATATGACATGGTATACTAAGGATTGTGAAGAGTGGAAATTAAAGTTGTGGGTGCTTGGACTTTGGGATTGGAGATTGGTTTGTTTTGGCATTTTCTGTGTTTTAAGCTCGAAATTTAAAAGCTCTGGAGCCTTGGGATGCTTGGTGAATGACATTCTGAAAGTTGAGCTGGTGAGTAAGAATTAGAATTTGATTTCATATTTTGGTGGACTTCGTAGCTGACTATAATGTTTCGAGTTAAGACTTTCACTGTAATCTTTTGGGTTAAGACTTTCGCATTGTTGTGTTGATGGACTTCACATTTCACTACTAGGATATGTATAACTTCTATACATAATCATTTGAACCTCGTTACTTATTCTAGTCTACTCTTCATACCTATTAATTTGTTTGTTTCCTGTGCATATTTCTTGAAGGAGATTGGATTTATAAGAACGATTCAAATATGAGGATTTACAATTGTGTATTCTTGTCCACTTCTTTGAATGGGTTATTTTAGAATGGGGATTGCTAAGCACTAATTGTTTCATTAACTAGTGACTAAAAATTTCGTGTGAATGAATAAATTGAGGGGAATCTTGATTCCGGTATTTGTGGAGATTGCAAAAACTGTGTGCCTCTGAACCTTCTGTCACTTAGGTCTAATTCTTTGCATCTATCTAATCTTATCTAGGGGAGTTTATTATATTGTACTTGTGACCTACTTCGGTTAATATCTAGTTTCTGCCCCAAATTTCTTATTTGCTCAATGATACATGTTCTTTTTCTTTCAAGCACCAAATGATTAAGATTTGTCAGATTTACTCGATAAAATGTTTTTCACATACCATTGAGAACAATACCAATTTTCCAGCTCTAGGCTTGTCAAGTATGTCATTGACGGAAGACGCCTTTATCAATTTTTCTAATGGTTGGGACAAATGGGGCCATTAGCCATGGGGCGTGTGGTGATTACAAGCTGTGCCAGCAGTTTTACTCTAGGGGAAGAACATAACTTGCAATATTTTCGAATCAACAATCTCTAAAGACTGCCAACTTGCTACTTACAGCATATTTGTGGCTAAGGACTTGTTGAGGCACATGAAAATTGAATGGGCTTTCACTGTTGTACAAATAGCCTAAATAAGTGTGGCTAAGCACTAGTTAAGGAACACAAAATTGGCATATATTGTTGGTGATTGCTATTCCATGGGTTTCTTGGTTATGTAGGTTCCATTGTCTAGAAAAATTGGGGAGACATCTTGAAAGTAGCCAGTTTTGGTTGTTTTAAAGCGACAATAGAATATTTCATACCTTTGCAGATGGTATTGGCTAAAAAGACAACAATATTTTCTAGTTTCATCTAAGGCCTCCTTGGCTGGGTTAACCTTGCATTTATTTTCCCAGTGTTAGTGTGATGATTGTGTTAGCGCGAGTGCCGTATACCACAAGTTGACGACTTTCTGGCAGACTCTTTTATACCGTCATATATGCGGTGTAGGGCTGACTGGCTCTCTGTTTGATTTTTCGGCCATTAATAAGAAGGCTTGATATTGAGTTGTGGTTACTATCTTTGTGCCAGCTAACATCTGCGGTCTTTGATTGGGCTAAGGTGCAACGGGAATATAGATTACTGTTATTTTGTGCTAGAAATTAGAATAGATCTCTGTTAAACTAACCATTTGATTTCTGTAAATTACCATTTCTGTATTCTTTAACCACTTTTAGATCCTTTTTGCACTATATCCAAGGTTGAGGGAAAATGTCATTTCATTGTGAATTACTTTTGCTGAATCTTAAAAATTTTGATGAGGTTTGCAGTTCTTCCCCAAGAAAGGCGGTACTCCAAGAATGAGTGAGATTGTATTTACTGCCCCAACAGGAGAAGAAATCCACAACCCACGGCAGCTACAACAATACTTGAAATCACATCCTGGTGGACCACCTGCTTCTGAATTTGATTGGGGCACTGGTGAGACACCTAGAAGATCTGCTCGAATTAGCGAGAAAGCAAAAGCAGCTCCACCAACTCCTGAAAGTGAGCCCCCAAAGAAAAAGAGCAGGAAATCATCAGCTTCCAAGAAGGATAGCAAGGATGCTGAGGCTATTGTTGATAAAACTAATGCAGATGATGTCCAGATGGAAGATGCTGCGAAGAGTGAGAAAGAAGAGACAGCCAATGAAGCTGGGAAGTCTGAGAAACATGAAGCTGAAGCCGATGGTGAAAAGGAAGCCATGAAAGAGGGTGAAAAAAGCGCGGCGTTTGAGACCAAGGATGTTACCGGAACTTCGGAAGAAATTGCAGTTCCTGCTGCCGTGGGTGAGAAAAATGCGGAAATTGAGAAGCAAGGTATAGATAAAAGTGAGAGTAAGGCGGAAACTGTTGAAGATGACGGGAAACCGCTAGAGCAGGCTGAGAAGCAAGACTTGCAGGTGAAAGAAGATGCTGTAGAAGTGAAGAAAGATGGAGCAGCTGAGTCTGAAGATACAAAAAATACCAAGGATGAAACCGCCGCAAATCCTTCTCAGGTGACTGCTCAAGAAGAGACCACGATTGGTGAGGATAAGTCTAAATTTGAGGAGCAACCACAAACCGAGATACAAGAAGCCTTGCAAGAGCAGGTGAAGCATGCTGTTGACTCTGCAAGCATCGCGAAAGACAATGGAACCACTGCTGTGGAACCCACGAAAGAACCACTAGAAGGGCAAGATAATATCAAGGAAGGCGACCATTGCAAGAAAGTAATGGAGGCAAATGGAAGCGAGCCAGGTGAGGCGAGGCCTGAATTGCCACTAATCTGATTTGTTGTAATTCCATTGAGTTTGTATCATTTCAAGATATCTGGGTAATTTCAAATGACTGTAGAAAACTGATTTGTTGTGTAGACCGAGATACTCCTTGTACACAGTTTTAGATTAGGCGTCTGAGTCTTGACATTACCAGGGATTAGGGGGAATTTGTAACTTCTGCAGAGATTTGTCTGTAATGTTGTCAAATTACTGGTTCTGTTGTAACTTTAATCATATCATGTAATGTATGAATCTAATATATGTACTGTGACTATATTCTTGTCTCTTTTCGTTGCTATTTGGATGTGATCTAAGTGACTAAGGATACTGCCTCGAAGTTGGTCTGAACCGAGAAATGCTTTTTGACATCCAACCAGCTTCTTGAGTCCTTGAACGGACTTTGAATTCTTGTCAAGGATTACATATTCTTGACAATCAACCGCTACTTCAGTTGTTGCTTACTTATCTAATTATTTTTTAACGGCCCAATTCTAGTCCATCTTTTTTTGTTTGCAAATAACTTCTCCCATGTTATTTTGGTGCTATTCATTTCTCATTTTGCAGGGCTTCTTTACCTGGAGATTTAACTTAATTGTGTACATTTTTCATGCCCTCTCCCTCAAGGGGTATGAGTTACCGCCGTCTTTTCCTATCTATAATTATCTATGAGCGGGATACACTGGGTAGGATAATGTTAATGATTTTTCATGCCCTCTCCCACAAGGGGTACAGCCGAACAAGTATGATATGTCCACTATCTCTCATGGACCCTGACTTTATGCACAAATAGTTTATGCACATTTCTAAGACAGTCACGCAACTCCGCAAATGCTACATTATAGTATTGTGGTATGAACATGGTGCTATATTCATGAGCCATGAGTTGACTACTAGGGTTACATGTGAAAAGAATGTTTGGCCTAAGAAATTGTAGAATACACAAATGATTATTACACTGTTGCCGATCTTAATGATTCTGTAAACTCTTTATAAATCAAGTACAGAAGTGTATGAAATCTATACTAAAAACAGAGAGGATACAACGCTCACTCAAAAATGGCATACAAAGTTTGGATGAGAAAATCTCATTCAAAGCCCCTTTAGAACTCCGTCTAATCCTGTTAGAGTTGTCCATTTCTCGAATGCATTAGCTGATGTCACAAAGGCGATCTTGGATGTTTCCACGTCTTTTTGAGCCACTACAAAAATAACAGAAGGGAATATCAGTAGCAATGTTTTTCTAAGAGATCATATAACATATTATAGGGCTACAAACATAGGAAACCAACTAGATTCACATATTCGAATCTCGTTCACCCTCATTTTAAGTGGAATATTTAGGTCATTGAGGAAGGTATGTGTTTAGTAACCGCACTTCAAGTGGAAACCACCATGCCAAAATGTTACGGGTTCAAATCTCACTATCCCTCGTTTCAACACAACCTTCAACTTAAGCTTTTGGTTGATAACATGAGATGATCCCCTAAAAGTTTCGATATATCTTATTGCGGAAAAAGCCAGTGTAAGAGCAGATTTTATTAGGCTTACCAGATGATATGAGCTTTGAAATGGAGGTGTTAAACATGTCAACTTCTTCCTTCTCCTCAGGGCCTAAGCTAAGCTGTTACATTTGTTTCAGATAGTTCAACAGTAAGTATCAATTCAGATCACTTAAGGTTAATGGTAGCTCTTAAACCCTGCAACATTTATTTCTTTAGTATTCTATGAATGAGCATTAAGGGCAAACCTTGGTGAAGGCAGAATTTGCGTTCTTAATCCACTCAGTCTCAGTACTAGCTCCAAGAACTGAACTAGCTGCATTTAGATCATTGCTTTCTATGGCTTGCCCAACCTCACTTAACTTGTATACAACATCTTGCAGATACCCTGATAATTTTGGACATCAACAATACCAAATTGAACCATGGTACTTAAGAACTCACAGGATTACAGAACAGAAAAAGAACTAGAATGGCCTTTATACAGACATTCTTCAACAACTCTATTTCCCATCATGACATACTAACTAAAAAGAGAAGTACAGTGATCATCAAGAGATTCTTCACCAAGAACCTCTATGTAACCTTTATCTAAAAGCAAATAGAACAATGTTTTATGAGTATACAACCTCCCTAATTATAGGATTATCACCAAGTCTTGTATCAGACCATCTCACCATGGAACGGACCCATATAATCAGCTCATTTATCCGATTTATCACTTTAATTGTAAATGATTACTCTAAGGTTATAAGTGACCATTTAAGTCTCCAATTTAAGTTTATAATTGGTCATTTTAAGATTGTAACTGATCACTTTAAGATTATAAGTAGTCATTTTAAGACTGTAAATGTACAATAGGCCAACCCAAAAGAAATATTCTCACTGTGAGAACGTCTAATTTGAAAGTTTGTCTAGGATTATATAAAAAGTATCAGTAGCCCATAACAACTAGAAACCAACGCATAGAAAGGATCCAACATGTTAAAGCAAGTGCCAATATTCATAACAATGACGTTAATTTTGAATACTTAATCGAACATGCTTTGTCTTGTACTTTGGAGAGGAACGATAAAGATGTGTCGTACGTGAATGGTTTAAGGTTTCGAACGATCGATGAGGTATTTAATATGAGGTAAATGAGGTTTCACTAAAGGGTGGAACCATGCCTTGAACAAGGCAAGGCATTGTATGAAGGTTGCTCGAACAAAGCAACATGAAAACATAGCCAAAAGTGGGCTGGAGAGGTATGCTCGTTCAAGGCACTTCAAGTACTCATTCAAGCACATTGTGCAGTGGGGTTATAAACTGAGTGCTCGTCTTTTTGGGACGTTTGAGCTACGGTATGGCATTGATAGAGCATAGTATTCCTTGTTTAATTGCTATGTTTATTGTTGGTTATTGTCATTCCTATTGTGATAGTTAATGTTGATGTTCATTGTGTGGATTAATGATGAATGGTGAGTAATGATGTGGTTCTAGAATGATGTATTCTTCCTCTATAAAAGGTTACATCATACATAGAACAAAGCACCACAAACACATATTGAGAGTAGGCTAATGCATTGTTAGAAACTTAAGAGCGCTCTTACGTTGCTTTATATTTGTGATCTTGAGAGATTGTTCTCAAGATAAGGGAAGGTTTATTATACTTTTAATTGTTGAATTCAATATAATAAACTACATTTGAGGGGAGGTATCGATACACTTGTGTTCATTTTGCGGTTGATTGTTCATTTTGTTTTGAGGCTTCAATTTCACAACACAATAGCTGTTGTTCAAACAAGCAAACGATCTGCTCAAACGTGTATAGGAGTCCATAAATAATTGGATTCAGAACAATAAATTTGCTTGTACTAGTACAACCATCCGAAAGCTACTGTATTCTAAACAGCATATTTCCTCAAATGCGTATAACAAGTGCTCGAACAAGCCCTCTGTACTAGGACAAGTTTCTTTAGTTAATCCTTTTTCTCAAATAGTTTTTTTCACAAATATTTTTATTTAAATTATCGTTTAAAATAGATTATAAATTTATAATGCAACATTATGTTTGACAAGCAACTATTAAGTAAATATATAAACTTTATTTTCCATTTAATTATTCTTCAAATTGTGTAACTGATATGTCATATATTTAGGATTATTCTCATTTACTCTCATTTGACATTTTCCATATTTGTATAGTATTTCCATATATTAGGCGTAGGCGTATTGTTAGGAAATTATACTTGTATATATTGAAGACCCAAATGAATAAAAAGATACAACTCTTTCTTACATTCTTCATAGCAACAATGCATTAACATCAAATTGAAAAATATGTAAGATTTTAACAACTGTAAACTACCCATTTGTAGGCTTATTTTAACAATCAATAAACAGTACCTTTTTCTTTAGAAGATGAGTTGATGATTCCTTGTCTTTCAATCCTCTTCTTCCTGTCTTTCTTCACCTTCTCCAAGAGCTCCAAATCATCCTCATCTTCCAATGGCACCGCTTCGGCAAGACGCCCACCTTTCCCTGCCAAAGAGAGTAGGAAGGAAGATGAAAGAGACAGGGCAAAGCTTCTTTTACTCAGACATAAAGATGATGATGATGATGATGATGATGATGATGATGATGATGATGATGATGATGATGATGATTCTGTATCCCTTAATTTGCAGAAGGGTACTAACAACTGTTGTCTGATAACATTATTTTTCTTAAGGAAAATTGTTAGAGATGATGAAGAAGAAGAGGATGATAAGGAGTTGGATGATGAGAGATTAGCAGTTGAGAGAAAAGATGCTGCGACTGCCATTGTTGCTCTCTTCTTCCTCCTATTTCTGGGTTGCAAGTGTTTCAGTGTTTTCAGTGTTTTTTTTTTTGGTGGGAAAAAAAATTTGTGATGGAAGGGCAATGTGGGACCTCTAAAGAGATAAGATTTTGTTGGATTTCTCTATCTCAATTCTGATCCAATGAATAGGAAATTAGGAATGCCCAATTTTTAGCGGTTTCAACTTTGAAGGTTATTCTTTTTCATGTCATACTAGAACTACACCCCAAGAAGGCTATTAAGTACAAGGAAACCAGACTCGTAAGACTTTAACATGAGACTTAAAAAGATAAAAAAGTTTCATGTTTTGTTTGTTATGGTAGAGACTTAAAAAAAATTTATAACCAAATTACTTACCCTTTCTCAAGACATTTTTCTTTGGGACTTTCACCCTTTTAGTCACATTCCCTTTAAATAAACACAGACTTAAACTTATTTCGGAAATAAAGTCTCATTTCCTCCCTTAAATCTCAAATGCCAAACACTGGTGTAGGTTCACTTTTGTTTTTATATAGATTGTTCGTGTTTAAATATGTAGAATCCTTAAAAAAAATACAATGAAGTCCTCATATCGAACCTTTTACCACTTTGTAATAATACATGATAAATATCAATTAAGTATTAATAAATTTATACTAAGGGGTGTTTAACAAACAGCTGATAGCTGGTAGCTATTTAACGCAACTGATTTTACTAGCTGATTTTATTAGCTCATTAGTTAAGAGTGTTTGGTAAAATTTAAGTGATACCTGATACTTGATTTATTTAAAAAGACATATATATGCATAATAAATTTATTGTGAAGTTTATAAGTACTACTTTATAGAATTTTTAAGTTAATAATTGACAAAATTAATAAGCTTTTCAAATTAATAAATAAATAAGTTAATTTATTTTGAAGTATAAGTTAAAATTATGTTATAGTCAATAGACACAACTCAATGTACTCTTAGCTGAAAATCATGGTTAATATTATAACAAAAAGAAAAATAAAAAAATAAACCTAGATTGTAACTATTACTAAAACAAAACACGCTGACATGATCACTATATAATATTGCTTATATGTCACAACCTTAACAAAAAATTTTCCTCTAAAACTAATTAATGATGTCATAGTTTTTTTTTTGGCAAAATAAATTTTATAAAATGCCAGGAAAAATAGCCGAAGGTTACAAAAGCGGTTCAAGAAACTAGGATGACCCGCCCCGCCAAAGCTCCAAGAGACAAGCCCCTCGTCATTCGCTAGGTAGGGAGCGACAGCACCAAAAGAAACATATCTCCTAGACTATACAGAGAAACAAAACCATACAAGGTCACTAACAAAATGGCATTAAGGCCAGGCCAATCCTATGAAAAAAAACAAAAAAGCCCATGGCTCAACATTTACAAGTCAAAAAGTGAGTGAACTTGATAGTGGATAACTTGCTAGCAGCATCTAGCCCATAATCAACATAAATGTGCACAGCTACCAAAACATCAGCATGTGTGTAGCCTCAGCCAGCTGATCAGAGTATCACAAAGTCCCCAAATCAACTCCACTAGTAGGCTTCAACAGGTTCAGCAGCAGCATGGAGCGAGGGCTACCAATTGTTGCATGACTTAGCACACGTCCAAATCAATAAGAACAATACCAAAAACTGATCTTAACTGTGCAATAAACATAGCCCACTGCTCAAAATATGACTCACCATTGGTCTTGACAGTGGACAACCTCAAACTTGAGATCAGCAGCCTGCTCACAAAAGCCTCACCAACCACCATCATTATCTGCATATGACAAACCAGTACAAGCCTCCCAGCACTCTGGCATCAGCACACATACTCAGAGCAAAGGTTAATGGAGCCAAGTTCACAACAAAATAGCCTACTTAACGATACTGCACATAAGGCTCTCAAGAAAACATAAATCCCATTGATCTCTACAGGATAGCAAACCAACAGGCATCAAAGAGAACAGTCGCAGTAGCAGCATGCTTATCTTGAAGGCATCACTCAACCCTCGATACAGACATCACGGAAAGAAGCTCCACACAAGGAGAAGACTCATAGGACAAGCATATAGCATATCAACAGCAGTACCATAACATACACTCAATAACATACACTCAATCCAGTAGTATTAGACCATCCAACAAACTCAGCAAAGCTAGAAACAGTAGTAATCTAATAGATATAAACAAAAATAGCCTTCCATCCTTAGGAGAACAGTTCACCCTATGAATCTTTTACAAGGAGGCTTAAGGGTGGAAGGAAACCCTGGAAGCCTTTAACTCCGGGGGGTAGACATGCTACCTACCCTGGGAAGACAGAGACTAACTATTAGGGGGGGCACCTCTCCTTCCAGAATCGGTGTTCACTTCTATAGTAGTTATTACTATTTCCCTGGCAACATTAGTAGAGTAGATTTCAGTTGTGCGGCAGGGGGTTTGAGGCTGTTTGGATGGGGGGGTCTAGGGTTCCTTGTACCAGCACTCGACCTTGTGTTTTGGAGGGTTGGGTAGCATTCTCTCTAGGTTCCTGTTGGGCTTGGGACACAGGCTGTATCAAGGTGTTGGATACATTTGGCTGCTCTTTGGCCTCCCCCTCAGGTGCTCCTATCTTTCCCGCTTTTGGTGGTCTAGGTGTAGGCTTAGTTACCCTTTTTTCTTGGTTCTCCCATCCTACATTTCCCCTTAGTGTGACCCATTTCCTTGCATTTACCATAGTAGATTGGTTTCCAGTCATACATAACTTTTTGATTTACCATCTCCTCACACTACAACAAATTTAGCTTTTTACGACATTGGATTTAGTGGCATTAAAAAAATGTCACTAATTCATATTTTTAGTGTAATAATTATTGGTTTTTATTTTAAGTTCCACCATAAAGTGATTTAGCGACACTTAATTTGGTCTTTAGTGGCATTTGTAATTGTCACTATAGTCTACAGAGGCATTTGTAAGAAATGTCACTAGATCCTATGTCGCTAAAAGCTTTAGTGTGACTTTTTAATATGCTGCTAAAGGATCCAATAAAAGTCACTAAAACCTCTACATATACTATAAGAAATTTGAAATAGTGACATTTAAATTAAATGTCGCTAAATATATCCCAGTAAAAGCAAATTATGTTGTAGTGTCAATATCATTGATGAAGTAAATTTCGTCAGGGAATTCACCATGTACATTCATTTCTACTAGAACCCTAGCATACAACATTCGTTCATGCTTAGTTGTTGCGTTATCCACACGTATGACCGGGCCTAGCGTACTAGCAATCTTTCTCAAGGTTGAGTCACTCCAATATTCAAGTTCTAAGCCTGGGAATTTCACCCATATAGGCATGGTTGTTAGGTTTGCCTTGATAGTTGAGGTCTTAGGAGTCCATGGCTTTACCACAAACGGTTTTTTGTCAAACAAAATTCCTGCTCATGTCGCAAGCCTTAACCCTATCTAAATTCGACGCCATACGCACAATATAGACTCCTTTACCTAACAATCCCACCTTATCAATAGAAAGTTCCTTCCATATTCTTTTGACAAAACCTTCAATGACTTGGGGGGGGGGGGGGGGGGAGGGGGGGGTTAGCCCCAAGAACAAAGCATACCATAGAAGATTCCCAAAACAAAATTTCATCAACTATGTCTTCTTTATTGATTTAACGAGATTACCTGATTTGGTGTGATCCACACAATCTCCTACCTTCGTTTGTGTAGGTTTCACCGTGGATTTCGGCCTTGCCTCTTTGGAATTGCTCGCTGCTTCGATCCAATTAGACAAGAAAGCGTTCTTGTGTGATTGGGCCTACATATACTAATTTGAGTTTTGGATTAGGGTTTCATTATCGGTACCCGTAGAACTCGATCAGTCTGAATCTGAAGATACAGATTGATTCCTTGTCTTTTTTCCTTTAGCACGATCATCTCCCTTCCTCTTGGGAGGTCTTCCCCTTCCCCTACCTGCCATGGCGGTGTGTCGATGGAAGCACAGTAGAGATGCATAAATCTCTTGAAGGGTCGCCTAGAGAGAGAAGGTCTGAACGGCTCAAAAAAACTTTTTTATTTATTATTAATGATGTCATAGTTACTATGACTAATATTTATATCTTTGACAATTTTACTTTTTAACTATGACTATAATTAACTATGACTATAATATTATTGATTGATTTTATACTTTTTAGATCATACATATCATTAAATATTTAAAAAATCATATATTTTATTTTTTAATTTTATTTATTAAATGAGTATTATTTAAGTGCATTGGATATTTTGAGATGGTTAAAAGATATATATTTTTTAATTATTTTTGGTTACTTAAATGCAATGCATAATTCTAATATGATTTAGGTTGACTATCTTTATGCAAATTACTTATATTTTTTATGAAATAAATTTTTTTAAAACTTTTATAAAATAATTTTACATAAATATTTATGTTAAATTTGATTTTGATGTGTGAAATAAATAGTTGTAGTACTTTAATGTAATAATTGTTTCTATTAGCATAAATTGGTATTTTATTTTATTTTTATTAAAAATACTCGTAATTTTGTATTGTATACTTTATGTACAAACCATTTTCTTTTTATTTAAAATAAACAAATAGAAGTATATATATCATTATATTGAATATATAATCAAACTTTTTGTCATTTGTTGTGATTTATTTGTCATGAACTAAAATTTCACAATCATCTACGCGCACAATGCAACGGATGATACAAATCAAACAATGTATGTAATTATACAACTATTCAGAATGAAATGAGATATAACTATAATGTAAAATTTATTTCTTTAAATTGTAATTTCTTAAATGATACAAATATGTTGAAAATTTTAATAAAACCGTGCATTACACGGGCACCATCTAGTATGTTATGAGCCAAAAATGAGGAACATGTTAATTATACTGGTTATGAGAATTAGGTTATGAGAGGGGTAAAATGAAGAATAATAAAAGGGTAAAATCGTCCATATGCATAAAGTTGCAACAAACTACTACCTCCGTTCCATTTTACTTGCAACACTTACCGTTTTTGAAAGTTTCATATTACTTGCAACATTACTATTTTTGGGAAAAATAATCTATGTATTTTATCCTCACTTTATTCCTACCTCACTATCACCATCAATCATTCATCATCCCATTAATTATTTAATATACCCACAAGTCACATTCACTATCTATTTATAATATATTTTTTTATTTCTATCCCACATATCACCATCAATCATACATTATCCCTACTTTTACCATACTGATTTGATGGCTCTTAAAAAATGTTTCAAACCCAATTGTGCAACTAAAACGGAACAGAGGAAGTATTTGAACACGCTCTAAAATGCTGCGGATTCTAATTTACCTTATTAATATCAATCAACTCGCTCAACAAGCTCTTTGATAGAGGTGTTCATTCGGGTGATCGGGTCGGTTTCGGACGGGTGTCATTCAGTTCAGTTGTATTTAGGATCGGTTATTTTTTCGGTTGTTTGTTATGACGGGTCACACTCGGATCGGGTCGGTTAGTCACGGTTCGGTTAAAGATCGATTATTCGAGCTATCGGGTTAGCATCGGTTTGGTGTCGGTTGAAGTTCTGGTCGAGTGTTAATCGGTGTCGGGTTGTTATCGGTTAATAATTGGTTCGGTTTTGTCGGGTACAGATCAGGTTCGGTTTTTTTTTTACCAGAATTCGGCTACGTATTATTAATTACTATCGATCGAGTCAATATCAAAATAAGTTGTTAGTGAAGTTTTAATTGATGACAAGATCCCCTTTACTTAAAGAAAAATAGTTAAAAGACAAATCAATTAGTGATCATTATTACTTTGTTACTTTTACTTGCTTGACCGGAAATTAAAAATATAAAGTTCTATCAATTTTCATTTAATACGATTAAAAGTAGTTAAATAAACATTGACCATTGATTATTAACTCTAAATATATGAAATCATGTATTTATAAAATTTAATTTATTAAAATATCTATAACTTTATTAGATTAACTAATAAGATGATTGAATATAAGTATATTATACTTCCATGTTAAAAATTGGTTCAGGTTTAAAGCAATTTGATCTAAAATTCGTTCGGGTTAGGTCGGTTTTAGCCGGATCGAGTTCGGTTTCGAGCATGATTCGGGTCAGATATGACTCGAGTCGGTCATTTTTAGGTTCGAGTAATCTCGGTTAACGGTTATGTGTCGGTTACAAAAATCAATTACAGTTCAGGTTTAGCTTTCCCATTTTCGATTGTCAACTGGTTCGGGTACAACATCGGTTCGGGTATTGTCAGTTCGATAAACCTAAAAAAGGATGACAATTTCGGGTTGGTTTACTTTTGGTTCCGGTTCAGGTCACTTTTGAACAACTCCACTCTTTGACAAAACACTATTTTTGGCTTGCTTGACCAATGAACCAACTGATATCACCAACCAACCGAATCCTCCAACCCACTGAATTACCAAACGCCCCCTTAGTGTAATCGTAATACATTATAATACTTAATTAAAGTTGTAACAGTAGAGGTAATCTCGATACGTAATTAACAATTTAACATTAATGAAAATTTTACGAAATTATGCATAAGTCTGAAAATGCCGATCTGCTAAAAACCTTTAAAATTTTAAAAAAACTATTGAAAATGATAAATATTACATGAAAGTAGGAAAATAAAAATATATATCTTTCGTTCCAAAAATACACAATAAATTAAATTAAATACGTCAAAATCAACAAACATGAAGTATATAAAAATTTTGCAGCTAACTCCTCGGTAGCATTAATAAACTGTAGTTGTGGCCTGGATTGGAACCTGAAACTATATCTTGCAACATGCTACCACCCATAATACGGATGACAGTCGATTGAATCGGTCAGCGCTTAACGCCGAGCATAAATCCCTATCCAGCTCAAAATACGGAAATAATACATTATAATTACAAAATAATAATTAGAGTACGGACTTATAATAAATAGATACCACTGTATAGTTTTACCAAATTCTTTTACTGTTCTATACTTTTAAATCATTAAGCTACCATCCTCAATCCTTGCAGAAGTACATTACTACCACTTATACAATTCGGTAATCTTAATACTTTTAAATCATAACCATACCATGCCTCATAGCATCAACAGTAAACAAGTTTATCACTAATTAACAAGCACAACAATATGACACCTGATATATGTAAGGGTTTGGCTAGATTAGGGCTGAAACTCTACATCAAACTGTGGTGGGAGACGTCACCTCTCCAATAAAATTATGATTGAGCTTCTACAGGATAAGTAGCTAACCCCCTGTGTTACACTACATTTTACGTGTCGGCTAACACGGGCGCCTGGATTTTACATGCCGGTCTATGGTTCGACATTACCTTACTATCAGGGTCATTCAATCAATGCACAAATAATTTCACACAAGCACATAACATTTTTACTACTACAAGTTGAATTTGACTTTGACCAACTTAGATGTTAATTTCCTTATTAAATAAGCTTCGACCTTTTATATCCTTCTAAGTTCACTACTAAAGTTTTACACATTAAACTTTATGTAAAACTTTAATTTTAATAGTTCATTTGTGTAACACACCCGAATTTCCTAACAAATTTACTCTAATAACTTTGTTTCTGCTAATAAATTGTCGAATTTGGGGATTTAAAGTGGGAAGTACCTTTGAATTAAGGGAAGTGAGATAATTTGACCACTGCAAGTAGAGTACCTGCAACCACAAAGAAAGACTAAACCGGGGGCTGATGTCCCGGAAAAGCCCTCCGATGCTTAAGTCAGATCGGAAAGGAAGTAGTATGAGTATATTAGAGTTTTATGAAGAATTGCGTAACCTGATCTCCGTAGAGGAATGTAGTATTTATAAGAATCATACGTTTGGAAGTTGTAACTGCCGGGTAGTTAGTTTTGTACCATTAACTTCTGGAGAGTGGAATTGCGGAACTGACATAGTGGAGGCAGTTTTCCGGGGTAATGGGCAGTTATATGTGGAAGTGTCTTCAGTTAGGAAGAAACTGATTAACTTTTGTTCTGTTACATAATCACACAGACTGTTTGATAATGCTAACGTTGACTTGTACATTTGACCTTTGACCCGTTGACTAGTTGACCGAGGGCATTCTGGGTATTTCTAATATGTGGGATTTATAATCTCCAACATTAGCCCCACGCATATAGGGCAAGAGAGGATACCCCACCAAGTAGTCGATCTTGGTCTATATGTGGAAGAACGAAATCAAAATGCTGTGATGTTGATTAACCTTCTTTATGCCTCAGATTTCTGATGTCTCGGCTTCTTGATGTCTCGGACTTTTCAAGTTTTCATGGACTTTGACAAAGGTGTATGGATTCTTGAGGGCCACATAGTTCGAGTTATAAGTCTCCGCTTTCTATCAACACACTTGACCTCAATAATAGGCTAGGTGAATGAAGAGGAGGGTCCGACTTATAAAAGTCTCGGACCATGTATCAAGACTTGGCTTGACTTTGGCTCCAACACTCTGTTGGGTTAATAGGGGGTCCGACTTATAGAAGTCTCGAACCTAGATGGCATACTTAGCCAAATCTTGGCCCAAACACTTTGTAGAGCCAATAAGGGGTTCGCCTTAAAGAATTCTACAAGGTATCAAAATTTGGCTTGATTTTGGCCCCAACACTCTATAGGGCCAATAAGGGGTTCGACTTATAGAAGTCTTCGGACCTAGATGGCATACTTAGCCAAATATTGGCCCCAACACTTTGTAGGGACAATAGGGGGTCCGACTTATAGAAATCTCAGACCAGGTATCAAGACTTGGCTTGATTTTGGCCCCAACACTCTGTAGGGCCAATAGGGGGTCCGACTTATAGAAGTCTCGGACCTTAATGGCATACTTAGCCAAATCTTGGCCCCAACACTTTGTAGGTCCAATAGGGGGTCCGACTTATAGAAGTCTCGGACCTTATTGTCATACTTAAGTAGATCATGGCCCAAAC
This sequence comes from Amaranthus cruentus, assembly GCA_019425755.1. Lineage (NCBI taxonomy): Eukaryota > Viridiplantae > Streptophyta > Magnoliopsida > Caryophyllales > Amaranthaceae > Amaranthus > Amaranthus cruentus. The sequence goes on from CM033459.1 coordinate 19,236,861, forward strand.
ACTTTGTAGGGCCAATAGGGGGTCTGACTTATAGAAGTCTCGCACCTGAATGGCATACTTAGCCAAATTCTAGCCCCAACACTCTGTAGGGCCAATAGGGGGTCCGACTTATAGAAGTCTTGGACCATATTGCTACACTTGGAATGATTGTATATTTTCATTAATGAATGAACATCGAATTTTAAAACGCATTAACGGTGGTAATAAATACTCATCTACCCAATCATTTGAGCATTGGTCCGAAAATCTTCTAGAGAGAGAATTTTTCAAAGTAAATTCAACTCAATTTCTAGTGAGAGAAGCTTTGACAGTTTAGCGATTTCTGACAACATTCATACTTGGGTATTCAATTTCCAAACCAGGTATGCCCTAATCTATGCTTTTTCTCATAAAATTTTTGATATTGTCTTGAGTATACTCTTAAGAATTCAATTGATCTTCAAATAAACTTCAAAATCTTCAAATAATGTTCATGAATCTTGAACTAATCTTTATTGATCTTCAACTAATCTTCAAAGATCTTCAAAGTGTTCTTGAAGATCTTCAACCTGTTCTTGATTGAATTGGTTTTGATCTTTTAATTGTGCATTTGTTCATATTTCTTTGTTTGTGAAATGGAGACCCCACACTTAGAAGACTTGTGTAGGGAAATGCCCGAACTTAACTTAAATAAAGACTCGAAATTTGGCACTCCATCAAGGACAAGAGTTGGTTCTGATGAGTCGGATGATGGTAGCCCTAAGTATCAAGTGACTCCGTATTATGAACCAATTCCAAGTGATGACGAGTTTGATACCTCACCCATTTACCCTTCGGAGACCATATTGCCTTACCCTTGGGAGGTATCTTTAGCATTTGCTCTTGGATACTTAAGAACTGAACCTAAACTTTTGGAGATGTTCCATGTAGAAAAGGACAAGATGGCGGAAAAAGAACTCGCCTAGTCGGAACAGCACAGAACAACTCCCTCATCCATTCTATATTCCACAAGGGGGGCCACTTAACTATTTCATTGATAAGAAGATGATGAATTTGTTAGACAGTGATAGGCGTAGTATGGCAAGGAGATGGGGTTTAATCGATGGCTATGACGTAGTAAAGCCCGGATTATACGACACTGCCCGTTATCCTCCTGCTAGGTGTATAGCGGTGTACAACAAGTCATTTGAGTTGGGGATAAGTTTTTCGTTGCACTCTTTTACACGCGCAGTTTTAGAATTGTTAAATATAACTGTCGCCGAGCTTTACCCCAACGCTTGGGGATGTATAACTACCTTCATTTTGGTAAGTAAAGGGTTGGGTATGAATCCTAGTATGACGGCCTTTTTCGTCATATTTAGCGAGCCAGATTATGTAGTTCAAAGACCAACAGGGCTGGTTGGGTAACATTTTCACACCATAGGTCTTTCAAACTAGTAGGAGAGCTGCCTGATAGTAATAAGTTTTTTAGGACCAAATTCGAATATCTATACAGTTGGCAAGGTTGGAACTTAAAGACAAGTTTTGACATAGATCCCAAGTTAGAGGACTTTAATAACAATTTCCCTATCTGCAACCATGAGGAGGCTATCATAGTAAGATATGCCACTATGTCCGTGGAACTGGACTAGAAACCAATTTTTATGCAGAGGGATTGGATACCAAAGATAGGTGACTTGAAAAAGGAACTCCTTTTATCTGTATATGAAATTAGTTTGAAAGTTGATAACAGTAAGCATCTCGAACCATCGCCCTTTTACTTATTTTTGCCTATCTCCTTAACATGTTTCTTCCTTTAGGAGTTGCAAGGACTAAACTGCACAACAGCTACAAAGAGTTGATGTCTAAGTTCACAACAATGATGGTGTTTGTCGAGGCGATGAGGGCAGCGGACCCTCAACCTCCTCTTCCTAAGCCTCCAACCGTAAGTGACTGCTTTTCCAATTCCTATTTTGCGAAGTTATCTTTATGACATGCACTAGAGGTTTTTTCCCAGAATTCTGCCACTGTGATGGAGGGCGTGAAGGATGCACCAAGCCAGGAGGAGGCTCATGTATTGCTGGAAAAGAGGAAGGAGGTTCCTCCGCCAAAAGACTTGGCTAGTAGGGTCGGGCTTGAAAAAAGAATAGGAAGAGGGCCAAGACTAAGGCCAAGGTTAAAACTGCGGGGCCTACTCCGGAAAACCCGGTAGTGGTAGAGGACGAAGACGATGCCTCTTCTAGGTCACCGAACCAAGTTGTGGATGTAGTCCCTCTGAGGACTAAGTTCTCAGGCATCACAATTTGGGAGCTCGAGGTTGTTGTTCCGGGTTCTTCAGCAAAAGTTTCTTCTGACCGGAAAGGGAAACGAGTACTTGAAGAAAAATACCAGGTTTATACTCAGAACAGAAAGGCGCACAAGCCTAATATTCCTTTTGTAAACCTCAGTTCTTCGGATCTTGCGACTCGTTTTAATAAGGCCAGCCAATGTCTTCTAAGCCAAGATGACATGGAATTTTAGGATTCTATGGATCCGACTGAACGGATGCAGAAAGCTCAATCTGCTATGGCTGAGGTCCCTAGTATTAAATTTCACTTTTTATTTTCAACTGAATATTCACTAACTTTTTCTCTACAGGGGTTGTTAAGGATGATCTTCGAGACTACGAAGATTCAGCATAATGAGGTTGATCAAGAGACAGTCCGAGCACTGACGTCTCGGATTGATGAACTTAATGAGAAATCAGCCACCCTCTCAGCCAAATTGGAGAAGTATCAGGGGCTAACTAACCGCCTTGATTTGGCGGAGAAGTGGAGAATGCAGATAAAGGAGATACTAGCAGAGACCGAGGGCGAATTGGAGAACTCCGCCAATCTGGCTACAAACATAGTCACGGATATGGTGGAAGTTTTAAGCAATCTAGAAAAGTTCTCAGTCCAGAGTAAAAGTTTCTCCGACTATGAAGGAGACCTTAGGGAAGGTGGAGCAGCTTACAAATGTCGCCAAGTATTTCAAGCTCAAATCTGAGAGGCGAGGCCGGATGACTAAAGGTTGGCTATCCCTTGAGGACTGTGGAGCCTTTATGGCAAAGCTTTCTGTAGAGATGATCCATAATGGCATTTTGCTAGAGGCCGAAGCGCACAGGCTGGCGGCAGAGGAGCTAGGCGTTCATGCTGAGATATTGGCTTCCTTGGGTCAGACCAAGAGGGATCAGGCCCTCATGAACCTAACTGTTGTATTTGACAAAGAAAAAGACTGCACTGAATGATTCGGCTTGGGACGCAGAAGAGCTGAAGCAGTGGACTCAAAAGGTCGCGCCCGTGTTTAAGGAGCGGGTAATCAGGACGAATTGGGAAGCATTATCTTTTCAGGTCCCTGTAATCCCCGAGGTCCCGGATAGGTCTACCTTTTCACCACTTGAAAAAAGATGTACTGACCTCTCCGGGAACCTTATGTCTGAGAAAGAAGCTTTCTTGGAGCTTGCCTCGGAACTTGGTGCCAAGGAGCCCCTGACCTTTGATTTCGAAGAAGTGTTGCGCTCTGCTTCTCCTTCCCCTCCTCCTAAATTTGCTTCTCCCGTTTTGGAAACTCATGATGCAGCCAATTGATTCATCCCCTTTATTTATCAATGGTCCGGAAGCCCTTGTAATTGAATATTCACTTCAAACTTGTTTGTATGGGCCTATGTGCCTTTTTGCAAAACTTAATTTGGAGATTTCATCTTCTCCTTGATTTGTATATATGAATGTCTTCATTTTCTTTTGATGCGTTTGTAGTATATGAATGTATGTAGTGTAAGCAGGGTCTGATTAAGAGAAGTCTCGGACCTTTAGACAAATACAATACTGGAACATAAGTTCCTATGGAATTTTAAGGTGGGTCTCACTAGTAGAAGTCTCTGACCACCAACAATAGAGTTGATACTTAGGCTTTGGAGAATATAGATTCTCAGGAGGCCCTAAAAGGGGGTCAGACTTATAGAAGTCTCTGACCACAAATACAATTTATAATACTTAGGCTTTAGAGAACCTAGGTTCTTAGGAAGTCATAAAAAGGGGGTTAGACTTATAGAAGTTTCTTACCATAAACATAACTAAATACTTGGTTTCTAGAGATCATAGGTTCTCTAGAGGTCCTAGGGGGGTCAGACTTATAGAAGTTTCTGACCACTACTGAAACATTGATGAACAGGCTCAGGAACAACCTCTTGCAATCCCTTCCAAAGTAGACCATTTAGCAAGGAGTTTTAAGACAACATAATAACGAGCAAATGAACATAGGTTCAACAACATTTGATGAAATAACAATTAAACATAGGTTCAGTAACAGAAATAACACAGGTTCACCAAAATAAAAACAAGTTCAGCAAATGTAGAACAAAATGTAATGATATGTTCAGTAACATTAAAAAACATAGGTTTCTCCCATTGGCCCCTTGCAAGGGGTTGTTCAGACATAGAATTTTTTCAAGTGATCTCCATTTCCTGGTCTTTTCAGGACTTTCCATTCTGAATCTTCCAGTTCGTAAGTGCCGAGTTTGATGATGCGGACAATTTTGAATGGACCATCCCAATTGGCCCCCAGTTTTCCTTTTTCCATAGCTTTGCCTGTTGCTTCTACTTTCCGGAGAACATAGTCATGGAGCTGCAACTATTTGGGTTTAACCATCCTGTTAAACTGTCTTCTCATCCTTTGCTTTTGTGCCAATGATCGTAGGAGTGCGTTTCCTTGTGTTTCTGGAAGGAGGTCTAGATTGGTATTTTTTTCTGCCTTATTGTCTTTGTATGAATAGTAAGCTATTATTGTAGAAGGAAGTCCTATCTTTACAGGCAGAACTGCCTTAGATCCATACACAAGGAAGAAGGGTGTGTGCCCTGTTGCATCTTTGACGGTAGTTCGCATGGCCCACAGAATACCAGGTAACTCCTCATCCCAGGTACCCTTGGCCCCTTCTATCTTCTTTTTAATGCTAGATAGGATCGTTTTATTTGTGGACTCAACTTGGCCATTTGTTTGAGGCCTTGACACTAAACTGAATCTTATTTGAATTTTAAATGTGTCATAGTACTCAATGGTGTTTTTGCTTATGAATTGTCGGCCATTATCTAGTAATAATATTGCGCCAAATAAATTGACATACCTGTTTGTTAGTGATGGTGCTTAATGTTCTAGCCTCCACATACTTTGAGAAATAATCCACAGCCACAATAATGAATATTTTTTGGCGTTTCGCAGGGGGGAAGGGTCCCAGGAGATCAAGTCCCCATTTGTCAAAGGGGAGCACAACTTGAATTGTGGTGAGATAATTGAAAGGTTTTCTTAGAACTTCAGCAAAATATTGGCACTTTTCGTATGATTTGACTAGCTTCTCTACATCTTTCCTCAATGTTGGCAAGTAATACCCACTTCTTAGGGTTTTGTTGATGATTGTTCTGGCCCCTTGTTGAATACCACACCATTATTCATGGATTTCACGGAGGATGTAGTTTCCATCTTCAGGAGTCACACACTTGAGTAGGGGATGTGTGTAACTCTTTTTGTAGAGGGTGTCTTCATGAAACTCGAACCATTTCAGTTTCTTCAGAAACAGGGGGACTTGTGCCGGATATTCGGGTAAAATTTCATGTTTAAAGTATTGGATAAAGGGATCCATCCAAGTATTAGTCCTACCCACCATTGTGACTGTTTGATTGATGCTAGGGGTAGGTAGGACTTCCCATATGATGTTGCGGGCAGTGGAACCATCTGCTGAACTGGCTAACTTGGCCAACGAGTCTGCCTGTGCATTAGTAGAACTTGGGATATGAGAGATGCTAAATCGTTCAAGTCGGTCCACTAAGTCTTTTTACTCTTTGAAGATAAATTCTCATGCTATCGTCTTTCGCTTCAAAGTCACCATTGATTTGACCAATTATCAATTGAGAACTAAGTAGGCGGAAAGTATCCTGGCTTCTGAGTTGCGGCATATATTGATACCCAGAATTAGTGCTTCATATTCAGCCTCATTGTTTGAGGCTACGAATTCAAAGCGCACTACGTGCTCCATTTTTACTCTGGCTGATGAGATGGTGATTATGCCGGCTCCACTTGAGGATCTTGTGGAAGAGCCATCAACATAAAGTTTCCACTCTTGATTTGGATCTGTTGTGAGGGTTCTTGTTGTCTCAGCAATAAAATCTGCGAGGGCTTGGGCCTTGACTGCAGTGCGAGGTTCAATTTCAATACCAAAATCTGCGACTTGGTTAGGCCAATTAGCGACTTAGAAGGTTGATTCTTCCCTTCTAAGATTTTCTTCAAAGGTTGACTTGTTCGTAACCGTATTTGGTGTGACTGAAAGTAAGGTTTTAGTTTTCTACTTGCCATCACCACAGCATAAATGACTTTTTCAATGTCGCTGTAATTGGCTTCTAACCCACGGTACGCATGACTTATATAGTATACAGGGAATTGCTTCCCCTACCTTTCAGCCACAAGCATGACGATTAGAATAATTTAGGGAGATTAGCCAAATACTTCTTGAGTTGTTGGAAGGCTTCTTCTTCTTCTAGACTCCATTCGAAGGTCTGCTTCTTGAGAGTCTTGAAGAATGGGAAGCATTTGTCCGCAGATTTGGACATGAATCTTCCAAGTGCTGCTATGCATCGAGTGAGTTTCTGAACTTCTTTAACAGACTTTGGTGATTTCATATCAAGGACAGCTTGAATTTTGTCTGGATTGGCCTCTATTCCCCTTTCGTCCACAAGGAATCCTAGACATTTTCCCCCAGTTACCCCAAATACACATTTTTCGGGGTTCAGGCGCATGACATGTGTCCTGAGGGTTAAGAATGTCTCTCGCAGATCTGCAACATGATCTTTTGCCTCTTTGCTCTTTGTAATCATGTCGTTCACATAAACATCTAAGTTTCTTCCAATTTGGGCATTGAATACTTTGTTGACCATCCTCTGATATGTTGCTCCCGACATTTTTGAGTCCGAAAGGCATGACTCTATAACAGTAGACGTCGGAGTTTGTAATGAAGGTTGTGTGTGGCTGATTTTCTTATGCCAAGGGGATCTGATGGTATCGGGCGTTGGCATCCATAAAACTCAAAAGAGCATGCACAACAGTAGAATCGACTAGGTGATCTATATTTGGCAATGGGTAATCATCTTTGGGACATGCTTTGTTCAATTCTGTGAAATCCACCCACATTCTCCATATGCCGTTGGGCTTCTTCACTAGGACCACGTTTGAAAGCCAATCAGAGTATTGGCATTCTCGGATGAAATTGGCCTTGAGAAGTTTCTGAACTTCAGCTTTGGCTGCTTCCACCCTTTCTTTGCCTTGGTGTCTCAGTTTTTGTTTGATAGGTTTGTATCCGGGTCGAATGTCTAGCTTATGGCACATGACCTCTTTTGGGATTTTGGGCATCTCCGAAACATTAAAGGCAAAGATGTCTCTGAATTATACGATGACATCGAGCAGTTCTTTCTTTGTCTCTACATTCAGGTTGGCTTCTATTTTGATCATATCTCCCTTCCTCCATACATCAAACTCTTCGTGTTTTCCAGAGGACTCCGGTCTTGGGGAAGGTGCTTGTATATTCAGAATATAAGCTTCTTCAGCTTTCTTTTTTTTTTTTCCGCATTCTTGGGTTGGTTCTCCATTTTTCAGGGCATTAATGAGGCATTCTCTCGCTGATTTTTGATCGCCTCTCAATACCCCGACAGAAGCGTCGTCTCGTTCGTATTATAAGAGCAGTAGATGAGTGGATATCACTACTTTGTTTTTATTGATTAATGGAAGCCCCATGATAGCATTGTACGAGAATTTTATGTCAACCATTGTGAAGCGGACTGCCAAGCTTCGGCCTTGGTTTTTCTCACCGATTTTGACTGGAAGGACTATTGTTCCCAGAGGAATGACTCTTCCACCCCCAAACCCGATCAAAGGCCTATCCATGGGCTGGAGGTGTTTCTCTTCGTATTTCATCTTGCGAAGACAATCCATGGTGATTAAATCGGTTGTACTTTCGGTATCCACCAAAACACGACAGACCCTCATCTGGCCTATTTTCAGGGTGACCACCACCGGGTCAGAGTGTGGTTGTTGTAGGGGAACTCTTAGTTTTTCATCAAACTTCATTTCAGGGCAAGGTGGATGTTCTTTCGGAGGGCCCTTGACCAGGGTGTGAATGTTGTCCCTTGCGGATCGAAGAGTAGGAATACTCCTCTGAGTAGCCTCCTATTATCATGTTAATCACCTCGTTAGTGGCACTTGAGTGGTCCTTAGTTTATGTTTTCTTCTATGCTTTAGTCCTCTTATAATCTCTATTATTCGAGTTATACCTCCTTCTCATTGAATCACGATGGAGGAAGCGATTCAACTTCCCTTCCTCCGCATATTGGTCAAAAATTCTTTTGAGTTCAGGGCAATTTGGGAGAGTATGGTCGTGCTCTTTGTAATATTCACACCACAAATTCATGTTTCTGCGATATTGCGGATTGGGAATTGCAGTAGGAGGTGGTAACTCATCCCTGATGGTGTAGAAGATGTCTCTTCTGTTACAATTAAACCTTGCCTCAAAGCCGTCATCTTTGAGTTCTCGTGGAGGGTATTTTCTCTCTCCTTCAGGTCGCTGGATCTTCTTCGTGGAACTGGGTTTTGGCTTTGAGGCTTCTCCTTAGTCTCAGCTATTTTGTTACTCTTCCTCTTCTTGGAAGTAGGATCTAGTTGATGGCATATATCGGAAGCGGTGATAAAGCTTCTAGCTTGCTTCATTGCTTCTGAGTAGGTTTTGACCTGATTATCCAGAAGTTGGAATTTTAGCTTGTGAGTTTTCATGGCATTGATTAAGGCTGAGACAACAATAAATTCTTCCATGTCTGTAATAGCCAAGACTCTATCATGGAACCGCTAGAGGTAAGTGGAAAGGGATTCACCTTCTTGTTGTATGATGCTCAACAAATGAAACTTGGATTTCTCTTGTCTTTTGGATGCCATGAAGTGACTGAGGACCTTGGCCTCGAGTTCGGCAAAACTGCTGATACTTCCATTGGGAAGGGAAGTATACCATGTCAGGGCTAGGCCTATTAAAGTTATCGGGAAGAACTTGCATAGAAGTGCGGGATCCGTAGTGTACAGGACCATAAGGTTCTTGTAGGCTATCACGTGTTCCTCAGGGCACTGGGTACCTGAGAATGGAGGGATAGCCAGGATCTTGATTTTGGCGGGATTTGGAGTTGCAAGGATTTCCACGAACAAGGGTGAATTCAACAGCATAGGCGCTTCATTTCCTTGGGGTGGACCTTGAACTGCAGGGGAGTCTGCCACTTGATCAGCACTGTTTTGGTCCCTAGTTTCCTGGGACCTTAAACTCCTTTTCCTATCCATGAAACTCTGGACATCATTGCTTTTCTCTTGCCGGAGGTGGTTGAGATGAGACCTTATGTTCCTACCATCTGTCCTCCGAGAGATGTTTATATGGGACACTTCTCTCCTTGAGGGTGTCCTCTGATTCCTGTTTGAAGTTCTTGCTCTAGAATGTGATTGGTGACTCTCTTCCGCGTCGCGGCATCCCTGTTTGGAAGGGACTCTGTTTCGCTCTGTGAACATGGTTCGGAGATCTTGGATTTGTTGTGTCGTGGTTGTTAAAGTTGCATTCAGATCAGGATTATTTTGTTGTATGTTGTTTTGGGCTGTAACATTACGTAACTGCTCAGCAAAGGTTTGGGAAAGGTTGTTGGCAAGAGTTTCAAGGTCCTGCCTTGTTACAGCTTGATTTTCACGATGGGAAGTGGAAGTATCTATGCTTCTAGCCATGGACGCTTCTTAAGTGTTAGTTTTGCGCGGTGCCATCACAACATTCAGGGTTGACTCTTAGGTGTTTTGGACAGTTAGTACTTCTCGTTCCTACAAACGGCGCCAAACTGTTTCTGCTAAGAAACTGTCGAATTTGTAAAGGGGATTTAAAGAGGGAAGTACCTTTGAATTAAGGGAAGTGAGATGATCTGACCACCGCGAGTGGAGTACCTGTTAAGCACAAAGAAAGACTAAACTGGGGCTGATGTCCCGGAAAAGCCCTCCGATGCTTAAGTTAGATCAGAAAGGAAGTACTATGAGTACATGAGAGTTTGAGAGAAGAATTGCGTAACCTAATCTCCGTAGAGGAATGTAGTATTTATAAGAATCATACGTTTGGAAGTTGTAACTGACGGGTAGTTGCTTCTGTACCATTAACTTCTGGAGAATGGAATTGCAGAAGTGACATAGGCGTTTTCCGGGGTAATGGGCAGTTTTTGGAAGTTGTAACTGACGGGTAGTTACTTCTGTACCATTAACTTCTGGAGAATGGAATTGCGGAAGTGACATAGGCGTTTTCCGGGGTAATGGGCAGTTATATGTGGAAATGTTAGGAATAATCTGATTAACTGTTGTTATGTTACATAATCAAACAGGCTCTTTGATAATGCTGACGTTGAATTGTACATTTGACCTTTGACCAGTTGACCAAGGGCATTCTGGGTATTTCTAATATGTGGGATTTATAATCCCTAACAAACTTAATATTCTATTAATAGTCTTATGATTAATATTTTTCACAATTAGCTACTAAATTTTATTTCTCTTAAAATAAGTTTCAATAATTAACATTTTTCAATTTAAAACAGTAAATATTTTAATTCTTTTCACAAAATAAATATTCTAATTATGAATCAAGTAAAACTATATTCCATTTTGCTAAATTCAACAAACTCACCAAAATCAATATTCCAAGTTAAAAAATCAACATTATTTTGCGAAATTAATATTTCTTGTTATAAAACAAGTAACACTTAATAAGCTCACAAAAATCAATAATTCTAGTTATAAAACAAGTAAAACATATATATTCACACAAATCCATAATTCTTGTTATAAAACAAGTAAAAACTTTATTTTTTTTTATTATTTTCATAAAATCGAAATTTCACAATTATTTTAAAAAGGGAAAATTTATATATTAAAAAAAAATCTACTTTTACATCATTTTAATAAATTTTGGTCAAATAGTCAACTAAAGAATATTTTGTACAAACCAATTACTTAATATCACAAAAGTTACTTTTATATAAAAAAAAATTCATAACACTTTTTATAACTTATAAAAAATTTCTCAAATCTTTTTGACTTGTTATTTTATATAAAAAAAGCTTATAAATTTCAAATAGTTAATAAAACTTTTTTTAAAATGATAGTTACAAAATGGCCTATGATTCTTTTTGGACATTTTTCACTTAAAAAAGCTTAATTTTATCATTCAAATTCTAAATTTAAATAATCAACATAATCACTAAAACAAAACTCTTAAACTACAACAAATAAATTAATAAAGTTTTAAGAATAAGGTCTAATATCAAAATAATGTATAATGACAATAATTTAGTACTTGATTTTATAAAGTGAATTTAGTAGGAAAATGGAAGAAAATTATAGGGCATGAATTTTAAGATGTATATGTGGAAGAGTGGAAAATAGATGCGTTTTGCTTCAAATTTCCTATGTAGAACCCTTTAGGTTAAAACTAGTATATAAAGGAGATATTTAGGGGACAAAATCTTAAAGAATTTGGATATAAAAAAAAAAGCATGCTCCAAATCTAAGTCCATATCCATCCAACATGATGGTAAGGAGGAGTGTGATTTCTTTTCAAACTTATTTTACTCATGTAAGTATAAATAATAAAAAAATATAGGTAGGTTTTGACTAATAGTTTTAGGTAATTATAATATTTAGGTGCAAAACTAGTTTGAAACCTTAATTAATGTTATTAATAAAAATATACTACAAGTAGTTTAAAATATGATCAATTACCAACTACAGCCTTTAAATTTACTCAATTTCTCTAACAAAAAAAAAAGTTTACTCAAATTTTTTTTTTTTACCCACTACAACCTTCAACTTGGGAAATATGATATCATCATCATCATCATCATCATTATACCCAGTGTATCCCACTCAAATAAAACTATGATCGGGTCTGGGGAGGGAGGAACATGGCATGCTCATACCCATAAGGAGAGTGCGATCAAAGAGTCCCCCGGCTCGAGAACGATCTTCTAGCAAGAGGAACCTGCAGTTGGCAAATAGAATAGAAGCACACACACAAAAACAAAGATAAGATCAAAGAAACAGGTAAAAAGCGACAAAAAGGCAAAGGATAAAGACGAACGAGGGGATAAAGGGACAGGTTTACTAATCTAGGACTTGGATAAGGTGCCGCCAACTGGCTCTATCCCTGGTCAGGTCCTTGGAGAGGTGAAGTTCATGCATATCACTTTTGATTTGTTCCTCCCACGTTCTCTTAGGTCGTCCTCGACTTCTCTTACCCTTCACTATGATGCATTCGATCCTTCTTACTGGGGCGTCATGTGTCTTTCTCTGCACATGCCCAAACCATCTCAACCTGTTCTCCCGTATCTTTGCGGAGATAGGTGCAACCCTTAAAGTCTCCCTGAACTCCTGGTTTCTTATCCTATCCAACATCATCTTACCACACATCCACCTCAACATACGCATCTCCGTTACTTCCATCCTCTGTTCGAAAACCTTCTTTACGGGCCAACATTCTGTCCCATATAACATCGCCGGCCTAATCGCAACGCGGTAAAATTTACCTTTTAATCGCCTCGAAAACTTTTTATCACAAAGCACCCCGGCTGCTGCTCGCCACTTAAGCCAGCCCGCTTGTATACGATTAGTAACGTCTCCATCAATCTCCCCGTCGCTCTGAATCACAGAACCCAAATATTTGAACTTGGACGTACACGCAACAACTTCACCTCCTATAGTTACCTCTTGCTCCCCTAGCGATTCTTTCCCACTGAAATTGCATCGCAGGTATTCTGTCTTTGTACGGCTTATGCGCAGCCCCTTTTCATCTAAGGCTTCTCTCCACTTTCCCAATTTACTATTAGTCTCCTCCTTGGTTTCTGCGGCCAAGACTATATCATCGGCGAAAAGCATGCACCATGGTACGGTCTCCCAGATGGATTTAGAGAGCTCTTCCATAATGACCGTAAAAATGAAAGGACTTAATGTTGATCCCTGATGTAGTCCCACATTAATTGGGAAAGACTCAGTCATACCCGCCGGTGTATGTATGTTAGTCGCCACTCTGTCATACATGTCCTGTATTACCTCGATGTATCTTCGTGAAATACCTCTATTCTTGAGGCTATCCCAAACTAGGCTTCGTGGTATGCTGTCGTACGCTTTCTCCAGATCAATGAATTCCAGATGCAAATCCTTCTTTTGCTCCCTATACTTTTCCATCAATCTCCACAAAATATGGATTGCCTCGGTGGTTGATCTTCCCGGCATGAATCCAAATAGGTTTTCTCTAATTACAGCCAAATTACCTCGAAATGACTTAATGATCGGTTGAACCACAAAATTATCTTTGACCAAACCCTTTTACCTTTGACTTTAATTTTATAAATCTCATTTACTCATTTTCAACCAAAACAAGAAATTAAAATCCTATTTACATCCTTCAACTCCTCCAAAACCAAATCTCAAAATTTCAATCTTCTTTTTAATGATAACCTAATTGGATTCCCACTCACTACAATCTTCTTCTTACCGATGAATTATAAGCAACAAAAACTAAATCAGCAACAAGAGAAAGAAACCAATTAGCTAACCCAGGAACTCAACTTTGTTCTTGAATCACCATTTTTAATCCTTTAAAAGCAGCAACTAAACAAATAGGGAAAGATACATAACCCTAGTTCCACCAACGATTTGGGGTTCAAACTCCTTTATTATCTTCCACCTCCACCACATGAAGGCAGCAACCGGCCAGCACAGGGGCTGCCGAACCCCCCTCAAAACAGCAGCCTGTACCGCCAACAAGGGCCACCGCTAACAGCAGCCGGTTTGGTAGTGTTGATGGTAGGAAATGGTTATGGTTGTTAGACTTATAAGTGGTGACTAATGATTGCTTATATGACATTAGTTATGGTAATGTGACTAGTATTGTGATATCTATTGTTGTGGATTAAATGATAATGGTAGTTACTAAGTAAAGATTAAGGTTTCTAGTGTTATTAAGTAAAGATTAAATGTGAGTCTTGAGCTTGATTATGACCATTGTCAATGATTTTGGTGAGTTGTTGGTGCATAGTTGAGCTTAGTTGTCATATTGATGTATCCAATTGTGTTGCTAAGTATATGACTTGGACCCAAGTTATACGAGTCGTTAGTTCTTCAAGCTACTATTTGACTCGTCCACCATCTTACTCTAAAACCTTGAAAAGGTAATAAATCATTACTACCATGAGTAATATGATTGATATTAAGTGTAACATCATATATTATGTGTTCATAAACTTTTCCATTGATAGTTTGATTAGAACGCGCAAGCGTAGGGTTGCGTCCTTTTTCACTTGAACATATCTTGATGTAGAAATTGATTGGACTCTAATGTCATCACTAGTGGAAAAAAAAGCTACTGGCTGCTAAACATTAGCTGCGGTTCCTAAAAAACGCAGCCTTTAATGGAAGAAAAAAATGGCGAAAAAAAAAGCACAAAAGCTGCGGTTTTTTGTAAAACTGCAGCCAATAATCAAATACTTTTTTTGGAGCCTTCAACGGCTGCGGTTTTGGCATGACCGCAGCCAATAATCAAATACTTTTTTTTGGAGCCTTCTAAGGCTGCGGTTTTGGCATGACCGCAGCCAATAATCAAATTCTATTTATAAAAAAACCCTAAGCCTGTCAAATTATGCGCCGCACCTCATTTCTTTCTCATTCTTTCTTTCTCATCTCTTTCATTTGTCTTTGTTTCTCATTTCTTTGAATCCAACTCCACATCAAGCTTTGGACATCAAGCTTTTCGAGTGTTTGTTTCACTTCAAGCTTTGCAATCGAACAACAATTCTACATAGCAGTGTATTGTTTTCAAAGGATGTTTGTTTCACTTCAAAGAAATTGCTTTGGACATCAAGCTTTTCAAGTGTTTGGATGTTTGTTTCACTTCAAAGTTAGTTCCTTTTCCCTTTTTTTAATTATTTTTATTTATTTTCTTGTTTTATTCATTTAATTTAAGCTTTTTTCATGTGGGTATTTAATTTAATTTATTTTTTTTGGGTTTTTGATTTATTTTCTGTTTTTGTCTTTGTTCAATATTTGATTTATTTTTTTTATAATTTTCAGGCGACATTAAGATGAAGAAGAGAGAAGGAGCAAATGAGGAAGAATGTGAAAAGGATGAAGAAGAGAGTTTAATTTTGAGTTTAATTTTTGTTCTAGGTTTTTCAATATCTGTTGTTTATTGTAAATATACTTGTAAAATTCATTCAAGAACAAAAATTCATTCAATATCTGCGGTTTCTATTGTTTATTGTAAATATCTGTTGTTTATTGTAAAATTCATTCAATATTTGCGGTTTCCATTCTAGGTTTTTCAGATTTCATTCCACAGACTTTGAAGCATGCATCAATTAAAATGAAAAAAAAAACAAAAAAAAGGGACTAAAGGCTGCGGTTACCTTAAAAACCGCATCCAATAATGTTTTTTCATCTGTTGCTATTACTAATGCTGCGAGTCAAAACTGCAGCCTATATTGGCAAAAATACCGCAGTCTATCTTGTTTTTTCCACTAGTGCATGGTTTGATTGAAATTGATGGCGTAGTTCATGTGTGAACATGGGTAGAATTTATCGCATGAGTACGTTTAGAGTGCGTACTAACTTGAATCGAAACTTGTTTGGTTAATACTGTAGTTTGTATGGAGTTAATGCTTCTTAAATGTTGTGAAGTAGGCTTATTAGTCTTACTTTAATCGTGCATAAGTGCCCGGTTCATAAGGGAGCGTAAGACCTCTTTCTTGGCGACTTATCTGATTTGTTTTCAGGAGTGCATAGGTGCCCGGTTCATGAGCGCTTGTGATGGAATGTGCAATGAATATAATTTTTGGACTTGATATGTATTTCAGTTCCTTAGTCTGGCTATATTTTGGGTTTGAGGCATTTGATCTCCTTTTGTATAACTTAATTTCCACTGCAAACTTTCTAGCTGTATAGTCTTTTGTTTCATTGTATTGAAAACTCAAGTGTTACATAGGAACCACGATCCATGTTTTGTAGATAGTTGGGAGAAGCCGGGGATGAGACGATCAGCTGTGATATATTTTGCTAGGCCATTGATGCCTCTACGCTATTATGTGATATATGTCGTTTGTCTTTTTACATGGGCGCCCAGTTTTAGGGGAGATATTGCTGAAATGTCTACTCATTTATTTATTTCTTTATTTTTCCTTTTTCTTTATCTCTTTCTTTTTTTGTAACACCCGAATTTCCTCCCGTACCTTGCGGTTTTTTTGTTTCGTATAGGGGGTTGGAAATTCAGGGGTGTTACAGAGTAGTTTAAGAAATCAAGCAAGTATAGTAATTGAAAGAAAATTAAATAATTAAAGAACTTGAAAATCGAATTGGAAATAAAATAAGAAATTAAATAAATAAATATATAATTAGTTGGAATATAAGATTTTATAAACTAGATGAAGTTGGAGCTTAGTAATCGAGAATTAGGAATTAAGAATTAGTCAGAAATAATTAAGATTAGGAATTTCAAGTCTGTTACAAAAGTGTTAATGATGCTATCATAGTGATACAGTTGAATAGCAGTATGATTAGATAATACCTCTTTAATTGGATGTAAGAATTATATCTTTAAAATAAATACATAAATTATTGCACTTGTATGTATTTAATGACTATTGAAAGTAGTAGTAGTTGCAAAGTCTACAATTTCACCTATAATGTTGCTACATGTTTGTTTTTGTGTAATACTCCCTCCATTTCACTAAAAAATTCGCTGAAAAGGGACATTTTCTTTTTGACACTATTCACTTATTACTCTTAATTTGTATTTTTTTTTCTTAATCTAAAACATAATCAAGTGAGATCTTTTTTTTTTTTTTTGAAATGAAAGCATGAATTACTACGAAGAAGAATCAACTGATACAATGTCTTGGAGCCATATAGGACTCAAAACTAGCCAAATACTATCGCAACTACTACTAGAGGCCCAACGAGCAAGCCGATGAGCGGCCCCATTACAATCTCTAAAACAAAAAGAGTAACTAAAGCTAGTAAAAAACGTCGCCAGCTCATGAATGTTGTGAATAATGACTTGGGAATGAAGACCTCGGTCCCCCAAGTTATACTTTCGAACTTTATAAGATTATTTTATACTCTTCTACTAACAATAATACGAATGAAAATATTAAAATGTCAATGTGCTGCTAAGGTGTTAAGGATTCAAGGGATGTATGTGTATATTAAGGTGTCAATGTGCAGTTGATATGTCACTTGTGCACAGAGTAGAGACATTATTGGTTATTTGGCGTTAAATGACACGAAAATTAACACTTGACTAAAATTTGACCGTATTCTAAGCTATATTGTAATGCAAACACTGGTGTGATGAATTATCATAATCCAATTACAACTGACCTCCCTAAGTTTTGAATTAGATTATATCAAGGCATTATCATTTCTTTCTTCATTGGAGTAAGACAAACCAAAATCATTATGTCTAGGCATGTCTTTCTTACGCCAAATGTGAATATTTGGTGGCTTGCAAATAATTGAATTCAATCTCTAAATGTAGACGCCACCAAGCAGTTGAATTCCAACAACATTGGCAATAGGCAAGGCTTACCTGCACAAAATTTCAATTGGGATCACAACAATATAAATACTCAAATAAATGAAAGAATTGTGCAAACAGTTTTTATTAAGGTGTTACTTTCCACTCATTGTACATGCCAAAGTATAAATTTATCCAAATCTATGATAATTATTTCTTGATCAAAGGGAGGAGAGGGTGCAACTCTTGAGGCTCCACGAGTTATCATCGTTCTGTGAGAAACAAAAGCAAAAATATAAAGTACAACACTTATAAAAAACGTAGAGCACAGTATAAAGAGGGATTCAAGTTGCTGCATAAAATTAGCAACGTATCCATTAAAACTATAAGAATTAAAAAAGAAAATAACCTTGAATTTGAAAGTTAAGAATTGAAATTTAAACCAACAAAGAAATTCCCCAAATTCAAAGTAAAAACTAAAAATTAATGTATAAGGTTAATTAAGAAACCAAATAAGTTAATAAAAGACAAAAAGACTCAATTAGAAGCAAAACAACCCAAAATAACTAATAAATCAAAATTGTAAATGGTCTTATCACCATTTTCAACCAAATTCACATCAAAAGTTCATAACCTTTTACCTAAACTCCAATTTACATATCAATTACCAACAATTAAACTTACAACTCACTACAAATTCTTTGAAATTAGTCAGTAACCAACTAAAATTAGGGAAATAATTTGACGTTGTAAAAATGAATGAAATCTAAAACCCAAAAACTACTTGCAAACCAATCTTCAAACACTTGGAATAATAACAAATACTAATACCAGCAATACCTTACAAACACAAAGTATTCTAGTAGCTTTAAAATGTAACTGTATGAAATCAACATTACAAAAAAAGTCAACTATAATTATGCGATACATTAGTTCCTCTACGTACATCACTAATTCACATAACAAAATAATCTCTTCAAGCAAAATTGCTCTTTTCGGTAAACCACCATGCACATAACAAACGATAATTAATTTGTCAACTTACTTGCTTTTATTTTATTCAAACTCTATATGTAGACGATGTTCATTCCAACTTCATCTACAAAACAGTAATATTGGTACAAAACATTGTCACTACAAAAACATAAGAGAGAATTTGTATTAAATAACATATGAATAAATAATTCTATTTGTCAAGGCTACCTAAGATGACATTTGTTATTTTTCAAACATTTTTATTAGTATGATAGATAGATATACTGTAAATTATCTTACACGGAAAAATCAGTCACATGCTGCAATTCAATCCAACAAAAAACATAAAAATCAACTTAATCTGTTTAAATAAAGATTTAACCAACAACATTAAATATGTGTTACAATATAGCATATTTATCACTTCAAATACAGATGTAATTAAAAATTCAAAAATATTGTTAAATCAAAAAAAGTCACAAAATCAATTTAATCACTTCAAATACAAATTTAATCAACGATACTAAAATATTATATGAATGAGTCAAAAAGAATTAAAAATTAACTCAATCACTTGAAATACAAATTTTATCATCAATATTAAAAATATTACAATAAAGTATGGAAAACATTATTCACTTTCATTTTGGGAAAAAATACAAGTCGAACATTTTCAATCAAAACATTATTAATCATTTATATTCAATATATATACTGGTATATAGTACAATTGGGTCGTATTACAATCTATGAATTATAGCTAAGAAAATATTACTAATTAAAACATACCCTAAACATTAACTCAAATTTAGAGGAATGACTCAATAACTCACCATCAGCATCACCAAATAAGGAACGCCTTCTTGAGACAAAAATATTTTAAGACTTATAATTTAAGCATCTTAAAACAAATTCTCAAAGCATGATTAATAGATTTGTACGACAAACAGTTTCACTGTATGTGAGCAATAGATAGCACATAATGTTACCACCAATTGTCCCTGCCCACGAGACAATTGCAAGCACCAACTACTTATGGCTACCACTTTCACAAGTAATTTGTCAAAACAAAGTAAATCAAACATATAGTTTGCATCAAATACAATGTCTTCTTCTGAATTCAGATGATTTACGAATGTACTAATGATTTCTTCCCTAATAAGCAATTATTCAACCATCACTTATCCACCTTTTGGTCAAAATCATTTACAATCACCACTATGATTTTTTAGATGTAAATTTAAAATTGTGATTCAACAAAACTATCTTTTTTTGAGGTTGACCCAGTGAGCAACATATAAGATTTTACAATAGAATGAGGAAAAAATCCGAGTAGGATGCCAAAGGCTCTTAGGAAAAAAAGAACAAAATGATCTCAGTGAAAGGTTCTCTAGATGCATGTAGTTTCAAGTTAAAGTGAGATTTATAAAAGGATTTTGGCAATTTAAAAGGATGAATTCAACAAAATTTACGATCATACAAGTTTTTCTTGATTATAAATGGATCAATAATAAACTTCAATAAATAGAAAAGTTCACGACCAGGTGCATTATTAATTGGATAACAATAACATTTCAACAACATTTTATTAAGGATGATTATATTGTGACAAGTAAGATAGTTTATAATAACATCAATCAAAATCCTAGTAACCAAATACAAGTAGCCAGGATACCGTTAGCAGTACAATCCAAAGACTTACAGAGATTCATTACTAACATTGTTTATTATTTGGCAACCCCCCTCCCCCTTGCGCACACACAACAACAACAAACCACCACCAGCTCTTATTATTTGGTCTTCATGCTCATTTATGTTTTACTAAGGAAAGCATTTGTCTTAAAATTATAATTCTTTATTAACGAGGTTGAGGGAGCCAAAACAATAACTATGTCAAAGCCTAAATACCAAAAGATTAGGGTAATTGATTAGTTCTAACGATCATCCACATGAAGTCTTCTTCTCCATATATTTTTTATTCTCTACCATTTCAAATCCTTCATATACATGATAACTGACATTGAGTATATTTTAATCAATTCACTGAACCACAATAACCATACTTTATGGTTGAATTATAAAAGATGAAATAAATCTATATATTGGGAATCAACTATTAATTAGTTACTACCCACAATGCTCAAAAATCAAATAAGGACACGGTAGAATTTATATTCACATAATATGCATAAATGAGAACAAGAATATCACCTCTCCAAGTCAAAACCACCAACTCAAAGAACATAATCTAGGTCCACCTTTTCGAATTGTTGTTCGCTTCAAAATTAGCCATATGGTTAATTTTCTACATCATTAACAACGCACTTTCATCAAAAACCTGAAATTGTTGAAAGCTAAAGACATAAGGATAAGGAAAACATACAAACCCTTATTCGTTGTGTTAAAAGAAACAATAGCTGGCTCTCCGACAAGATCAGTCTGCACAACAATTAGCATGAGAGGAAAAACATTATCTCATAGACTAATACCATTTGTTTTGCAATTTCAATTTGCTCACTGGTACCTGCAAGAAATTAAGCAAGCTCAATATGACTATCAAATTATACACAGATAAACAAAACATAATAGATGAATGTCATTAATTCCTCCATCAACCTGAACTGTTGCTCCTGATCTAGATTGTATGTTCTTTGTGGTCTCACCTCTTTTCCCAATCACCAAACCAACCTGGTAAATTCCTCCATGCATTTACCTTTCAATCATATGATTAACAATTCTACTTTATTGTTTCGAACCTTCAAGACAACAGGTTCAGACCCGAGTGCTCCAGAATACCTCCATGAAACAGCGCCAGAACCTCTAGCATCAGGCTAACATAAAACATACACACCCTTTCAGCTACACAAATACATTACATCATAGAAACTATATTTTCAAACTATAACTCCAAACTTAAACAAACAAGTTAATGCAAAACATTTAACATTGTGAAATATAAGCAAAAACCATTGCCTTTACCTCAGCAAGAACCTGGTTAATAAGTTGTTCAGACTTTGCAATTTGATCTTTATTTTCCATTAGCTAAACTGCTCTGTTTTCAATATTTAGATCATGCTCTGCATCTCTAGTCCTGGACTCTTCAATGACAAGTGTTGCAATAACACATCAACAAAACTAATTGTCAACAACTATGCAAAACAGAAATGAAAAAAACCTGAATTGAGATATGAACCAAAACTGTCTACTATAAATGAAAAACCCTAAAACGAGAAACACAAAAAACTCAAGAACTCTAAACTCCAAATTTCAAGCACAAAATTTCATAATCAGAATAAAAAAAAATATTAAAAAACCCTTAAATTCTAAATCCATAAACATAGAAATCTTAAGCAACTCACGATTGATGGTACTAAGAATCAAAGTTAAAATGTAAGAACCAAAGTTAATTTCATAATTAAAACCTCAAAATAAAAAAATAAGGAAGAAGAAGAGATGAAATATCATATTGATATGAAGAAATTGGGTTGAAGAAATAGCAACAGGGAATGGTGTGAAGAAACCCAATCGAAGACAACAATCCAAACTGTTAAAGCAAGTAACAATATTCTTGACTTGGACGTTAACTTTGAACACTTAATCGAACATGCCTTGTCTTGTACTTTGGAAAATAACGATAAGGATGTGTCGAGATGCGTAAGTTTAAAGTTTGGAACGTTTGATGAAGTGTTGCTTGATCAAAGCAACAAGTTTTGAAGGAAACGAACCTCGCTCGACCCACCTAAGGGCCGCTCGACCGGTCGAGCGAGTAAGGGGAGGTCGAGCAGCAGATCAGAAAGCAGGCAGAATGGTTCTGGAAGGTTGGCTCGACCCGAGCGAAGGATGGCTCGACCCAAATGTGGTCGAGCGAAGCTGTCAGAACGCAGCATTGGATGCCTTTCAGTTTCTGGTTTGAGTAAGGCATTGAAAGGGTTGTTTAACTCTTTCTTAATTGCTTGTTTAATGTGTTGCTTTATTTCTATGTTAATTGAGATGTTTATTAGCATAGTTAATAGGGAGTTACTCGTGCTTTATGGTGAGTTATGTAAGACTCTAAGAATCACACCCACCTTCATCTATAAAAGGGAGTGTAATTCTTAGAGTAAGAACCACCACAAACACATATTGTTGAGAGGGTTATTTCTTTGTAAGAAACTTGAGAGTGTTCTTCATTGAATTAGTATTGTGATCTTGAGAGAGTTGTTCTCAAGATAAGGGGAGGTTTATTACATTGCAATTGTTGAATCCAATCTAATAAACTACATTTGAGGGGGAGGTATCCAAGATAACTCATAAACACTTGTGTTCATTTTTGCTCTAATTTTCATTTGTGTTTTCATTGTTGAACCTCTTTGTGACGTACGTTTTCACAAATAAATCAACCCATATTCATCAACCTAAAAGCAACCCAAATAAATGACGAAAATTTGAAATGAATAAACAAAAAAAATAAAAAAGTTCAAATAATAACAAAGTTTTTGATAAAATTCCCATAGTAAACACTTTTTTGCCGGATTTGTGGTTTGGTTATGTTCGCTGTTAGTAACAGCGAACAAATAGGGCAGGTAAAAAAAAGTCAAGTTATTTGTTCGCTGTTACCAACAACGAACAAAATAAAATTGGTCAAATAAAAGTCAATCTCAAATAATGGTGGAAAAAAAAAAAATAAATGATGTAGTTTGCTGTTTATAACAGCGAACTAGTAGCTTCTATCATCTCCTTCACTGTTATCACCATCATCGTTCATCATCAGTTTTCACTGTTATCACCATCATCGTTCATCATCAGTTCATCACTGAATGCAAACTCGACGAGCAATCTGATGACCTCCCAAATCAAAAGCTTTGAACTTGATTTTCCCAATGCTTAGCTCTTCTGATGTAGGGTGCTGAGTTGGCTGATGTTTAATCAGCCTCTGCATTCATCAATTACCCATAACAAATATCAAAGACTAGCTTAGTCAAAGATCCTTCAAAGAACAAAGCAACCACCTATGTAAAACATTTGAATTTCTTCATCATCCAACCAACAAATTAAATATGATACTACTTGAACGCTTGAACCTAATCAATACACACATATATGGTACTCAACTCAGAATCTCAGATTATAAAGGTCACCAAACCAAAAACAGCATTCTTCATCATCATCATGCCAAAGAACTCTGGTATCATGTTTAATGGTGTTTTTTGTTGTTTTTACCGTGATGATAGTGATGAACTAATGATGGACGATGATGGTGATGACACTAGTTCGCTGTTATAAACAGCGGTATAACAGCGAACCACATCATCAAATTTTTTATTTTTATTTTTTAATTTCTCCACCATTATTTGAAATTGACTTTTGTTTGACCAATTTTATTTTGTTCGTTGTTAGTAACAGCGAACGAAAAACTTGACTTTTTTTTTACTAGCCTTATTTGTTCGCTGTTACTAACAGTGAACTTAACCAAAACACAGGTCCGACATTAGGAGTTTTCTTGAAAACCTTATTATTATTTAAATTTTTTATTTTTTGTTTATTCATTTCAAATTTTCATAAATGACTAACAAAAATCAATCTAATTATATCAAAAAGGGTTATTAATGCCCTGAGACTTCTGTTTTGATCACTATATGCATCCTTATGGGTAAGATGATGAATTCTAAGTCAAGGCGGGATGCTACAGTTCCTACGGTCCCTGTCAAGGCAATCAAACCCCTCTCCTCTAACTGCCAGATTGCTCCCAAAATTCGCCCTAACACATCCAGCCCTTGCTTGTGGAAGAAATTGATGAGGATGTAGACTTTGAAACAGTAGCCTGAATTTGGTACAATAAATAATGAGTAGCCATTTCAGCAGAAGAAGGGAGAAAGGATGCGCCGCCCAGGGAACAAGGATGACTTCTTTGAGCAGCCAAAAATAATGAAGAGAGAAGAGTTGTAGTAAGGGCTATTAGCCAAGATGTTGTTGAACTGGGTATTAACCAGATCTGATGAAGTGAAATGGAAGTGAAAACAGAGGTCGCAATTGCTTGATGAAGTGGCAGTATGTGGCAAAAGGCATGCATTGTTGGCAAAAATACTATTCATCAATGGATGATGAATAGAATTCTTGCTTTGCAACCTTTTTAAAGTTGGAGGATTTATAAGCTACAATAAGATTGCATGAGCTACTTCTAATGTTATTAGTTACTACTTTAACTTTATGTCTTAAAGTTTAAGTCTCCTTTTGTAAACTCTCAATTTATAGTGCATTGCAATCGGAAATGTTAAGGCAGTGGTAAAAAAAATTATCTAACATTAATAGTCTTATATTAGTTTATGAATTATATTATCTTATAAAGCTAAAACATTAATAGTATTACATTAGTTTACGAATTATATTATCTATAACGCTAAAAAACATATTATTAATATTAATGTTAATATGAATTTATAGAGTCTATACCAATGTCAATCATCATCATCATAGTATACTAATCATACTATATACTAAAAGTCTTGTAAAATTCAAAGTGGCAATCTTACATTAAACGATAATTTGGCAAAAAACTATTGGTTACTTATTGATGAAGTCTTTTAATGAATGTCAACTAATTTATCACTATATAATAAGTTTTCTCTTTAAAAAACTTCTCTTGCAAGTTTAATTTGAAACTATCTTTGAAATAAGATAATATTTCATCATTGAATATAATTCTCATTATTAAAATTTATAATATACTAATTTTTTCTATTTTCTAAGCTTTTCTAAAGATTTTCTCATCATTTTTTAAATTTTTATTGATTCAGAAATGGATTTAAAATTAATTCATGTACATTATTTTTTAATTAATTTTTTCATGTGTTGTAATTGTACAATATCTCAACCAAAAAAAATGTAATAACTAAAGATCCATTCTTTAACCAAAATTTCTCAAAAAGCTATAAAAATATAAAACTTATTTATTTATTTTATGATTATTCATTTACGTGTCTAAATTATCAATGAAAATAAAGTTTTTCTTACAAGCTTAATTTAATAATCCCACCGTTTCTTTTTGTTTGTCCACTTTATTTTTTACACGCATTTTTTTAGCAAATTTTAAATCTTAATATCTCTAAGTATGCATCATAAAAAGTTATAAAAATTATATATTAAAAAACTTTACATCAAAACAAATCTAACAAGATCTCATATGAATATATTTTAGGAAAAATTGCTGTGAATAATACAATCATTTGTTAATTTCTCTACAATAATACGAACTTTTAATTAGCCATGAATAATATCAACTTTTGGGTTTTTTTTTCTAGAATAATACCAACTTTAGTTTATTAACTAATTTAGGAAATTTTTTTGTCAAATAATCACCTATGTTTTGATTTTTAACATATTAGGTATATGGTAGGAAAACACCTCCATAAGTTGGTATTATTCATGGTTAAACAAAAGTTGGTATTATTGTATGTAGGGAAATACGCAAAATGTTATATTATTCCTGATAATTTTTCCTATATTCTATCTTCAATATGTACTTCAAATATTTAATTTAAATTTCTCTTTCTTATAAAATGGACAAACTTAATATGGACAAATAAAAAGGAACGAAGAGAGTATTAGTTTTAGGCTACCTTTACCTTTTCATAAAGTAAATTTTACTAAAAATAATTTTTTTTCCATATAAATCAATTTTATTTACACTTTTTCTTTCAAATTCTCTTCTCTAGAATGACGACTCTTTTTCAATTTTGCTTTAGAATTTATCACAATCACACGTTGTCATTAAATAATTAATAGTTATTTCTATTAAACATTTTATTTAAACTAGATAATTTTATAACGATAATATATATTTGCATTGCCATTACTTAGAAATTATAATTATATTTATCAACACATTGATAGAGGGTTTTTTAGTATCGTCGCTAAAGCCTCTAATCAAACAAAATTTGTAAACACCCTTAACTAAAACTACACAAGTGTAAAGGCAAGTAGGGGGTCGATCCACAGGGAGATGAGTTGCGAGACTTAGGGCCTCTTTAGGAGTTGGGATAATATAAGATAGGGGTAGATAATGGTCTAAGTTATGGTTACCACAATGAAAGCAACAAACAAAGAAACATTGGGGTAGAGGCTAACTCGTGTGGAACGGACTTCATACAGTTAATTTAGGGTTTGCTTTGGTTTAATCGCAAAGGTGTGGATTCAAATACGATGAGCGATCCGATCCTAGATCGGGCTTGGGATCGCCTCCGAGAATCCCGTTCCCATCACTATCGTGAGTGAGAACAAGACCTACGGGCAACAAAAATCCAACAATAACCCGTCAATCCTATCTCCTCTCGGAGTAAGAGGGTAAAACTCCCTTTTCATGGGGCGAGCACAGGTTTCAACTCTCGTCGTTCCCCTAACTTAACTCCTCCGATTGAAATAAGGTCGGTTCTCAAGCGAACCCAACTCTCGTTGGTGCCCGGGAAGGAGATCCGATTGACATCAAATCAATGGGAAGAGCTACCCACTTTCGAGGTTCACAATCAAACCAACATCGACCTATTTCTAACCATAATCAATCCATTAGCACAAAATGAGTCAACCCCTAACCCTAAACAACTACTCACTAGTCATAATCACAACCAACAAAATCATAAACAACATATAACATAAGCATTCTAACACCAATAACTTAAAATAAACAAGACAAAAGAAAATAATCAAGAACAAATGAGTAATAACATAATTTAACTAATAATAGCAAAGAAACAAAATAAAACTAAAATTAAATGAGATTAGAATTTACCCACAAAATATGAGAAAGATTGAAGAGAAAATAATAAAAACCCATAAATGTTACATCACCAAACACCATTAAAAAAACTTGAAGCTTCAAATGATACCAATAATGTTGAGGAGATAATGTAATCAACTAAAATAAACAATAAGTTTTGATTAAGAAACTTAAAATAAAGACAAGAAAAATTAAAGAAACTAAACTAGGGTTTATAAGAATAAAATGGGAAAAAAGGGAAAAGGAAGACAAAAAAAAACGGCTACCGTCTACTCCGCTCGCCTTATTCTGTTTTTGCTATGTCCTGTTCTGTTCTTGAAATTGGGGTTTTAAAAGCCTAATTTCTGAAATGGCCTGGCACGTATAGTAATTAGAAAGCCCAGGCGAATTATAAGTACTGAAATCAGCTAGCTTAGTTGGTTTGGTGTGCTCCATGCTGTGTAGTAGGTCTCAGGATCAAATCCTGGCAGCATCTTTTTGCTGTTTTGCTTGTTGTTGCTTGGTTGCTATGCTTGGCATACGCCATTTTGTAAACGCTCTATCTCCTTCGTTATAACTCCAAATTCAACGTGTGACTAGTCTATTCGAAGCTAACGATCCCAACTTTTGATAATTCGGCTTTTTACTTCTTCCCTTCATTTCTTCTTCAGCTTCGATCCATTCTTTCTCAAAACTTTCGGGGATTAGGGAGTATCGTCTTTAACACGCCTTTGCTAAAAAAAAGGTGAAAAACCTAGAAAAACACGAACAAACGCATGTTTCCCTCAAAAGGGGCGTAAAGCCAAGAAAAACCAAATAAAATGTAACAAAAATCGCATATAAACATAGAAAATATCTCGTGTAAAAGGAGTAAAAATAGGGTTAATCACACATTAATACATCTGTGCATTGCACGGGTATATACATTAGTAAAATACTAATTCAGCAACCACTTTGACACGTGGCAACTTTTGAATGAGGGTTGAGGAATTTCTGTAATTTGGCCACATGTTATTTTGCCCAATTCTCTCCTCTAATTAAATAATGTTTTCTTATTCCTTTATTAAATTTTGGAGTACTTCTATTTTCTTAATTGCTCAATTATCTCCTTAAATTAAATATTGTTTTTTTTTTGGCAAGGTATCCCCTTAAATTAAATATTATTTTTTAGCAAGGTAAATTTTATAAAATGCCAAAAAAGGAGCCGGAGCTTACATCAATAATGGTTCATGATACTAAGGAGTTCAACCTACCAAAGCTCTAAAGGGCCATAAATAACCCCTCGTCATTCGCTTGGTCGGGAGCAGCTCCTCCAAAAACGTATAGCTATCACCTAGACTATACAAAAATATTAACTATAAAAGTTCATTTATAAAAAGGCACAAAGCTAGATAATGCACTCAAATTATATTCAGTTGGCCAGCACAATAGATCCAAATAGGCAGCTAAACATTACGTTCCAAAAACCAATCAGCACATCAAAGACACATATGTGCTCTTCCATGTTTATATATGCCTGCAATTTAATCCAGACCCAGCAACAAGACTACACCCATAGGTTGTGACACCAAGGCATCAGCTCACAAGGCACAAAGGCAAGATCCAGATAATGTAATGCTTCGAATTATACTCAACGCGTCCACAATTCACGTTCCAATAACCAGTTAGCACATCAAAGAAACAAATGTGTTGTTCCATGATTATACATGCCTACAACTTGATCAATCCCAACAATAAGCTACCTATAGGCTGTGACACCAAGGCAACAATTCACAAGGCAATACACAAAGGCAATTATGGCATCAACATCAAGCTTTCAAGAGTGTTATTACAAATCATTTACTAACCCTTAGGGTGTGACCAGGACACTATAGTGTCTACAAAAAACAACTAGGAACTTGGCCTAAATCCATTTATATCTAAAACTTCATATACCTAGTGCAAGCTATGCTCTGGACTTTTTTCTCCTAACCAATAGATAGTTTA
Source organism: Amaranthus cruentus (assembly GCA_019425755.1). Taxonomy (NCBI): domain Eukaryota; kingdom Viridiplantae; phylum Streptophyta; class Magnoliopsida; order Caryophyllales; family Amaranthaceae; genus Amaranthus; species Amaranthus cruentus. The sequence continues at coordinate 19,266,128 of CM033459.1, forward strand.
CAAGGTTTAGGAGCTCCCCTATAAACCTTTGGGACCAGGGCATAGACACGGTAGAGCCCCCGGAAGCACACTCTACTAGTCATTAGTGTGTGAGGGGCTACCCCTCGGTCTTTGATCATTATTCACCTGTATTGTGGTAATGATCATTTTTCTAGAGGCGTTAGTTGAGTATATCTCTATTGTGTTGCCTTGGGTAGGAAGGGTTAGGGGGATTGAGGGGGTTCACGAGGCAGTAGAAGTTTCACCTGATTTGAGGGTTGGGTAGCGTCATCTCTACAGTCTTACTGAACATGAGATATTGTCCATGTGGGATTAGAGTCTCCCCAATAACTTGCTCCCAACTCTCCCTCTTTTGAAGGCCACGGTGCAGCTTTACTAACCCTTTTTCGTTGTTCTCCCGCCCTAAATTTCCACTTTGTGTGTTCCATTTCCTTGCATTTTCCACAGAATATAGGCTTCCAATCATACATGACGTTTTGACAAACCAATTCTTCATGCTCATTATCATTAATGAAATATATTTCATCAAGAAATGTATGATGAACATTCATTTCTATTAGGAACCTCACATACATCATTCTTTCGTGTTTAGAAGTAGCGTTGTCCACTCGCACTACTGGACCTAAGGTGCTTGCAATTTTCCTTAGGGTCGAGTCGCTCCAATATTCAAGCTCTAGGGTTAGGACTTCATCGATATAGGCAAGGACTTAAGGTTTGTCTTACTAGCAGAGCTCTTCGGGTTCCATGGTTCAACCACAAATGGTTTTTGGTCGAACAATATACCACTCATATCACAAGACTTATCCGTATCTACGTTCGACAACATACGGACAACAAAGACACCTTTACCTAGTAGTGTAACCTTATCTATAGACAAGTTCTTCCATATTCTTTTAACAAAACCATCAATCACTTTTAGGGGTGGATTAGCCCCGAACACATAGCACACCACAACTGACTCCTAGAAATTTGAGCCATTTGATATAATAAAATTAATTAAAGTATGAATAAAATGATAAAGTATATATATATAACAAATGACTTCTTTGATATAAACTAGTAAATATTTTTTAATTATCATGAACAATATGAAATTTAATATTACGGTTATATATATGTACTTAATGATATTTATCACAGTGATTTACATTAAAAGGCAATCACAATAAAATTAGCCTTTAAAAAAGTATTAGACTAAGCTTACTAAAGGAATTCGATATTTTTATTAATAGAAAAAAATAAGAAATTAATCAAAAGATTGTTTATCAGTTTTTCTTAAAAATGAAATGATCATATACAACTCTTTTATTAAATAAAATCAAAAGGTTATCTATATTTTTATGGAAATATATCATAATTAAAAAATACCATATTTAAGTTTTATATTTTCAATTTTATTGCTAACTAACAGGAGCGTATCTTTATATTTAAATATTCACAACAGACAAGATAACCCGATTTTTAACCGATTTTACAACCAAACTTGTCTTTGACCGACTTCAAATGGATTTACAATGAGGCAAAACCAATGTGAACTAAAGACACAATTTTAACCGACTTGAAACTGTTGGAATTTAGAGTGTATAGTGGTTATCAGAAAGGTTTAATTAAATTAAATAAATAAATTTAATTAAATTAATTAAGAATATCCCAAGGTTACAAAGAAAAGTGTTTTTAAAGAAATTAAAAGTCACTAGTCGCGAAAGGTTTCACGGATCGCGAACAGCAAGCAAAATGCTACTGTTTTGTGAAAATTGAAACTCGCGACCCGCGACTATTTTCGCGACCCGCGACTATTTTCGCGACCTGCGAAAATCTGAAGTTTCTGGATTTTTTCCTTGTGACGTTTTACTTTGTTTTGATGATTATATAATAACTTTCTACAGTTATTATGGTTACTTTTAGCCATATTATTTGGGATGTAAGGGTTGAGTGAAAGGCGACATGAGTTCATGAATCGATCTCGTGTTTCACGGATCAACCTCGTGTTTCATGAAGTGATATGTTGCTTCATGAACGGGTGTGAGCTATTCTATAAATATAGAAGGCTTGTGTGTTATTTTACACATGCAATTTCTGATTTCTTTTCTTCTCTAGCATTTTACATCGAGGACTTGCAATCCTCTTTTGTAATTTTCTTATCTTCTTCCACTTAAGTTTCTCTTACATCATTCTAATTTCCGTGTGCTCGGAAGTTAGTGTAATTCTTTGTATCTCAGAACATATTTCCGGTTTAGTCCCAAGCACCGTAGTAGGGAGGAAATGATGTTTTAGGAAAGAGCCTCTTGCCTAGAATTGATATCAAGATCCAACAAAATCTTCTTGTTACTATGATCGATATATGGTGATTCCCGATGATCAAGATTGCATTTGGTGTATGTTAAGCAAATATTTGAACTTGTCATATGTAATTTGGTTTTCTACTACAAACTTGTGTCTTTATTTTATTGATTATTTATAAAATTAAAGTCACATTTCCAACAATCTAAAACATCATCTTCTAAAGTTAGTATGGCAAGTTTCAATGTTTACCACAAACTTTGTCATAAGCGACAAATTTGTTGGGAAAGGTTTAAAGTTTGCTTATATGTAAGTTACACCATGATCGGGTGATGAGATAATCGTAGAGATTTTTGAAATGGTGCATTGATTCGATAAAAGAATGTGTTGGTTTGTTAAAGAGACACGTTGGTTCATAAAAGAATGTGTTGGTTCGATAAAGGGACACGTTAGTTCATGAAAGGACACGTTGGTTCATGAAGAGTTGTGGTGTTTCTTGTACTCTTGATCAAGTTATGTAAGAGAGATGGACATAATTGCATGGTAGAGATGATGTTTCTCAAGTATGTAAGTTCTTTATGTTAATTTCATATGTTTATTATTTTTATGATGATAGAGAAGTATAATATGTTATATGTTTAAGCAAGTTCTTATATCCATGGAATTTGGTAAAGTAAGTGATCATGGTTATTTGGTCATGGTTATCATTTGGTGTAAATGATGATACTTTATTTTTTATTTATCAAAGAAATTTGATGGTTGGAAGTATAATTTACCATGAGTTTTATGATGATTTAAATTATCATCAAAGATGGAAAATGTTTGCTATTTTTTCTGTTTACATGTTTTTTTTAATGCATGATAAGATGATAAAATGTTTCATGGTCATGTTTTGACATGTTTAGCTTATTTTAGATGTATCATGTCTTGTTTTATTATAAAAGTTGATAAGTGTTATTATCAAGTTGGATAATATTGCTTTTATAGTTCTTTAATGGTAACATGTTAAGTATTTGGGTCTTTGCATGTTTTGTATGACAAGATAAATTTTGTCAAATAAGTTAAACGTTATGTGTATGTTATGTGTAGTTATCTTTTGACCAAGTTCTATAATGTTTTTGTTATTGATGTATGTTTCACCTTTTGAGTGAATTGTTTTTAAAAGGTTGCATGATCCATGTTTAATTAACAATAAAGTTAATTAAATTATAAAGTATATTTTTGCAATGTTGTTCTTAATAAAAGTTGTGTTGCATTATTTTGTTTCATGTATGTGTAGAATTATTTCTATGTATTTGTGCATGATTCAAGTTAGTCTTTATGATATATTCTTTCATTGGTTTATTACCAATGTTGTTTAAATTTTGAACATATAATTTTATATGGGTTTGTGATATGTATACTTTTACCCAAGGTTATATTAATTTATTAATATTGGAAAAGGGTATAAAGTTTATGACATGAATAAAGTTAAAGGTTTATCATCAAGGATTCATTAAAAGTAAATTTTAATGTAAAGGTGATGTTAAACGAGAATTTGAAAATCTAATAATGTTTTAAATAAAGGTTTAAAGTTGTCGACATTATTTTAAACTCGGAATTTTATTTATCGAAGTATTTTATTATGGAGGTTAAGTTCCATAATGTTAAATAAATAAAAGAGTTTAATGATTATATAAGTATGTTTATATACCAAATAAATGATAAAGACAAGTTTGTCTAATTTATTTTGATATATTTGATGGTTTAATCTTATATGGTATAAATGTTGATTTGCTAAGTAAAGCAAGATATGAATTCAATTATTATTACATTGATTAATGTATTAATTGAAATTCATATGATACTCTTACTCTAGAGTATATGTCAACACTTTAAGTTTTATTATGGTAATTAAAATTCCATAATATGTTATTATTTTGATTTTCAAGATGTGCATTATGTGCATGAGTATAAGTTTTATACTCATATTTATATTGGAAAAAAGTACTAAATAAGTTTTATTCCGGTTAATGGGTATTTTAAGGTATCTTATATTGTCAGACACTTGGTTATCTGGCTTGCAAACTTGGAGAAATTAAAAACAGGAGACACACTTATCGATCGGGGGTTGATTGACCCCAGGCTTGGAATGTGCCCATTTTGTGATAACTCAATTGAATCCAACTCCCATTTGCTTTTCTCATGTAGTTTGGGGAATTTGGATGGAAATCCTTCATTGGTGGGGCGTGTCTGGGGTCCTCCATGAACGTTGTGCCCCCTTCTCACTTGCTTGGAGGGACTTGGTACTTAAGAAATGCAGAGGTAAATTATGGCTCCTGGTCCTGGGCTGTGTGATATGGTCGATTTGGTTCGAGAGGAACAGGATCAAATTTCAGAATGGTCAACGTGATTTTGGGAAGCTTCTCTACACCCTAAAACTACGAGTGGGTATTTGGGCAAGGGAGCTGCTTGGTTTGGACATCTCTTCTCTCCCGAGTGCCGCCAACAATGCTGCTGTTTTTTTCCCTTAGCTCTGGTTTTCTTGTGGTGTGGAGTTTTATTTTGTATTTTTCTGTTTTGATTTTGTTGGTGTATTTGTGTAGTAGTTCTGGTGTGTAAGGTGCTAAGTGTCCCTTATGGGGGTGTAAGGTGATTTTGTAGATTCGATGCATAGCCCACCTCTATGCGCTGTTCTAGGTGGCCTGATTCTTGGTCCCTAGCTCCTAAGGGTTTTTCCCCTCGCGGGGTTTTTTATGCCAGATGGGCGTGGGCTCCCAAGTCTCAGTGTTCTTGTCTTTCATATATATTATAATTCCGAATTTTCAAAAAAAAAAGTAAAATGTCAGATAACGCCTAAATAAATTTGGTGTGACAACAAAGAAGGATTTAACTATTTAAGTTAAAGTTGTTTTTAAATATTTTACCTGATTTAAAGTGTTTGATTTTATAGAAAAGTCTTTATTATTTTTGTACAAAGGATATTTATTTTGAATTATCTCAAGATTCAAAATAAGGATGCATCTATATAGATTATGTTATTTATAATATCTACTATGAGTTCTATTTATTAGAACAAGGGATATTATATTTCAATAATATTTGATTATAATACAAATTGATGCAATATTTATTTGAAAATTTATTTTCAATGATAGATAGGATTAAATACCTACAAGTTTGTACAAATGGCTATGGCATTTTGATCTTTTTAGTATTGATTTGTTAATCTTTTGGTTAAGCATGCATTTCTAAAAGAGAAAAATATAAGTTTATTTTACTAAGGAAAGTTTTTTAACAAAGTTTGGTTTTGTTAAAGTTTTGAAGTAAAAAGTTTTTAATTTTGTATTCATATTTCTAATATGAAGGTTTACCCATGATTATGTATTTTGATACTTAAGTATCATATAAGTTTAAGCTTTCTAAAAGAAAGTAAGTAGTGATGTGTCGTTCATCATGGGAATAATGTTTGAAGTTTAGTAACTTAATCTCCAAGTAAGTATAACAATATGTTATAGATAGATTTTCATACTCCCTCCAACACAATTGTGTTGTCCCATTTGGGTTTGGCACAAATATTAAGAGTGGGTGGTAGTTGGGTATTGGGAATTGGAAAAGTGGAGTTTTAATTTGATTAAATTAATTGTAAAGGTGGTAGTAGGGTATTGGGAATTGGAAAAGTGAGTGTATTTAGGTAAAAAAGATAGACAAAAAAGGAAATGGGACAATTGAAGTGAATTGTCCCAATAAGGAAATGGGACAACACAATTGTGTTGGAGGGAGTATTATATATGAAGATTGATGAGCATGTAATAATGTTCAAGATTTATTAAGTGGTATTATACTTAATATGTTAATTGATTATTGAATTTATTTCAATAAGTTTACCGAAAATACTATGGTTGAATAATTGTTGTATTTTCATATGGTATATTATATCATATATTTTTATAAATTATGATATATTTATTTTGGAATTGTATAAGTAAAGTTGACATAGTAATATGTCATATTCCTTCTATAAAGGGAATGGGGGAGGTAAATGTTAAATGAATTTTTAACATAAAAGTTTAAGGACTAAGAAACAAGTATTTTATTATACTTAAGGTAAAGTCCAAGATTACCCTCATGTTTTCCAGTTGAAATTATTTCCTAAATATTTGGAATGATCATAAAATTGAATGTAAATTTGACTTATACAAATATTCAAATTGTTTTATAGTTGTCAAGTAAAGTTTTACTTACAACTTAAAGTTCCTTTATTAGGAAATTATTAGAATAGTCCAAAATGCTTCTGTTGTACCATGGATTTAATAATCTTATTGTAGAAGTTCTTCAAGTTTGAAGAGGTACTCAAGTATGAGTTTGATCTTTAGTGAATTGGTCATTCTCTATGCTGATCAAAATATATGTTTGTGGGGGAGGTACCAAGTTTTGATCACCCAAGAACAAACAAAGTTTTAACTTATTCTACTATGATGTTAATGTTATTTGTCAAGATTTAGACAAATATGTAAACGGTATAGTTTAAAAATACTCATCTTTGTGATGTTTAAGCCAAAGTTGTGCACAAAAACAATCTAGTTTGATTGACAAGTGGCTTGTATAAAGTATTGATAGTCGAGTGTAACTTTGACAAGTGGCTTGTATAAAGGGTTGAGTGAAAGGCGACATGAGTTTATGAATCGATCTCGTGTTTCACGGATCAACCTTGTGTTTCATGAAGTGATATGTTGCTTCATGAACCGGTGTGAGCTATTCTATAAATATAGAAGGCTTGTGTGTTATTTTACATATGCAATTTCTGATTTCTTTTCTTCTCTAGCATTTTACATCGAGGACTTGCAATCCTCATTTGTAATTTTCTTGTCTTCTTCCACTTAAGTTTCTCTTACATCATTCTAATTTCCGTGTGCTCGGAAGTTAGTGTAATTCTTTGTATCTCAGAACATATTTCTGGTTAAGTCCCAAGCCCCGTAGTAGGGAGGAAATGATGTTTTAGGAAAGAGCATCTCGCCTAGAATTGATATCAAGATCCAACAAAATCTTCTTGTTACTATGATCGATGAATGGTGATTCCCGATGATCAAGATTGCATTTGGTGTATGTTAAGCAAAGGTTTGAACTTGTCATATGTAATTTGGTTTTCTACTACAAACTTGTAACTTTATTTTATTGATTATTTATAAAATTAAAGTCACATTTCCAACAGAAACAACTAACACAAAATCGACTCGAAGACTCGAATAAACACAAAAAACTTTGTCTATGCATGATATATGATACTCTCTCTAATCCACACATATTGTCTCATTTAGTTTTTACATTCTATCTAATGCGCCTCTTCAATCCTAAATAAATCTAATTAATTATGTAAAATTACAAATTCTAAAAAAAATAGTATTAATAAAATTTAAATTGAAACAAATCAAATAAGATTGGACTTGAATATTTTTTAACAAGATTAAGAGTAAAATACAAATTAAAATTGATCAATGAATTATATTTTAAAAAAATCAAATGAGACAATTACTCTGAATTGGAAGGATTAATTTGCGTAAAGCATATCAACAATATCCTAAAACTTCTACATAATATTTGCATGCTAAATATACAAGATGTGAAAAATATATCAAAGTATAATATATTATTTACTACTATGGTTATTAAAGATTTCATAGTCACATTATATGTTATGAATATGTGACTTGAGTGCACATGTGTGGTGTGCATTCATGAATTGGAATCCTAAGAGAAAGATTAGGATGGGTGATTAAGTGTGCTAACTTAATTGTGGTGTATGAATGTGGTGGATTCAATGAGGAGTTAAGTAGAGTTGAATGTAGAAGTTATGGGTCATTTGGAGGATAAATGAATATGCCAATTAATTGTGAAGTCAAGCAAACTGTTCAGAAGGTACCTGATGCCTGCTCGACCGAGCGAGCCATTCGGCTTGGTCGAGCAGCAAGACAGAATGTTTCCAGAGGCTACTGATCTTCCGCTCGACCAGACCGCTCGACCCCCCTATTCCGCTCGACTGGTCGAGCGAGTCTTCTGACAGCATTGAATGCTGTTTTTCAACGGATCAACTTCTTTGGGGAGTTACAACTCATTGAATATCAGCTGTTAAAGTCTCTTATTCCTGTTTATTATGTGAATTACTACCTACATTGATTCTTATGTAACTCTTAGAGTAATCTAGCATTATAAATAGTGAGTTAGAGTGAACAACCAAACATCATCAAACACAAACCCTTAGCCTAAACACAGCCTTTTGTTATCTCTTACTCAATTGTAATACTTCATTGTAAGAGTGTTTTCTAATTGAAATAATACAAGCAAGCAACCACACACCACGGGGGACGTAGCCAATATTAGGTGAACCTCCTTAAATCATTGTGTCAATTTTGCAATTTAGTTTTTCGTTCTTACATTTGCTAGTTCGTTGCATTTCCTATCGTTCATCAAGGTTCTTAACATTGTATCAATCCTAGCAATTATTTCATTATAAATAATACCCATAACCTAACATATGGGTCATAGGGAATGATAAGCAACATACATAAAGATCTTTAAAAAATTGTTTGAAAGGATTATAATTTTCAATAAACAAAAGATGATCAAAAAATTAAATGTTTTCATGTTTTTGGTTTTGGTTGTATTGATGGATGGAAGTATTAGGTGCAATGCAAGAACAAAAGTTCATGTTTGAAAGAGGAGGTCTCGGAGCCTCTAAGGTGGAACTATGGAGGATGAAGAGAAGTAAAAACAGAGCAATAATCAAAGAGATACAAGAACACACAATGTATGAGGTATCTTATGATACCTCCCCCTCAAATAAAGTATCTTACCATTAATATAATCAACATTACACTAATGATTCAACTCACACACTTGAGAACAACCTCTCAAGTTAGTGAACTCATTGAACAATGGAGTTCACCCCTAAACTAATACAAAGAAGATGAAAGCTCTCTTGGTCCTCAAACCCTAACTCTCTCTAGTGTGTATTAGCTTCTCACTCACTTCTAATGATATTCTAAGAGCCCTTATATACTCATAAAATATATTAGAATGGCCTTGGGCAAAATGGGTCAAAGCCCACAAAGACCCTCAACAAAACAGAAAACGCATTCTGTTCTCCCGCTGAGTGCCGCTCGACCCCACGCTCGACCTAGGCACCCCTGCTCGACCCACTCGAGCGAACCCCCTGAAGCTACTGACTCCTTTCCGTATTAAGGCTCGATCGAGCCAGCTTGCTCGATGGGTCGAGCTCCTCCAAGCTGTTGTTGCTGCCTTCTCTTAGGTATGTTCCAGCTTCCTCTATTGATTGGGCACCTCAATTTGGTGCTTGTGACTACTTCACCATGGCAACACCAACCTTCGTTCTTCGTCGTACCCTCACCGCGGCACCCCGAAGCCCCACCACATGTGAGAGATTTGGTGATTGCTCTAACAATCTCCCCCTCAAGCCCAAATCTCCCATCATCAACTTGTGACACCACTCTTGGTGCCTCAATCAACACATCAACATAGGATTTGGGTCTTGGCTCCCCCTCAAGACCAAACCCATCATCAACACTCATTGTGCACCACTTATCATTGTGGGCACCATCATCAAATGTCACTCTCCTTAGTGACTTAGGACTTGCACCCCTCTCAACGTGATGCAATCCTCCACTCATTAGCAACACATGGCCATTGTTGCCCATCACACCCATCAAGTGCACCAAGCACCCCTTTGCCACCTTCAAGACTCCATCACTTTGAGTCTTCATAGTGTACCCAATCTTTTCTAATCTCTTACATGAGATTAGGTTCCTCATCATCTTGGGAATGTACCTCACACCCCTAAGCTTCCTCACAATGCCATTGTGCATTCTCAAATGCACTTCACCAATGGCTTCTATCACAACTTCCTCACCACTAGGCAAGGTCACCTTCTCATTCTCACAAGCCATCACCCTTGTAAACAAGCTCTTATCTCTACAAATATGATATGGGTGTACGGAGTCAAACACCCAATCACTATCATTATCACAATTGGCCAATAGCACATGACCAACCTCATCATCACTCTTGGTCTTCTTCACAAGACCCACATCAAGGTTTGGGAGCACCTTCTTCTTTGCAACTCCTTTCACCAAAGTTATTGCCTTTTTAACCTTCTCAAATGGAAGAACACTCTTCTTCCCTTTGAGCTTCTCATCATCACCAACCTCCATAGTTGGCTTCTTCATCTCCCTTAAAAGCTTCAAGATTTTAAGGTCTTTCTTAAACTTGTTGCAATTATATTGAATATGGCCTCTCTTATGGCAATGAAAGCACACACTCTATCCCCATAATCAACCATTGCCTCCTTGACACCGATTTTCCCCTTCTTTGATGGATTTCTCTTGATGACATTTCCATCTCCCATAGATGGAGTATCATCAACCTTCATACCAACCTCCATGGATGGTACTTCAAAAACAATGCTACTACACTTAGTAGCTTTCTCATGTTTTTCAATTCTCAATAACAAAGACTCAATCATTAGCCTTTGCTCTACCACCATTGTTAATAAGCCCTCCTTCTCTCTAGAGAACTCCATTAACATTCTCTCCATCTCTTGATTACCCACTGATTTTCTCTCACCCAAGGTTTCAACAAACCCTAATGGCTTCAACAAACCATCCAAACACTTCTCAACTTTAACCATCTTTCTTCTACCTATCTCCAAGCCTTCCCTCACTCAATACCCCTAGGAATAACACCAAACTCTGATACCAATTGAAAGAGGAGGTCTCGGAGCCTCTAAGGTGGAACTATGGAGGATGAAGAGAAGTAAAAACAGAGCAATAATCAAAGAGATACAAGAACACACAATGTATGAGGTATCTTATGATACCTCCCCCTCAAATAAAGTATCTTACCATTAATATAATCAACATTACACTAATGATTCAACTCACACACTTGAGAACAACCTCTCAAGTTAGTGAACTCATTGAACAATGGAGTTCACCCCTAAACTAATACAAAGAAGATGAAAGCTCTCTTGGTCCTCAAACCCTAACTCTCTCTAGTGTGTATTAGCTTCTCACTCACTTCTAATGATATTCTAAGAGCCCTTATATACTCATAAAATATATTAGAATGGCCTAAGGCCAAATGGGTCAAAGCCCACAAAGACCCTCAACAAAACAGAAAACGCATTCTGTTCTCCCGCTGAGTGCCGCTCGACCCCACGCTCGACCTAGGCACCCCTGCTCGACCCACTCGAGCGAACCCCCTGAAACTACTGACTCCTTTCCGTATTAAGGCTCGATCGAGCCAGCTTGCTCGATGGGTCGAGCTCCTCCAAGCTGCTGTTGCTGCCTACTCTTAGGTATGTTCCAGCTTCCACTATTGATTGGGCACCTCAATTTGGTGCTTGTGACTACTTCACCATGGCAACACCAACCTTCGTTCTTCAACGTACCCTCACCGCGGCACCCCGAAGCCCCACCACATGTGAGAGATTTGGTGATTGCTCTAACAATCTCCCCCTCAAGCCCAAATCTCCCATCATCAACTTGTGACACCACTCTTGGTGCCTCAATCAACACATCAACATAGGATTTGGGTCTTGACTCCCCCTCAAGACCAAACCCATCACCCACACTCATTGTGCAGCATTTATCATTTTGGGCACCATCATCAAATGTCACTCTCCTTAGTGACTTAGGACTTGCACCCCTCTCAACATGATGCAATCCTCCACTCATTAGCAACACATGGCCATTGTTGCCCATCACACCCATCAAGTGCACCAACCACCCCTTTGCCACCTTCAAGAATCCATCACTTTGAGTCTTCATGGTGTACCCAATCTTTTCTAATCTCTTACATGAGATTAGGTTCCTCATCATCTTGGGAATGTACCTCACAACCCTAAGCTTCCTCACAATGCCATTGTGCATTCTCAAATGCACTTCACCAATGGCTTCTATCACAACTTCCTCACCACTAGGCAAGGTCACCTTCTCATGCTCACAAGCCATCACCCTTGTAAACAAGCTCTTATCTCTACAAATATGATATGGGTGTACGGAGTCAAACACCCAATCACCATCATCATCACAATTGGCCAATAGCACATGACCAACCTCATCATCACTCTTGGTCTTCTTCACAAGACCCACATCAATGTTTGGGAGCACCTTCTTCTTTGCAACTCCTTTCACCAAAGTTGTTGCCTTTTTCACCTTCTCAAATGGAAGAACACTCTTCTTCCCTTTGAGCTTCTCATCATCACCAACCTCCATAGTTGGCTTCTTCATCTCCCTTAAAAGCTTCAAGCTTTTAAGGTCTTTCTTCAACTTGTTGCAAGTATATTGAATATGGCCTCTCTTATGGCAATGAAAGCACACACTATCCCCATTATCAACCATTGCCTCCTTGACACCGATATTCCCCTTCTTTGATGGATTTCTCTTGGTGACATTTCCATCTCCCATAGATGGAGTATCATCAACCTTCATACCAACCTCCATGGATGGTACTTCAACAACAATGCTACTACACTTAGTAGCTTTCTCAAGTTTTTCAATTCTCAATAACAAAGACTCAATCATTAGCCTTTGCTCTACCACCATTGTTAATAAGCCCGCCTTCTCTCTAGAGAACTCCATTAACAATCTCTCCATCTCTTGATTACCCACTGATTTTCTCTCACCCAAGGTTTCAACAAACCCTAATGGCTTCAACAAACCATCCAAACACTTCTCAACTTCAGCCATCTTTCTTATACCTATCTCCAAGCCTTCCCTCACTCAATACCCCTAGGAATAACACCAAGCTCTGATACCAATTGAAAGAAGAGGTCTCAGAGCCTCTAAGGTGGAACTATGGAGGAAGAAGAGAAGTAAAAACAGAGCAATAATCAAAGAGATACAAGAACACACAATGTATGAGGTATCTTATGATACCTCCCCCTAAAATAAAGTATCTTACCATTAATATAATCAACATTACACTAATGATTCAACTCACACACTTGAGAACAACCTCTCAAGTTAGTGAACCCATCGAACAATGGAGTTCACCCCTAAACTAATACAAAGAAGATGAAAGCTCTCTTGGTCCTCAAACCCTAACTCTCTCTAGTGTGTAATAGCTTCTCACTCACTTCTAATGATATTCTAAGAGCCCTTATATACTCATAAAATATATTAGAATGGCCTAGGGCCAAATGGGTCAAAGCCCACAAAGACCCTCAACAAAACAGAAAACGCATTATGTTCTCCCGCTCGACCCCACGCTCGACCTAGGCACCCCTGCTCGACCCACTCGAGCGAACCCCCTGAAGCTACTGACTCCTTTCCGTATTAAGGCTCGATCGAGCCAGCTTGCTCGATGGGTCGAGCTCCTCCAAGCTGCTGTTGCTGCCTTCTCTTAGGTATGTTCCAGCTTCCTCTATTGATTGGGCACCTGATTTTGGTGCTTGTGACTACTTCACCATGGCAACACCGACCTTTGTTCTTCGTCGTACCCTCACCGCGGCACCCCGAAGCCCCACCACATGTGAGAGATTTGGTGATTGCTCTAACAATCTCCCCCTCAAGCCCAAATCTCCCATCATCAACTTGTGACACCACTCTTGGTGCCTCAATCAACACATCAACATAGGCTTTGGGTCTTGACTCCCCCTCAAGACCAAACCCATCACCCACACTCATTGTGCAGCATTTATCATTTTGGGCACCATCATCAAATGTCACTCTCCTTAGTGACTTAGGACTTGCACCCCTCTCAACATGATGCAATCCTCCACTCATTAGCAACACATGGCCATTGTTGCCCATCACACCCATCAAGTGCACCAAGCACCCCTTTGCCACCTTCAAGACTCCATCACTTTGAGTCTTCAAAGTGTACCCAATCTTTTCTAATCTCTTACATGAGATTAGGTTCCTCATCATCTTGGGAATGTACCTCACACCCCTAAGCTTCCTCACAATGCCATTGTGCATTCTCAAATGCACTTCACCAATGGCTTCTATCACAACTTCCTCACCACTAGGCAAGGTCACCTTCTCATGCTCACAAGCCATCACCCTTGTAAACAAGCTCTTATCTCTACAAATATGATATGGGTGTACGGAGTCAAACACCCAATCACCATCATCATCACAATTGGCCAATAGCACATGACCAACCTCATCATCACTCTTGGTCTTCTTCACAAGACCCACATCAAGGTTTGGGAGCACCTTTTTCTTTGCAACTCCTTTCACCAAAGGTGTTGCCTTTTTCACCTTCTCAAATGGAAGAACCCTCTTCTTCCCTTTGAGCTTCTCATCATCACCAACCTCCATAGTTGGCTTCTTCATCTCCCTTAAAAGCTTCAAGCTTTTAAGGTCTTTCTTCAACTTGTTGCAAGTATATTGAATATAGCCTCTCTTATGGCAATGAAAGCACACTCTATCCCCATAATCAACCATTGCCTCCTTGACACCGATTTTCCCCTTCTTTGATGGATTTCTCTTGATGACATTTCCATCTCCCATAGATGGAGTATCATCAACCTTCATACCAACCTCCATGGATGGTACTTCAACAACAATGCTACTACACTTAGTAGCTTTCTCAAGTTTTTCAATTCTCAATAACAAAGACTCAATCATTAGCCTTTGCTCTACCACCATTGTTAATAAGCCCGCCTTCTCTCTAGAGAACTCCATTAACAATCTCTCCATCTCTTGATTACCCACTGATTTTCTCTCACCCAAGGTTTCAACAAACCCTAATGGCTTCAACAAACCATCCAAACACTTCTCAACTTCAACCATCTTTCTTCTACCTATCTCCAAGCCTTCCCTCACTCAATACCCCTAGGAATAACACCAAGCTCTGATACCAATTGAAAGAGGAGGTCTCAGAGCCTCTAAGGTGGAACTATGGAGGAAGAAGAGAAGTAAAAACAGAGCAATAATCAAAGAGATACAAGAACACACAATGTATGAGGTATCTTATGATACCTCCCCCTCAAATAAAGTATCTTACCATTAATATAATCAACATTACACTAATGATTCAACTCACACACTTGAGAACAACCTCTCAAGTTAGTGAACCCATCGAACAATGGAGTTCACCCCTAAACTAATACAAAGAAGATGAAAGCTCTCCTTGTCCTCAAACCCTAACTCTCTCTAGTGTGTATTAGCTTCTCACTCACTTCTAATGATATTCTAAGAGCCCTTATATACTCATAAAATATATTAGAATGGCCTAGGGCCAAATGGGTCAAAGCCCACAAAGACCC
Source organism: Amaranthus cruentus (assembly GCA_019425755.1). NCBI lineage: Eukaryota > Viridiplantae > Streptophyta > Magnoliopsida > Caryophyllales > Amaranthaceae > Amaranthus > Amaranthus cruentus. Next base: position 19,281,678 of record CM033459.1, read on the forward strand.
TCAACAAAACAGAAAACGCATTCTATTCTCCCGCTCGACCCCACGCTCGACCTAGGCACCCCTGCTCGACCCACTCGAGCGAACCCCCTGAAGCTACTGACTCCTTTCCGTACTAAGGCTCGATCGAGCCAGCTTGCTCGATTGGTCGAGCTCCTCCAAGCTGCTGTTGCTGCCTTCTCTTAAGTATGTTCCAGCTTCCTCTATTGATTGGGCACCTGAATTTGGTGCTTGTGACTACTTCACCATGGCAACACCAACCTTCGGTCTTCGTCGTACCCTCACCGCGGCACCCCGAAGCCCCACCACATGTGAGAGATTTGGTGATTGCTCTAACAATCTCCCCCTCAAGCCCAAATCTCCCATCATCAACTTGTGACACCACTCTTGGTGCCTCAATCAACACATCAACATAGGATTTGGGTCTTGGCTCCCCCTCAAGACCAAACCCATCATCAACACTCATTGTGCACCACTTATCATTCTGGGCACCATCATCAAATGTCACTCTCCTTAGTGACTTAGGAATTGCACCCCTCTCAACATGATGCAATCCTCCACTCATTAGCAACACATGGCCATTGTTGCCCATCACACCCATCAAGTGCACCAAGCACCCCTTTGCCACCTTCAAGACTCCATCACTTTGAGTCTTCATAGTGTACCCAATCTTTTCTAATCTCTTACATGAGATTAGGTTCCTCATCATCTTGGGAATGTACCTCACACCCCTAAGCTTCCTCACAATGCCATTGTGCATTCTCAAATGCACTTCACCAATGGCTTCTATCACAACTTCCTCACCACTAGGCAAGGTCACCTTCTCATGCTCACAAGCGATCACCCTTGTAAACAAGCTCTTATCTCTACAAATATGATATGGGTGTACAGAGTCAAACACCCAATCACCATCATCATCACAATTGGCCAATAGCACATGACCAACCTCATCATCACTCTTGGTCTTCTTCACAAGACCCACATCAAGGTTTGGGAGCACCTTCTTCTTTGCAACTCCTTTCACCAAAGTTGTTGCCTTTTTCACCTTCTCAAATGGAAGAACCCTCTTCTTCCCTTTGAGCTTCTCATCATCACCAACCTCCATAGTTGGCTTCTTCATCTCCCTTAAAAGCTTCAAGCTTTTAAGGTCTTTCTTCAACTTGTTGCAAGTATATTGAATATAGCCTCTCTTATGGCAATGAAAGCACACTCTATCCCCATAATCAACCATTGCCTCCTTGACACCGATTTTCCCCTTCTTTGATGGATTTCTCTTGATGACATTTCCATCTCCCATAGATGGAGTATCATCAACCTTCATACCAACCTCCATGGATGGTACTTCAACAACAATGCTACTACACTTAGTAGCTTTCTCATGTTTTTCAATTCTCAATAACAAAGACTCAATCATTAGCCTTTGCTCTACCACCATTGTTAATAAGCCCTCCTTCTCTCTAGAGAACTCCATTAACAATCTCTCCATCTCTTGATTACCCACTGATTTTCTCTCACCCAAGGTTTCAACAAACTCTAATGGCTTCAACAAACCATCCAAACACTTCTCAACTTCAACCATCTTTCTTCTACCTATCTCCAAGCCTTCCCTCACTCAATACCTCTCTAAGGTGGATCTATGGAGGAAGAAGAGAAGAAAAAACAGAGCAATAATCAAAGAGATACAAGAACACACAATGTATGAGGTATCTTATGATACCTCCCCCTCAAATAAAGTATCTTACTATTAATATAATCAACATTACACTAATGATTCAACTCACACACTTGAGAACAACCTCTCAAGTTAGTGAACCCATTGAACAATGGAGTTCACCCCTAAACTAATACAAAGAAGATGAAAGCTCTCTTGGTCCTCAAACCCTAACTCTCTCTAGTTTGTATTAGCTTCTCACTCACTTCTAATGATATTCTAAGAGCCCTTATATACTCATAAAATATATTAGAATGGCCTAGGGCCAAATGGGTCAAAGCCCACAAAGACCCTCAACAAAACAGAAAACGCATTCTGTTCTCCCGCTCGACCCCACGCTCGACCTAGGCACCCCTGCTCGACCCACTCGAGCGAACCCCCTGAAGCTACTGACTCCTTTCCGTATTAAGGCTCGATCGAGCCAGCTTGCTCGATGGGTCGAGCTCCTCCAAGCTGCTGTTGCTGCCTTCTCTTAGGTATGTTCCAGCTTCCTCTATTGATTGGGCACCTCAATTTGGTGCTTGTGACTACTTCACCATGGCAACACCAACCTTCGTTCTTCGTCGTACCCTCACCGCGGCACCCCGAAGCCCCACCACATGTTAGAGATTTGGTGATTGCTCTAACAATGTTCAAATGATAAATACATTGCAAGGGAAACAAGATCTTCAAATTCATTGCAAATCGAAGAATGATGATCTAGGAGTCCATGTTATTCCATTCAATGGTAATTATGGGTTTGAGTTTACACCAAATTTCTTTGCAGAAACATTATTTTTTTGTGGATTTAAATGGGATGAAAATTTACATTGGTTTAATATATATGATCATTCAAGGGATCGTTTATGTACAAATGTGTGCACTTGGAACATTTCTGAATCTGGTCCTTGTTTCTTTGATGATAAGATTACTAGATGTTATGGATGGAATAGTTAATTTATTATGTAAGAATTAGACATATTTCAATAAAAGCTAAGTATTAAGATCAATTTTGATAATATATATTAGTTCAATGTTTTTCTATAATTTTGTATTTTTCTAATGGATAGTCTTAGGCATTTTAGAAACTCTGAGCAAAAAATAAAGGGATATTCCACATGGTGGAAACGAATTTTTGCGAAAGGTCAGTGCTAGCAAATCTTAAAAAAAGTTTCACAAAATAACATTATACATTTCTTTTCCTTATATCTATATATATATATATATATATATATATATATATATATATATATATATATATATATATATATATATATATATATATATATATATATATATATATATATATATATATATATATATCTATATATATATATATATATTATATTTTAAATGTAACACCCCAATTTCCTCCATTCCCTTGCGATTTTGGTTCCGTATAGAGGGTCGGAAATTCAGGGGTGTTACGCATATGGTCCAATTTGGCACCAAATAAGACCAAATTAGAAAATATGATTTAATACGATTTGGTTGGTCATATTTCAAGGTTTTAGTTTTTTAATCTTATGTTTTGATTGAAAATACGATATGTAAACACACCGATAGAAAATTTCAATGCAATATCTTATTCTAGATATACAAAAAGACTATGATTAATTAATAATTAAGAAAATAACTTCACAAACTGAGCAAAAAATAAATAATAAGTATAATTAACAAAACGTTCTATTCTAGAATTTGACAACCAAAACTCAAAAGAAATTCAACAAATCCTTTAATTTAGTCTTAATGAAGTAGTAGTAAAAAGTACAAGTTACAAAGCTTCACTGAAACCATAATGTAATAGGAAACAAAAATTAATCAAACCCCACATTACCCAAAAACTATATTCAACAAATTATATTTGAGGTTTTTGCAGTTTATAGTGTATTATTTTAAATATATTTTATGTAATATTCAATTTTATGATTAATAAATAAAGTTTAACGAATTTTGTTCATTGTTTATATATAATTTATTGAAAGGTTGATGGAGAATTTTAAACAAATTAGATATCAATTTTACTAACTTATGCAGTAGCTGCATAGCCGCATAGGTTTACAAAATCAAATAAGTAACTAATAGATAATGCCCGTACGATGCACGGTTTTTTTAAAATTTTTGACATATTTGTATAAACTAAAAAAATTAAAATTTTAAGAAATCAGTTTTACATTATAGTTAAATTTCATTTGACTCTGAACAGTTATATATATTAAGTACATTGTATGATTTTTTGTTTGCCCGTTGGTGATTGTGATTTATTTTATGACAAATAAATTACAACAAAAGACAAAAAATCTATTATGCTTGACCATCTCAAAATATTCAATATATCAAATAATAGTCAGTTAATTAATAAAATTGAAAAGAAATTATAAATAATTGAAAAAGAATGAAATAAAATATATGATTCTCTCATACATTAAATAATGTGACTTAGAATGTAAAGAATAATAATTAAATTGTAGTAAGTTAAAGACATGAAAACAATTTATGAGAGTAATAACAATGACATCATCATCCAATTTTAGAGGGAAAACTTTTATTGAGAAAGTGACACGTAGTCAGTTGTGTTTTGTTTTAGTAATAGTTATATATATTTGAAATTTAAAATTAAAATATATTATTAAATTTACCTATTTTAAAAGATATCTTTATTAAACTCAAAATAATTACTAATTTAATATCTAAACTTATGCAATAGATTAAAAAATAAATTAATATCTAAACTTACGCACTAGGTTAAATAATAGACTAATTATTATAAACATATCAAATTTGAACTTTTATTGATATATTGTCAATATATGTACACTTATATATGAATTTACTTTAATTATTGTACTTTTATCAATATTTTATCTTTAACACAAGGTTCTTACATGATTCGACTTATCTCCAAACAAATCATGCAAAATAAGATTAAAACTTAACATTGGAATGAAGAGATACATCATTTCTTTTTTTGGAGAGAAATCAAGACATTATATACTATTTTTACTTCAAATATATATATATATATATATATATATATATATATATATATATATATATATATATATATATATATATATATAAGACATTATATATATTTATTATTAAATATATATATATATATATATATATAATATATATATATATATATATATATATATATTATATTATATAAGATCAAATGAGAAGGATTTTAAATGAAAGGATGAGAAGGATTTTTGTTTATTTTGTTTGGTTACTATGTATCTAAAAGGATACTATGTTATAAAAGAACATTTTAAAATTGATGTCATAGTTACCTTTATTTGTAACATAGTATTTTACAATTAGTTTGCCAATCGACCATATTTGATGTAAGTGAAATCAAGGTTGTATGAATCTTCTTATCCTCTATTCAATACCCTTCTATGATCCTCCCTATATATATATATATATATATATATATATATATATATATATATATATATAATATATATATATATATATATATATATATATATATATATATATATATATATTATATATATAATATATGATTTTTTATACTTTGAGTAATTGTCTTGACAAAATCACTAGTCATTTCAAAAATTGTATTTGTATCAAAGATATACTTGAAGAATATTTGGTAATTATTTTAAACTATAGAAGATATCGTCTAAAATAGGTAAATATTTACATGCTAAATATACAAGATTTTCAAATAGTTATTATTCTAACCTATGTACCTAGTGGCTACTAAATTGGTATAGATAATTAACCTATAAATTATTTTGAATCATATAGAAGCTATATTCTAAACTAATTAAATTTAATACTTCCTCCGGTTTTTCTTTATTGTCCACTTCGGGTTGGACCCGCTATTAAAAAAGTGATAGTTGGGGTATTTTAAATAATTATAATAATTGTAAAGGTGGTAGTTGGGGTATTTAGGTGATTATAATAATTGTAAAGGTGGTAGTTGGGGTATTTTAAATAATATAAGTGGGGGTATTATGGTTTTGACTGGTATTTAGTTAAAAAATCTTTGCCAAAAATAGAAAGTGGACAATTTGGGTGAAGTAACCTAATAAGGAAAGTGGACAATAAAAAATCGCAGAAAGTAATATTTTAGAGAATATTATAAATTAATTCAAAAGTTATCAATTTTATTGTTTAAATGTATGCACCCGGTGCATAGTCATGATATAAATAGTAGCATAGCCTAATAGGTTATAGCTATGAAGGCATAAGCAATAAAAAAAAAAAAAAATCTTCCCAAAAACTTATTTAAAAAATTTCAAAATTCAACCAAAAAACATGTACTTCAAACCAAAGGTTTTCATGTTTCTCCTTGTTATTGCATTCATTCATGGAAGTATAAGGTGCAATGCAAAACATAAGCTTAATGTTCAAATGATTAATACATTGCAAGGGAGAGAGGATCTTACAATTCATTGCAAATCAAAAGATAATGATTTAGGAGTTCATGTTATATCTTTCAATGGAACTTATGGGTTCCAATTTAAACCCTCTTTCTTTGGAGGAACATTATATTATTGTGGGTTTACATGGGATGAAAGTTTGCATTGGTTTGATATATATGTTCAATCAAGGGATCGTGATTGTACAAATGTGTGCCCTTGGTACATTTATGAATCTGGCCCTTGTTATTTATATGATGATCAAACTACCAAATGTTATCAGTGGAATAAAAATATTACTTTGTAAGAATTAAGCATATGTTCGCCCTTGTTTTCTTATTTTCATGCTCTCCAAGCACATTAATAAGAGTTGAGAATTTGTGTTAATAAGTGTTTTTTTTTTTCTAATGATTTACTATAATAAACATGAGTTGGTTCTAAGATTTTAGAGATTGTAATTGAAAAATTAAATATAAATCTATATAAAAAAAATATGAGTATTATTATTTGTTAGTAACGAAAAATGAAATAGTAATTTCTCTATAAGCTAAAACCATTCATTGTTTGTATATAACCTAATTAAATTAGAAAATATACATGAAATAACAATATTCATTGCTCATTAACATATTATTAATCAATAAATCAAGCTGAAAAGTACTCTTGAATAATACCCATTTATTCCATTTCCCAATTCAATAGGATAACTAAAGAGAAAATCGGTGACCATTGCATATTAATACACACACATATATATATACACACACACATACACACACACATATTTTCTAAGTTCCCTTCCTTCGTCGAAAGTAAAAAAAGGGTTCAAAAAATTGTTTTAGATACTAGAGGATTTTGGCAGAGTGTTCTGACATGTTTGAAGGCAGCCTCTTGTGAAAGTACTTCGCATGGTTGATTCTGATGAGAAATCGACAATGAGGTTTATATATGAACCAATGTTACAAGCAAAAAACAAAATCAAGGCAAATTTTAATGATGTTGAAAAAAAGTAAGTTTTCATTTCGCATATTCAAATTTTTACATATTAATTTAATATTTAATTTCTTGTATTAATATTTTAATGTTATAGCTATAAGCCGAATTCGGATATTGTTGATGAACGTTGGGTAGATCAGTTTCATAGGCCATTACATGCTGCAGCTTATTTTTTGAATCCACAATATCAGTATAGTCCAAATTTTCAAGCGAATGCGGAGATTAAAGTAGGTTTATATAATTGCTTACAAAGAATGGTTCCTAATGCTGAATAGAGGATGAATATTGATCTTCAAATTGATGCTTTTAAAAATGCTAAAGGACTTTTTGGAATGCCTACAACTATCTTGAATAGAGGATGAATATAAATGCTTACAAAGTAGGTTTATATATATATATATATATATATATATATATATATATATATATATATATATATATATATATATATATATATATATATATATATATATATATATATTATATATATATATATATATATATATAAAGTGAATGTATAAATCAATGTCATCTTCTTCGAAAAATCATTCAACCAGTGTCCCCGAATTAGAATATTGGTTTGCTTTCATGAAGTACGGAAGGACAAGATAAGAGTCTAACCAAGTATTGTTGATAGAATAAAGGTCTTGTTCCTTAGAGAACCATGTCCGCTTATAAGTCACATCTATACCTAATATTCTTTCACCATCTGGCTCACCATGGAGACCTTAATTAATGGGTCTTGCGCAACATAGTTTTCAACTTGACTTGTTTATGACAAAGGATGTCAAATGAACGTGTCCAACTGAGACATGGTTACTACCTAATATACAAGACTCATGCTTCTTTTGTATATTACATTGTGCCATGTAGATGAATGTATTTTTCCTATTCCTAAGTATCCAACTACATCCCCTTTTACACTTTTACACTATGATAATTTGATTACAAGTCTTTGTTCTTTACTCCACATTCACTAAAACAAATTTAACTTTTTGCTACATTGGATTTAGTGGCAATTAAAAAATGCCACTAATTTATATTTTTAGTGGAATAATTATTTGTTTACATTTTAAGTTCCACTATAAAGTGATTTACCGATACTTTATTTGGTCTTTAGCGGCATATGTAATTGTTACTATAGTTTATTGTGACATTTGTGAGAAATGTCACTAGATCTTATGTCGCAAAAAGATTTATTGTGATCTTTTATTATGCTGCTAAATGGTGTAATAAATGTCACTAAATCTTCTATATATACTAGTAGAAATTTGAAGTAGCGACATTTAATTTAAATGTCGCTAAATATATCCCGCTAAAAGCAAATTATGTTATAGATTCAACGAATCTATACAATCTAACAACTTGCAACAAATACTCCTTATTATCAAACACTTGATCGTTTGGAACTCCCATTCTTTATTGTAGGTCGTCTGGCAAACCCAAAAGCTCCAAGATTTACCCTCTATATGTGCATTTAGAAGAGAAACTAAAGTATAAGGTGTAGGAGCAACAATTGCAGGAATGTTGCCTAGAGTCAAGTCATTGTCTAAGGCATCTTCATTTACACCCACACCGTCCTTAAAAGAAGCTTCAATAAATTCATTACTCTAATGATTATAAGAGTCCTACTATACTCGTTCATTTGTTGTTCTTAAATTAACCCTTGTGACATTTTGAATTTGAATTTGAATTTGAGGGCGTTCATTAGGAGTACAAGAGGACAATAAAACAAGGGGATTTTGACTTCTTGAGTTAAACATGGCATAGGCGTAGTGAAAAGAGTTTATGAAGTTATATTCAAAACTTGATATGTCTCTACAATGTTAGCATTTTGATTCCATAAGGGTACATGTTCTACATACAACTCCAAAGAGGAAATACTAGTAGATTTTGAATGCTCCCAGATAGCCTTTGATGTCTCCTCATCCTCAATAGGATAAGCTAAGAATTGTCCATTCGTCCCATTTTTAAGCTTATAATGTACTCTCACTACTTGTTATTGAGCCAATTTCAATTTTTTAACGTATATGAAGTTTCATTTCTTTCAATTTCATGTTCGAATTACAAATAGTTTCTGTTTAATTACCACAAACAAATTCAACATTCCTATTACTTGTTCAAATTTCATCATTTCTAAATCATAACATAGTTAGACGATATGATGTTGTTTTCTACAAAATACATATAAAATAAACATTATTATCAAGTTCATGAAAAAACAAGTAAATTTAACATAAAAGTCAAGTTTTAATTCATTAAATAAAACTAATTATACGTACTATAATTATGAACAACTACAATTCACCATCAACAATTATAATTTAAAAAGTACGCAATTAAGTACTAAAATCAATGAATAAATACATTAATCAAATGAGGATGAACTAGATGCATATTACTTGGCAGATGCGTGACATATATTTGAATAAACATAAGGGACATTAGATAAATAGCAAAATAAAAAGTTAAAAACGCTCAAAATGAATATTTTTTACAACAGATGTAACAATTTAGGAAATTGCTGTTCCAAAGAGCAATTTTTTTGATAATAAAACGCTGCTCCAAGCAGCGATTTTCTTGGATAGCAAAACCCACTTCTAAGCCCAATGGGATACAAAAACGATGTCCTTAACAGCGTTTTTCTAAAAAGCTTATTTTTCAAAATAGTTTGTGGGAGCACTTATTTTTCAAAATAGTTTAAAAAATAATTTTATAAAAAAAAAGAAGTTCTTGTTTTGTTGCAATTAAAGTTCATTTTTGAGTTAAAGAAGCCGAAATTCAGTTTCAATTTAAGAATATTACCTTCAATAATGGCTAGTTTACAGTGAGTGGAAATGATTGGTTGAAGAAAATTAGAAAGATAAAGGATTGGACGATGAGTTAACTAAGGTTAGGTAGGACGACATAGGATGAGTTATAATAATTGGTCAAAGGTCATTAGATTTTGGTGATATGGTTACAATAAATGCATTTTCTATTTACAGTGGTTATAACTCATTAAAAAAACTTAACGAATATAATTAATAAATAACTTAAGCTAAGTGGTTATAATTTATTAATGATTAATTTCGTTCTCCAATTAATCTGATCAAAACGTTTTTTTATACTAGGTATTTACCCGTGTTATGCACGTGATTATAAAACTATTTCATAAAAAAATATAATATTAATTTAGACATTGTTATTAAATTAATACAAACGTTATTTTGAATAATTATATCTATAAAATTTTAACATAACAAAAAAATTATCAACTAATTATAATACAAAATATCTTCAATTTGTGTTAAGTTTGTCAAATAACCTAATATTAATATTTTAATCAAAAATATTTACTAACCCTTGAAAAGAAGTGATACTTAAAACAAAAGCTACTCATATGCTTACTAAACTTGATCATCATATATCATAACAACATATATTTGATTAATATGACATTACACAACATGTCAACATGAAAACAAATTAAACATCATCTTCATCAAAATCTTATTTCTCTTTGCTTCCATTTAACTGAAGGAAATTAGTGTCCTTTGATCAAGTGTAATTACTATATATAAATGCGACGAATTATAGAGATAAAATACATCCGATTATTTTAGGTGGTCATAGTGTTTTGCTAGAAACCAACTATGAGCTGTATCTAATATGATTAGTTTACTACTATTATAATCGGGTCCTACGAGGTCACACATATAAGTAATCGATCGGATATATATTGGCACCAATAACATAAGATGCTCATGGAACACTTAAAGAATGAGGTAAGTGTTACTTGAAATGTGAAGAGTTACTAGTAGTTTAATTGTGTGTTTTAATTAGGAATTAAAACAAACATTATGTATCAACATTAAGACATGTAAAGGTTACATGTAATGGGTATATGAAGAGGTGATACATGGTGTATGAATAGATGCACTTTGTTCATCTTTTAGATAAGCTATAACATTTCTAGTATTCTCTACATACTCATATTCTTCACCTAAAAAGTAATGAGAACATAATTTTTTCTTATTCCGCACTAGCATGCGTGGTGATCCGTTCGATGCTTGTGGACCAACATTAGAGGAACGACATTTGACGTTCTATTATCTCTTTTTGGTATATTTCATATCCGATTATGTAACGTGGAATTCACGCATCAAGGGTATGATATTCTTCTATATCTGATAATTCATATTATGATATGCATCTGATTCTGTTTAGATGTTAAGTAATAGTTTCTTGCCATTCCGCTATACGCATCTATTTTCTTATAGTGGTATCAGTTAGCCTCTTGCATTATTATAAGACGATTATGATAAAGTTTTTTATTTTGGTTCAATTAGGGGAGATTAGAATGTGGATAAAAATTGCTTGATTAAAATATGATTCTAATTGTTTTGGTTTAAAAGTTTATAATTAAAATTTGATTTTAATTATTAAAAGTTCATTATTGTTTTGTATATAGATACGTAATAATGAATTAGATTATTTTGATGTATTAGATGGACAAGGTAACACATGCAATTAACAAATAATAAATAAATCAGTTTATTTTATTTGTCATTTTCGGATTGTTAAATAAAAAATAAACCCTAAATTCTTCCGAATTTGACTTAATTCATGAAATTTGAGAAAATTCATAATTAATCAATTCAAAACATTAATTATATGATAATTAAGTGTTTTGCCCTTACATTTGACACATAATTTGATCATTTGATGATCCAATTATCACCCCAAATATGTTTTTCTCCGAAAAAAAAACGAGGACAAATAGGGCTGTCTAGCGGCAGTTTTTAAGGGGATCGAAGGTCGGTTGCCGATTATATTTTGACCAGAGATTGCGTTTTTTTTAACTCTTTTAATCTAACTGCAATTAATAAATTAATTATGAATTATTTCCACATTTAACTTATAATTGAATAAAATAATAAATAATGGTTAATTTATGATGATTTAATAAAATTAATAATTGTTTATTTTATTAAATTATTTATTACTTAATATGATTAATGTGAATTAGGTGGGGGGTACTTTTAATTTGATTAATTGCACAAAATAATAATGATTATAACATAATTTTGGATTTAATTTTATTAAATTAGTCATAACTTAATTTATGAATGATATTAATGAAAATTAAGTGAGGGATGTTTTAATTTGATTAATTGCACATAAATAGTCATTATTATAAAATTTATTCTAATTAATTTATTTTGTTAGCAATTGCTTAATTCTATTAATGTGATTAATATAATTAAGTAATGGTTGTCTTTAATATGATTAAATTACACATAAATAACTCTATTAAATATTTTTTTGCTTTAATTATAATAAATGGTAGATTTATATAATTATGTTATTGCTTAATCTTATTAATATGATTAATACTATTAGGTTGTTCATGTATTTTATTTTATACCGTGATATTAAAAAAAAAAGTGGGTATGTTTTATAATATTTGATATTATGTATTGCATACGGTGATCATTATGACCCAAATTATAATAAAATTTACGATTGGTGAATTGATTAATATCTTCCAATTTTAGTTACGATCTATGTTGCATCGTTTGTACTTTGTAATTTATTTATGAACGTAATTATAAATTTCAAAAGTTTCTTATATCCAAGATGATCAAGGATGGAGATCCGTGTTGGTTTGAGGATGACGCCTTAAAGAAGTAGTCTTTAGGTTTATGGTTCATAGTTTAGATCATATTTATTATTGCATTTTATTATTTAATTTTAAAATGCTTTGTTATGTTTATGTTGTTTATTTATTTACCTGTTCATTTTAAAATAACACAACATAGAATATAAGTCCCTAAATAATATTGAGTTTTGCTTTTCTAAAATAAACACCTATTGAAGCCTTTACCATTAGTGATAGGTTCTGCCCAAGCAGGGTGTTGCTAATTGGTTTAGGTGCAATAGAGTAAATTTGGGAAATTTACACGTTTGTTTGATTATGCTCAACAAAATCATCAAAAAGGTTTTGGGTTTTGAAGCAAAGGGATATATTTTGATATAAAGATATCACCTATCAACCAAGAATTACATGTGTTGTAATTAGTAAAAGAGTTTACTTACCTTGCTAAAATGATTTTAAGAGTAGGGCCCAAGTTCGCTTACAATTATTTTAAACTAGTGTATATACCCGTGCAATGCTCGAATGTATTAATGTGTTGATAAATATAATTATAATTTCTAAGTAATGGCAATGCAAATATATATTATCGTTATAAAATTATCTAGTTTGAATAAAATGTATAATAGAAATAAGTATCAATTATTTAATGACAACGTGTGATTGTGATAAATTCTAAAGCAAAATTGAAAAAGAGTTGCCATTCTAGAGAAGAGAAAAAATTTGAAAGAAAAAGTGTAAATAAAATCGATTTATATGGAAAAAAAATTATTTTTAGTAAAATTTACTTTATGAAAAGGTAAAGGTAGCCTAAAATTAATACTCCCTCCGTTCCTTTTTATTTGTCCACTTTAAGTTTGTCTATTTTATAAGAGAGAGAAATTTAAATTAGATTTTTGAAGTACATATTGAAGATAAAATATATTCATATGAGATCATGTTAGATTTGTCTTGATGTAAAGTTTTTTAATATATAATTTTTATAATTTTTTATCATGCGTACTCAGAGATAATAAGATTTAAAATTTGCTAAAAAAAATGTGTGTCAAAGATAAAGTAGACAAACAAAAAGAAACGAATGGAGTATTAAATTTAGCTTGTAAGAAAAGCTTTATTTTCATTGATAATTTCGACACGTAAATGAATAATCAAAAAAAAAAATAAAAAAGTTTTATATTTTTATAGCTTTTTGAGAAATTCGGGTTGAAGAAAAGATCTTTAGTTACAATTTTTTGGTTGAGATATTGTACAACTACAACACATGAAAAAATTAATTAAAAAATAATGTACATGAGTTAATTCTAAATCCAATTCTAAATCAATAAAAATTAAAAATGATGAGAAAATCTTTAGAAAAGCTTAGAAACTAGAAAAAATTAGTATATTATAAATTTTAATAATGAAAAATATATTCAATCATGAAATATTCTTTTATTTCAAAGATAGTTTCAAATTAAACTTGCAAGAGAAGTTTTTTAGAGAGAAAACTTATTATATAGTCATAAGTAACCAATAGTTTTTTGCCAAATCATCATTCAATGTAAGATTGCCACTTGAAATCACTAAATTCATAAGGGACAACTTAAAATAAATAAAGTGATTATAGCTAGTGATTTTGAATTGTTTAAAATCATATAAAGTTATATCATTATAGACATAATATATTTTTGCACTTTTTAGATGGCAGATGATTCAAATGATATTATTTTTGTTTATGGTCTTGAAAAGAAATACAAATTTAAAACAACTTCCTTGTGTTGTCAAGGAATTTGAGAATAGTTCTCAAAGCATGAACGTATATTTGATATACTTAAAATCTCAAATCCGTATTAACCCATGTTTAATTTGTCTGCTTCGAGTAAGGTAGTTTTGAAATTACAAATGAAAGTTTCTTGTATGTCACATGTTTAATGATGACATCTATAATTCTTGAATAGTTCGAGAATATTGAAGTTTTGACATCCTTACTCAACTCAAAGATATGTTTTAGAAACAAGCTATGATTGAGACTTTTGAGATGTTCAAGGCTATAGGTCATAGCCAACTCAATAAAGACGTGACTTTTTTAACATGAAAAGTCATTTTGAAAACAAAGAATACCTTGATGTGGAGTTTGACAAGACTCTTATTTTGTAATAATACACTCATTTAAAAGTGATTGGTATATTCAAAACTACAATACAGACAATTTGTGTTGAAACTACAGAAAGATGTTCTTATGATTAACAATTAGAATTGTTTGAAATATGTTATAGACAAGAAGAATGTCTACATTGCTTCTACTTTAGGTATTTAGGTGATAGAGATGAAACTTATTAACTCTAATTGATTGGTATTGGATACATTTTGTAATATTACATTTGTAAAAATGTAGTGAAATTGCAACAATTAGAATGCAAAGTTTGACCTACGTATGAGAAATGCAGCTATAGTAGCTACATTAGCCATATGATCTTATTGTTTATCTTTATCTTCAGGGTTTATGTTCGATCTTAATTATAGTTATTGAGTTTTAACTATGAGTTGAAATCTGATTTCATATTCTGAAGATTTCAACTTCGTAATTAGGAATGATTCATTTTACAAAGTTGATATCTACTATGATATTGGTCATTACATGAATGATCTTACATAATAGATTTAGATAAACTGAACTATCACACTGACAATTCTAAAAGACTAAAATCAATGGATTCTAATCATACATATCTTTGGCATTGTCGTTTGAATAAGTAAATTGCAAACATGTTACAACTCCGTTGAGATGGATTGTTGCACTCATTTGATTTTAATCATACGGGATATGTGAATCTTGTTGCTTAATGTAATGACTAAATCATCATTTATTGACATGGTGAACGAGCTAGTGATTTATTAGGACTAGTACATTCAGATGTATATGACCTATGAATATCTCGGCCAGGGAAGGTATGAGTACTTCATAACAAATATTATTGAAGTCTTTTGAAATGTTCAAATATTTTCATAATGAAGTTTGGAATCATCTTGACAAGATAATTTAGGTACGAGATCAACGGATAAAATTTAGCCAAAAGTTTTTAATCATAAAAAGCTGTGGAAAAAATTTTCATATTCGAGACCCATCGAACATCTCATAAAAAATGGATGGGGTTAAGGAGAAATTAACCTTTGGTTTGGTTTCACCGATTTTTGCCCTTTTAAAATATGTTTTCCATTTAAATTTTTGGGTTAATGAAATTTTATTTGTTTTTGTTTTAAAACCAACTTTATCGAAGAACAGGTTAAACACCTTTTGTTATAAGCTGATGGGAAAAAGGAATTTCCCAAAGTTATATACCAACTGAAAGGCCCTTCTTTACGGGTTAAAAGGGAGCCAAGGATATTACTTTTTACAACTCACAATGTTTTGTTTGGGAAGGGTTTCTTTGGAAAAATTTGTCTTTTTAAAAAGCCAAGGGAGAAAAGATTTATCTTGAAGGATTTTTAAGATGATCAATCACAAATTAGTACTTTTGGCAAATATTGCTTCTCTTTTTGAGTTTATGTATTTCCCCCGGTCACAATTATGTGATTTCCGGGAGGGACGAAAGTATGAAGAAAAAACCCTCCAAAGGGACCGAATGAATGGTTAACATATTAACAAGTTTAAAGTCCTTTTGTAGAAGAGGGCCTACACCTAGGTAACGGATGGCGAATCCTACCGAATATGGGTGGGAGCTATCAAATTTTAAAATGGAACCCATGATGCCCTATAAGTTTTGAATTTGTTTTATTTGGTCCAGGTCTAGACATGAAGCTAAGTTTGTATAAGAGAAGATTTAAAACGGGTGTTTTGATGTATCGGAAAGGGGTGTTTTTAAATAAGATAAATTTATTACATGAAGGGAAAATTTTTTGTCAACTTAGCACAATTGTTGGAAAAAAGGTTCAAGGGGTTTCATATTATTTGAAAGACAAGATTTTTGTAAAAATAATGCTTAAGTCCATTAGGATTATCCTAGAAAAAACCCGGTATTATGAATCTAGATTGAAAATGAATGTTAATACCAACATTCTAAATAGATGATTTAGAAGAGGATGTGTATATTATGACACAAACTAATGGTTTTTACATTCTAAAAGCTCTAGTAAGATATGTTGGCTTCAAGTTCATTAGTGAATTGGCAAATTATCCAGGAGTAGGATATTCGCTTTTAGAGGTAAACAAATAGTTTTGTTTCTTCTAAAAATTGAAGTCTTGGTAAGCAAGAATGATAGTGAGTTTTGATGTTTTTCTTAGTATGTAGTATGGTGACATATTGATTATAAGGAACAAAGGTCATCGATATTCTAGCCTGCTAAAAGGCTCGACATAATAGCTGTTCTTTTATAAATTATCTAGAAGTTCTTACATTTTGGAAATCCAAATTTATACGATAGATTTAGATGATGATCGAACTTTTGTCAAAAGAGCTTATGTTGATAATATCTTTGAAGTTAAAAGGATAATTAGGATTTCATGTGCTTTGGCCATTAAATCCATCATGTATGGTACTTACTTGACTAGAATTCTCTTATGCTTTGAGTATGATGAGAAGAAACTAGTCGTGTCCTTAAAATGACCATAGGGTAATGATTGAGAACATCTTGTAGTACCTTAATAGGACTAAAAGATAAGTTCTTAGTTTGATAGAGGTTGTTTGAATAAGAGTAAAAGTTACACATATGCTAAATTTCCTTAAAAGATAAAGGCTTTTTGATATTATCTAAGTTATGCCTTTTTCCTGAAAAAGATGTTATTTTGAAAGTAGGGTTTTAAACATGGCATTATAGCTAATTTACATTTGAAGTTAAGAGAACCCTTAAAAGTATGCATGCAAAATTTATCGATTTATCCATTAACTAAACTATAGTCCTAACTCAAAATATAGAGGGTTTTACAAGAGTTTTATGCTCAAACATATGGGGAGTAAGTAAATACTTTTTTATTATTATAAAATTAGTCCACAAAGTTAAAGTACTTTTGATATGTTAATATGTTTATCAATAAATGATTTGTTCTTTTTTAATCTGTGGTATTAAATAAATGTCCAAAGTATTTTATAACATTCGAAAGGTCAAATAGTGATTTGGAAATGAAACCCTATAAGTGAACCGGTTTTTAAAATATTTTTTGTCCCTAGTCTAATCCCTTGTTGGACATAAAATGACTCTTTGTGGACTAGTTGTAGTTGATTGATGGGGTGGGAGCTTAGGGGTATGAGACATAAGGATGTCTACCATTTACTGATATGTATAGAGACACATATTGATCTGATCAATTTTATGTTTTTTCAAAATGGTTTGGAGAATTTCATTGTTATATTTAGTGGGTTCCTTTGACATGAGGGATGACATTATTCTCATATAATGATTAGTATTCTCTGACATCCTCAAACGTCAGGTCGTAAAGGGAGAGGCTTAAAAACCTTGTGTTTTTTGGGAAAATTGGCTGGGAGTTTTGTTATACAAGACTGATAAGTCCTCCTATTAATTAGGACTGGCTTTTGGGCCCCTTTAAGAAATTAAACTGAAATGTATGGCTTCGTGCTTTAAGGGGGGATTAAAGAAAATTAATCATTTATTTGGCAGCTCAAACTCGGGATTTAAAAAATAAATTTGAACATTGGTATAGATGAGGGGTCGGGCCTTATCTATCAAATTTGGACATTAAGGGACTTAAGGAATTTAAAGGGTTCACACTTGTTCAAGGACAAGTGGGGGGATTAAGAAATTAGTGTCCCTTTGATCAAATCGAATTACTTTTATGTATAAAAAGGGACTAATTATGGAGATGAAATACATCCGTAAATACTAGGGTGGTCATATTGTTTCATGGGGAACCAACAAGGATCAGATTCAAAATGATTAGTTTTCTACATTATAACCGTCCTACGAGGTCACATATAAGTAATCATCTATTTTATATTAAACAAGAAATATAGATGCTCAGGAACACTCAGTAAAAAGGAGTTTAAAGATAATTTTATAGTTTAATGGGAATTAAAACAAAGTAGTTAATCATCATAAGTGCTACTTGAAATGTGAAGAGTTACTATGGTTTTAAATTTGTATGTTTTAATTAGGAATTAAAAAAAAACATTAGTGTATCAACATTAAGATATGATAAAGTTAAGGTAAGGTATGAAGAGGTGATATATGGTAGAAATGATGTCCCTTGCCCATTTTTAGATAAGCTATATCATTTCTAGTATTCTCCCATACCATATTCTTCACCTAAAAGTAATGAGAAAATGATTTTTTCTTATTAAAAACTAGCATGTTGATCCGTTTCGATGGTGTGGACTGAAATTAGAGGAAACGAATTTGACGCTCTATTATCTCTTTGGTAGTTTTATATCCGAGGGTAACGGGAATTCAGCATGTAAGTGGTAGATATTTTTTCTATATCCGAGCAAAAATTTATATGAATGATTCTTCGTTTAGTTTTAAGAAAAGCCAGTAATGCTTATACGATCTATTTTCTTACTTTAAAATCACTAATTTCAAAATTTGATCTTAATTTATAAACGTTATTTTATCCTACATCTACACCAATAAAAGTTATAT
>CM033459.1:19303465-19478465 GCA_019425755.1 Amaranthus cruentus
CAACTCGAAATAGGCTCAACCGCGCGCGTCATTTTTTAGATCTTTTTTCTTCTTTTTTTTTTAATTATTGAGAATGTAGGTTAGGCTCTTTTGAGAGGCGTTTACACTATACACGGTATCAAAAGAGGCTTTGTATTATTAATTATATATGTTTTATACTCTACCGTATATAATCAAGAGTGGCCTTTCATTCATGTAGATTTCTTTATTCTAAGCACCAATCAAGTCAAGTTTCTTTGCTTAACAAGCTAACGCTTGAATAATCCTTTCTTTCCAAACTCCTTTTACTTTATTTTCATCATAATTACTCTAAATTGAACCTTTTCTGACAAATTTTGGTTGTTCCTAAGAGCAATACGAGGAATTGATATTTTAGTTTCATAGTGCGATATAAATTAGGGATGGCAATGGGTCGAATTTGGCTCGAATTATACATACTCCGACTTTGCTCTGGATAAAAGTTGGATTTTTTTTACTCCACCTCCACACGGAGTCGGATTATGCATACTCCAAGTTTGCCCCGACTCGGACTCTCGGACCTCCAACGGATTCTATTAATATCAAACAGTATCGTTGTGAATATACTAATGATTTAAAAGCAAACAAAATTAACAAAATATATTTTTCAAATACAATTTAACAAAAAAATATGTACTTTGAATTCAAGTTTAACAAGAGAGTAAAAAGGTTATGAAGTGAAAAGGAAAAGAGAGTAAAAACGAAATAGATTGAATATTACAATTAGTATGAGAGAGCTTTGAATTCAATTTTCACTTCACAACTACAATTTAACAAAATTTTCTCGCATTTTGATTTGGCGTATTTTATTTCTCATGATCTGATTTGTCGTATTCTGATTGATTAATCTTAATAAAAATACCATGTAGTTTTTCAAAATTATAAATTACAATTAGTATGAGAGAGAGCTTGAATTAGTCACGTTTAAAGTTTTAAAGGAAACATAATATTGGTGTAAAATTCAAATTCAAAGTCGAATTTCCTTCATAGTCGAAGTCGGGTCGAGGTGTTGGATTTTTAATAAGGTCCAACTCCGGTCCGTCTCTAACTCGGACTCGGATCATAAAGTTGGAGTCGGAGTCGGATGACTTTTTTCTCGAACTCGGATCGAATTATTTTCCTCGGATCGAGTCGGACTAGGGTCGGATTCAGACTGAATTGCCATCCCTAATATAAATTGTATTTTGTGAAAATAAATTTAAATTTTGTGGATTATATTAAAAAATCACTTATTAAAATAACGTAGTATGATCCATTTTCACTACAAAATAAAACAAATTTTTGACTACCCGAATTAGTTGGAGTTTAGTCGGTATAGAGCTATATCGACTAAATTCCGACTTTTCTGGGTTAGTCGGCTCAGATTGGTCGGTAAATCATTTTAGTAGGAAAACAGTCGGAAATTTCCGACTACCCATTTGGTCGGAAATTTCCGACTGCCCATATAGTCGGAAGTTAGTTGTTAAGCACTATTTTAGAAATCAACCCAAAATGACAAAAAAAAAAAAGAACAATAAAAGTAGAAGAAGAAGAAGAAGGAGGAGGAGAGAGAATAAATGGGGAAAAATAATTAAATGAAAAAAAAAAAGAAAACTCAAATAAAAGTAAAATCTGAAAAAATGAAAGTCAAAGGTAAATTTGATAGTCAACGGTAATTTCTGTACGAAACCGGTCACCTGGCCTAAAGACTGGTCAATTTTAAAACGTGGTGGTTGTAATTCAAAAAAAACATCAAGGCTGTAATTCGCAAAACCCATAAACATTAAGGCTGTAATTCACAATTAATTCTTTATATTTATATCTACAGATTAATAATAGTCTTGTGAAGGAAAGAGTTTTAGAATGGTGGAGTGTACAATGTATATAACCTATCTATCTATCTATATATCTATATTAAAAAAATTTCCGCCTAAATGAATTTTTAGAATTATCAATTATATCATTATATTATTATAGGAAATAATCAAAGACAATAAAAGCAATAATGGCCTATATATTCTTCATTTTCCAAAGAGCCACTATTTAAAAGATAAAGAACATATAAAAGGAAATAATTAAAGATTATCTACATATATAACGACCTGGGTTATGGTCAATTAGTCAATTAAAGAAATTATTCGAAAGTTAAGATTAACATTCTAAATATATTCTAAAAAAATTATCGTCAATATCGATAATATCTAGCAATATATTAAAGATTTACATTCTTGAAATTGTTACATTTAATGGATTGTTTGTACGTAAATGACATCATCACTTTCTTAAATAAAATATTCTCTATTTTTTCTTTAATGCAAAAATCAAATGGAACAGATAAGTAATTTACAAATTGGTCCTATTTAATTTAGATAAGCTACTCACTTGGTTTCAAGTTATTTCCATAATCAATGTTTATGAGATTAAGAAAATTAGAGTTTAAAATATTGGATATATATTTTATGAAATAGTAAATTTAATGGAGAAAGAATGAAGATCATAGGTATTAAAAATACTATGATAAAGCTACTAGAAAAATATGGGGACATTGACAATTTTTAAGGAACATATGAAGTTGCTCTATCCTAAACCCCCATATCTTTTAAAGTTATGATATCTTCATCTCAGTTGATTTGCACCCTTAATATATATGAAAGTATAAATGTTATTTTGGTGTTGGTCAACATGGCTCAAATCAATACACGAGATAAATAAATTAGAGGATTATATCAAAAGATAAATTGTATTTGTAGTTGATATTAAATAAAATTTGGTGGGAACTTTATTAAAACTTTAAAGTGTGCTAAGTAAGTTAGATAATACCTAATAGAAATTGAGAGTAAATAACTAACTATAATATACAGGACGAATTTTGATATTATTAGCTAAATTTTTTTCCTCATACTTCATGGATGTAATGTTATAAATAACAATAATTTTATAAAAGTAAAATACAAATTATCATTCAAATTTTTTCTCAATTGCATTTTGTCATTGTCATTTTGTCATAATTAACATTATTTATTTAAATTTTATATAATAATTTTTTTACAATTTATCCGTGCTTGGCACGGGTTTCAAACTAGTTCAATAAAAGCACTTAGATCAAACCTCGAGTTAGAAGATGATAGAGATGGTAATTCACCGAGAACTTAGTAGTCCCTGAAATCAATCTACTAGTCCCATTTATTATTTTGTGAATTAATATTTTTAGGCCCTTATTATCTTTAATTGTGTATAATAAAAACTATGAAAAATTGGTATTGCGAATTCTTGCATTGAGATGAACCAAACATGATTTTACGTGACACTCTTTTGACTTATTGACTAAGAAAAAATACAAATAAAAAATAATAAGTGAATAGTGACTAAAATATAACTGAGACTAGTAAGCAGAATAGGAGGGAGGATTAGAGTATTTACTTATCCATATTAATTTCCTTATATCATTATTTTAGTTATTCATGAATGTCATATTTGTTAAAAGTAGTCCTTTTTTTCAATTATTTTGCATTATATAAGAGAAAAAACTTTTACATTGTAAGTCGAATCATACAAGCGAGATAAAGGAGTAATGTCTATTATTTCTCCAAGTAAAGTGTGCGTGTGTCCAGGTAAAAGGTTGTCCAAACCAATATCTTGAGGTGAAACACAGTTAAATATGAGGATCAAATTCGAATTGCTTAGAGATAATTTGGGAAAACTTGTAATGACTTTTATGAGTTGTAAAACTTTTCTCATTTCGATAATTGAAGATATTATAGTTGTTGGATTTGTATTAAGAATAAAATCGAACAAATTTGTGCTAGAACTCTCAAATGATGAAGCAAACTAATGGTCAACAATCGAAAATTTGGCTCGACTATCTCCACGACAATTTTTTAACTTGGCTTGACTAAATTGGATCGGACTTTCTTTGAATTTATAATGACACTAGTATTTACGCTAGCAGGACACATAAATAAGGTTTATGTTGGAAAAATAACTCACATATGATCCCATATCAAATAATTAGAGCGAGGTAACTACTCCTCCTATTACTAATTAGCTTAGGATGGAACCTCATTATGTTTTGTATGCAGTCCACTCTCCTCTTATGCGAATCTTATTATGTACAAGTCTATTATGATGGAAACGCTCAAATTAACTTTTCTTAAGCATAGGTGGTTCCTCACTACTACTAAGTAATCTTTCCTTATTAGCAAAGATAACACGAAATCCAGATTCTAGACTTATATATCCAAGCTGGAATTTTCTATAAAATAAATAAAACGGGGATTTATTTATATTACTTTATAAAAGTGAATAACATATATAAAAGAACACAAAAAGACTCAAAGAAGTTTGATGGAATAAAAAAGATGGTGATATTGTTTCATAAAGCTAAGCTTTTTGCGTAACAACAGCGTTGATGCCACTAAACTTGAATATGATGCTTTTGTTACTTCTTACAATTCATAAATCCAAAAGATGTACAATATAATATTAGTACTCCTATTGTCAATAAACCAACTCAAACAAAAGCTTAAGCTGGTGGTTGATGCCCCAAGATATGTTATATACTCTAACACGCCCCCTCATACGAGAGCCCTTTGGGCTAAAAGTATGGATGCAACACAAGTTCTCCTTATAACTAGTGCTAAATATTCCACTTTTAAATTAGAGGTGGTTGAGATTCGAACATGTGACCTCTTGTCACACTGACTCTGATACCATGTTAAGGAACCAACTCAACCAAAAAACTTAGACTTATGGTTGATGCTCCAAAATATGTTATATATACTTTAA
Source organism: Amaranthus cruentus (assembly GCA_019425755.1). Classification (NCBI taxonomy): domain Eukaryota; kingdom Viridiplantae; phylum Streptophyta; class Magnoliopsida; order Caryophyllales; family Amaranthaceae; genus Amaranthus; species Amaranthus cruentus. Next base: position 19,308,248 of record CM033459.1, read on the forward strand.
CACTCGCGTTCTCAATTCTCATCAACAAGACTTTTTTCTTTCTTTAAAAATATCTTTTAAATGTAAAAAGGAGGTTGGTGATAAAGAATCTTTGACGCTTGTATTCCTTTTTAGCATGTATGATCTTATTACTAGTACGGTCTTTAAAGACCTTTCTAATGTACTATATTATTGTGAATTTTGCTTGCTAGTGATTATGGATCATATGGATTGAGTTAGACTACTCTAGTAGACTATCTCTTTAAGAGACGGCTCTCAAAGCCCAACCAAATTCACAAAAACACGTAAACACCTATTATAATTTTTAGTAGGTATTTTGAACTAGTTTTAGTAGGTATTTGAACTGATTTTTGTAGGTATTTTACATACTAAAGTAGGCATTTTAAATTGTTGATGTAAGCATTTTGAATTAGTTATAGTAAGTATTTTTATACATTGAAATTGACATATAACACCTACATCACATAACATAAACTCCTACACCAAGTAACCTAAGCACCTATAACACATAATATAAACCCCTACAATATATAATATTAATACTTACAACTAATAACCTAAACATCTACAGAGTACATAATAATAATGCCTACAAGACATAACAATAATACCTACAGGCTACAGTAAATAACTTAAACACTTGTAGAACATAACACCTACATGACAAATTCAACATGTTAAAAACACGTACTTGACATATTGTGAACCCCTTCTTGACGAATCATAAATTCTTACTTAAGGTATCCTAAAACCCTACCGAGTAAGCGTGCACTTACACCATTTTTTTTTATAAAAAATATAATGGAACAGCCCATTAAGATAGTCTCTTTATAAAAACGTCTCTTACAACGATTAATGATAATTTCAATAGGACATAGGATAATTTAATTTTGGTGAATCCAACCCATAGTCATAAAATATCAAAATTTAAATCTAAATCCAAACACAAACTCAGCATATTTGATGGGTCTAGATTTTTAAATTGATTTAAAAAGTTTTTAAATAGATCTTTGTTTAATTGTACTTGCTCCTTTGTTTGTACATTTAATTTTAAGGGTATATTTAGGTTGAAAAAAGAACTATAGGCAGTCTAGGTCTAAAATAGGTTTAAATTAATAGATTTATAGTAAGTCTAAAGTTTATGTTGTGAATGGGCTAAGCCTATGATGAAGAAACAAGAACAAAACTAAGTGCAAAGAAACCACAAAAACAGAGCAATGCAACAAAGGAAGCAACACAACAATATAATGAGGTATCTAATGATACCTCCCCCTCAAAACAAGTATCTTGTCATTAATGGAATCAACATTACATTAAGACTCACCTTACAATGCTCTAGAACAAGTCTCCAAAGCAAAGATTGAAGCTTTACTTCAATCTCCCACACAAAGCCCTAATACAAGTGAGAATACTCTAATGGCTAAAACCCTAGTAAAAACCCTTGCATTTAGCTCTCACATAAACCCTAATACACTTCTAAGACCCATGTATATAGTCATAAGACATATTAGGGACTCTAAAAACAAAGGCTTAAAAGCCCACTACAAACCGCACATTAAACAGAATACCCGTTGATTTGCTTCACTGGACCTTACTCGATCGAGCAGAGTGGCTCAACCTGGTCGAGCGCACATACAACAGCCTCTGGAATTAATGATTCTGGTCATTGGCTCGGGTCGAGCAGGTATGCTCGAGTGGTCGAGCAGCAGCCTACTTGCACTTGCTGACTTCGTATGTTGCTGTCAAGCTCGAGCAACCTCAAATCTCCTTGTGTGCCTCGTTCAATGCATGACTTAAGCCCTTCATTGAACTTCCGTTTGCCATCATCAAAGCACACAAAGTCTCCCACTTTGATCACTTCACCAAGTGATCCAAAACTTAAGCTTCCATATCCCGTTGCACACATATTATCATTCTCAAATGTGCAAGCCAATGAATATGCTATAAGGTGATCGAACTCACCTCCCTCATGACAAGATTTCGGGCTTGACTCAACAATCTCCCCCTCAAGCCCAAATCTCACATCATCTTCAAATGTCACCTTCTTGGGTGACTTGCAATCATCAATGTGGCCTAGGCCACCACCTTCAACTTGTAGCACATACAAGTTGCTCTCACTCCTTCTTTCCTTCATGAGCACCATGCTCCCCTTAATGACTTTCATCAAGCCTCTAGTAGCTTTGAAAGTGCATCCCTTAGACTCCAACCTACCAAGTGATATGAGGTTCCTCTCAAGCTTAGGAACATACCTCACACCACCTAGCCTTCTCTTGACACCATCATGTGTCACAATGTCAATTTCACCAATACCTTCCACCTTCACCCTTTCGTCATTGGATAAGGTGACAAGGCCTCCATCACAAGTGCTAAGCTTAGCAAATTTCTCTCTTTCACAACAAATATGGAACGAGCAACCGGAGTCAATCACCCATTCCTTACTACAAGTCACTCCCCCATCAACAAGAAGTGCTCCCTCGTAGTCATCATCATCCACAAAGCCTAGAGCGGCGCTCCCGCTACTCTCACCATCTCTTCTACCGACCTTCAAGTCCTTCACTCTCTTGAGGTCTTCCTTCATCTCCTTGCACATCATTTGAATGTGCCCTTTCTTCTTACAATAGTAACACTCCTTGTTACTAAAGTCAAGTCTTCCTTGAGACTTCCCCCTTGCTTGATATCCACTCTCCTTAGATCTCCCTCTTGAGCCTTCCCCAAACAAAGCCTCACTACCACCCTTCTTCTCATCCGCCTCATGCCTCTCCATGAACCGATCATTCTCTCTCAACGCCGCCAATGCTTGATCAAGAGTGATTGATTCCCTACCAAGAAGCAAAGTTTGAACTATATTCTTATAGCTCTTTGGAAATGAAGCCAAGAGTAGTAGTGCCTTCTCTTCATCGGAAAGCTTCTCATCGGTATTCAACAATTGGCACACCAATTGATTGAATGTATTGATATGATCTTGCATACTTGTATCATCCTCCTTCATGAGTTGATACAACTCCCATCTCAAGCACAACTTGTTGGTAAGAGACTTCGAAGCATAAACCTTTTGAAGCTTCTCCAACAACACACCGTGGTCGGTCTCATTCAAGTAGCTATACTTGATTTCGGGTGCAATGGCAAGCCTAATAGAGCTTACCGCCTTCTTCTTCATGACCACCCACTTCCCTTCATCTATTGTTGTGGGCTTACTCTTCTCAAGAGCCTCATAAATCCCTTATTGCACCAACAAATCCTCTACAGTGCTCCTCCACACCGAAAAGTTCATCTTTCCATCAAACAATGGAATGTGAAACTTTGCACCATCACCCATTTTGATTCTCCACCAAAGACACAAACTTTCACCCATAAAACAACCCATAAATCTAACCTAAAGCTCTGATACCAATTATTGTGAATGGGCTAAGCCTATGCTGAAGAAACAAGAACAAAATTAAGTGCAAAGAAACCATAAAAACGGAGCAATGCAACAAAGGAAGCAACACAACAATATAAAGAGGTATCTAATGATACCTCCCCCTCAAAACAAGTATCTTGTCATTAATGGAATCAACATTAAATTAAGACTCACCTTACAATGCTCTAGAACAAGTCTCCAAAGCAAAGATTGAAGCTTTACTTTAATCTCCCATACAAAACCCTAATACAAGTGAGAATACTCTAATGGCTAAAACCCTAGTAAAAACCCTTGTATTTAGCTCTCACATAAACCCTAACACACTCCTAAGACCCATATATATAGTCATAAGACATATTAGGGATTCTAAAAACAAAGGCTCAAAAGCCCACTACAAACCGCACATTAAACAGAATACCCGCTGATTTGCTTCGCTGGACCTTGCTCGATCGAGCAGAGTGGCTCGACCTGGTCGAGCGCACATACAACAGCCTCTGGAATGATTCTGGTCATTGGCTCGGTTCGAGCAGGTATGTTCGAGTGGTCGAGCAGCAGCCTACTTGCACTTGCTGACTTTATATGTTGCTATCAAGCTCGAGCAACCTCAAATCTCCTTGTGTGCCTCGTTCAATGCATGACTTAGGCCCTTCATTGAACTTCCGTTTGCCATCATCAAAGCACACAAAGTCTCCCACTTTGATCACTTCACCAAGTGATCCAAAACTTAAGCTTCCATATCCCGTTGCACACATATTATCATTCTCAAATGTGCAAGCCAATGAATATGCTATAAGGTGATAGAACTCATCTCCCTCATGACAAGATTTCAGGCTTGACTCAACAGTTTATCATGGTCATGTCATGTTCAGCTCATAGGTTGGGTCTAGGTTTATGATAGATCATCATCTATCAACCTAATATCCCGCTTGAAAACTGGATATGGGTAGGGAATTAGGGATATCAACTCAGTCTGAATTCACCCCTGATTCGAGGAATTTAATTCGATTCGAGACCGAGAAAAATAAAATCTGACTCTGAATCTGATTATATACTCCGAGTCCGTTTTAAAGATAGACTAGAGTTGGACCTCATAAAAAATCCAGAACAGCAAATAAATGTATTTGTTGCTATCACAAGTGCTAGAGGGTAGAAACCGCAATATATATGCCCCCAAAAATCGCAACATATGACGCTTATTCCACTAATGTCTCTAAACTCATGGTTCTTGATTTCATCCATAATTGTGTTACCACACATCCACCTTAGCATTCGTATCTATACAATTTTCATCTTTTTTTCATGAATCTTCTTAACAAACCAAAATTTTGTATACAGGAATTCTGGCTTAATTTACCTTTCAGTCTAATAAGTAATTTCTTATCACATAACACTCCAATAGTTGCTCGCCACTTGTATACGATTTGTAACATCTCCGTCAATCTTTCTATCACTCTGGATAACAAACCCTTAATACTTAAACTTGGTCATACCAACAACTACATTTTATCTTCAAGTGTCACCTCAAGACTATCATCTTGCTCTTTGATTTTCGTCCGCTCTACAATTTAAAACTCCTTTTGGGATTTTTTGATCCCTTTAATAGAATGTTTCTCATTCTTTGTTCTTGATTGGTCTAAATTGCTTCAATTTTTAGGAGTAGTAGCCCTAGATGTCATATGTCACTTCGATTGTTCAAGGTAATAGAGTATCGATTTCTTCGACTTTTAAGTAAAATAACCTTATATCTCTTGGTCCCCTATTCTTGGCGAATTGTTATTGGTGTTCGTTTGACATTGACCTTTCTTGGTGAATTTTCTGATGATATTTTTTGGTTCCTCATTTGGCCACTTTGATTTGATTATCGGAATAATTTAATATATGAGCATATTTTTTAAGGCTTGTTTGTTAACGATGCAAACTGTATTAGCTTACTCTCAATTATTTGAAAATTAAGAATTTCATTTACCCTTGCAAGACAAGGAACAATTACTAAGGCCTTCCGCCATAAACAAATGTTAGTAAAAGTTCTTTTAAGCAAAGGCCATAATGCACCTGAGATGAGACTTGCTAGGTACATAACTCATACTTTAATTAACTTGAGCATTGAGGCAGGACTTCAAGATTCAAAAGAACATATCCAGTTATGTTTAAACAAACTTCATTGACTACTAGAAAGTTTAAATGTTTCCAAACAAACCCTTGCATTAACCGAGCTTAGTGTCAATTAATTGTATTCAATCCTATATTGGAAAAAATATATTCTAAATTACTAACTTTTATATAATTATTCTTTAGGTGTTGGATTAGCAAGATTTGGTGAATTTCTTAATCAAATTTTGACCTGCAATGTATGTTTGCCATGTGTGTGATCTTCTTCTCTTTATGGAAATAAAAGTTAAAAGGAAGGTTTATTTAAGAAATAAAAAAAAGTCCCTAAATCTCTCTGTTGTAAATTTGAGATGTAAATTATTCTCTTAGTTTACTCTATTTGACTATAGTTTTACCAAATCAAATTCATTTGTTAACTTTTTTTTTTTTTGAAAACAATTCATTTGTTAACTTTAACCATAAAGCTTTTGCATAAACTAAGAAAATTTTTTAAAAAATAAAAAATTCTAAAACCAATAAATTTTCTTATAAAACCTCATAACACCCACAAATTTTAAATTCCCTCTTTTTTCTTGATTCTTTCATGATTAAAACCCCTTAAAATCACTTTTGAAAATGGAGAACTAAAATCTTTTGAATAGTTGTCAAAATCAGTAATAATACAACCTCAATGATTGTTTTAATTTTTCAGTAATCTGGGGATTTCTTGAATAACCAGTTTTTCAAAATAAAATTTTGATTTCAAATAGAGTTATTTAAATTGAAGGGTTTTTCATGGCATCTTACAAATTGAATGATAAGATATGAAGTCAAAAAAGTTTTGAACTTTCTGTTTTAGTTAAAGACTATAAAGTTCAAAACAAGTTCAGACGATGATGCACAGATCAACGAAATTCTGCAGATTGGTTTCTTTCCTGTTCTTGCTTTTCACATCTCACTTAGGTAATATTTCTTCTTAATTCAAGATTAATTCTTTTTTCTTGTTATTTTTTGATTATTGATAAGGAAATTGAAATTATTTATATGAGGTATTTCACTATTTCAATATTATCACATGTTTGATCTTTTGGGATTATGTTCTTTCTATAAATTTTCTTTTGTTTAAAATATTTTGAATTGGGTGGTTTTGTTTCAATTTGAATGTTATGCATGTAATTCGGTGGTTTTTTTTCAATTTTTAATCAAAGCATAAAAATTTGGGTGTTAGAAATTCCATGCTGCACTATTTTTTATAGAATTTCATGGTGCTATAGAGGTAATAAGTAATTATTATTCCCCAAATCATAAATTTTGTTGCTCTGTGTGATTATTGTACAAATTTTGAAAGTTACTAACAAAAGTTTGTAGCTTTGATGAAAGTTGTTACAATTATTATGAATGGTGAACTGATTGGTTCTCTGGATTGAATAGAATAAGCCTCTACAGTGATGTACCATTCAATTATTATGAATGGCCTAGATTGGCTCTTACTCAAAGGTACCGGAAAGGGAGAATGACACGATATGGAAAACCGAAATGAATAGATGAAATATTAAGTTAGACTAGATTGGTTACAATGAGTTTGCTGTATAAATTTTTAGGATTCGACTTTGATCGTTCATTTTGTTTACAAATTTCCATTACCACCTAATAACACATCTTTTAATGGTAATGCAATAGAATGAGTTTTGTGAAGGAAATATAATGATTGAAGTGGGACAAGTATGACCATCAAACTTAAAAAGAGAATTTTCAACTCAAATTACCGAACTAAATCCCCACAATATGGCTTGATCTCAAGAACAAGTCTCACACCATAGCCCCAAACAAGAATTATATGTGTGCAACAATGAAACAACAGTTAAGAACAAACAAGAACACAAAGAAACACACACTAAGATTTAAGTGGTTCACCCCCTAATAGGGCTACGTCCAATGCCCTAGCTTAGATGTCTTTATTGCTCCTTCAAAGTTCTCCAATGAAGTAATGTACAATGATGATGATTACAATTGAGGAAGAAGAGAATAGAGTAGAAAGTGAATTTTGTAGAGAGAGAATGAGGAAATGTAAGCTATTAATAATCTCTATGTGTTAAGCCATATTTATACTTTATAGGGACTAACACTTACAATACATCCTAAGGCAAATCAAAAAACCTCCCAGCCTTCACAACCAAGTCGGCTGCCTAAGGACCAAAGGGGACCGCTAACTAGGCTTTTTCTTCTGCCTTCAAAATTGACTTGTTCCATTTAATCCTTTTGCCTTGCGTCAGAATCACCATTTTTCTCTCTTCTTTAAACACATCATTTAAGCCCATAATTAAGGACTTTAAAGTCACCCTAATCACCACAATTACATTAACTTTATGTTACCGTTCATACCATCTAATACCAACCACCATACGGGCCGTTAGAGTTTTGAGAACAAATTATTCATACAATGGTGTTGTCTTTTATCTCATATTGTAATAGGTTGTATATTGAACCATTTTTTCATTAGAACATTAAATTGGGGTTTGGAGAAAGAAGTTTTCAAAAAGTTGATCTAGAGTTTTTGGGCATAGTTTCTTAAACGGGATTTGATGGGGAGTTTTTGATTCCTGGTTAATTAGGCTATTACTAAAGATATATCTTTAATATGATTAAAACTGAATATATTAAAATAGTTGTACTCTGATCAAAGCTGTTTAATAAGTAGAACAATTATTTCTTACATATTTTGAAGCGTATTAACCTTCTGTTATTATATTCGGTGACAATGGAAGATCTAATCTTTGTTGTGCTACTTCTTTTCTTCATTCAGCTACTTCGACAGTAATTGCTTTTACTGGAACTTATGGCATTAATTATGGTAGAATTGCTGACAATATCCCTTCCCCGGATAAAGTCGTTCAGCTTTTGAGAGCTGCAAAGATACGAAATGTTCGAATATTTGACTTTAATCATAGCGTGCTTCAGGCTTTCAGTGGAACCGGACTTGAGTTAGTTGTTGGACTTCCAAATGGTTACCTCCAAGACATGAACGCAAATGCTGATCACGCCCTGAATTGGGTTAAAGACAACATACAACAATTTTATCCTCTGACTCGTATTGTTGGTATTGCGATTGGAAATGAAGTATTGGGGAATGATCAACAGCTCTCGGGAGTTCTTTTAGGTGCAGTGAAAAATATTTATAATGCAACTAAGAGTCTCGGTCTTGATCATAAAATTCAAATAACTACATCCCATAGTTTTGGTGTTTTTGATAATTCATACCCGCCATCTAACTGTACATTCAGAGACAATGTCAAGGAGTACATGGTACCACTTATGAGCTTTTTTTCGCAGATCGGATCTCCTTTTTGTTTGAATGCGTATCCTTTCCTGACTTACATGAGTGATCCAAAACACATCGACGTAAACTATGCTCTTTTCCAAAAGAACGCGGGCATTATCGATTCCCAAACAAAACTCCATTACGACAACTTACTTGATGCGCAGATTGATGCTGCTTATGCTGCTTTGGAAGATGCAGGGTTTAAGAAGATGGAGATCATAGTTACTGAGACTGGTTGGGCATCTCGTGGAGATCCAAGCGAAGAAGTTGCTACCGTAGAAAATGCAAGGACATATAATTACAATTTGCGGAAGAGGTTAGCTTTGAGGAAGGGAACTCCTATGAGGCCAAAAATTATGCTTAGAGCTTACGTGTTTGCAATATTTAATGAGGATGACAAACCCGGGCCAAATTCTGAGAGAAACTTTGGGCTATGGAAACCTGATGGCAGTATTTCTTATGATGTCGGATTTCCTGCATTGAAGTCATCTGCTCTGGCTACTTCACCTTTATCATTAAAGGTACACAACTGATATCTATATTTTGAACTGAAAGAATAAATGTATGGTTCATTTCAGTTTATGGTACTGCTTTGATCTCATGCTCTATTTTGACCTAAATTAAATAAACGCACTCTATGATCTAGTGCTTTTAAGAGGTGAAGCAAACCTCGTAAAAATGACTCCCCGCACACTCAAAGGCTTTGCAAGGTCCTTTAGAGCTAGTCTTAGAATAAGTCTAAGGCGAACATGTAGAATAGTCTTAGAGTAAATACCCAACTATAGTTGACACGTGGCCAGTCACACAACTACGGTGGTTAAAAATAAAGATTTATAGCTCGATTACCCTTAGTTTCGAAAAGTGCGCCTTGCTTTGCACCTTGTGCGCCTCGAGCTCAAGCTCGGTTGAAAAACGCCTCGGCTAGGCGAGGCAAAGCCCACTACAAGAGGCGTACGCCTTAAGCACCTTGATGCGCTTCACGCATTGTGTGCCCTGTGCGCCTCCTTGTTGTGCTTGGTAATTAACTTTTGCTTGTTTGTTTGAAAAAAAAAATTAAATAAATAAATAAATAAAGTAATAAATAAATAAATATAAATTCAAAACCCAAATTCACTAAAATATAAAGTTTGAAAAATTGTTTTTTTTAGAAACAACATAAAGCATGTGAAGAAGAAAATAACTTTGGGAATTTTTCATATTCTAATTATAATAGTTTTGTGCTAAAGTGATATTTACCGCAAGGATAATGAATGTTTTCAACTTTGTTGATACTAAAATATGAATATCATGTTGTTTGAACTTTGAAGTATTATATATGTTTTAAAACGATTTTTTTTCGCTTAAGAAAAAAAAATGCGCCTCGCCTACGGAAAGCTCACGACTGCACCTTGCGTTTTGCGCCTAGGCTTCAAGGAATTTTTGTGCCTCAGTGCGCCTCCTGCATTTTAAAACTAAGCGATTACCTTTAGAGCTAGTCTTAGAGTAAGTCTAAGTCGAACACGTAGAATAGTCTTTTCCTGTTGCAGATTTGTATGCAGCTATGCAGATTATTATGCAAGGATGGTGTTGTTGAAAGAGATGAACCACATAATAAATAATTTGATCTCAATGAATAAACTAACTAGGGAAATTAGGGATGCGCTGAGAATCACGTCTAATATCATAATAATATAATGTAGATAAGGGTTAAAATCTACCCGCTTAGACGTTGTAATCTCAATTAGACTAAGAGTTGGTGTACCATTGGTGTATTGCGAGTCTCTGATGCTAGATGAACATACTAATCCAAACATCTTCCTCTTGGTCTTATAATTACCGACCGTGTCTAGGCTCTTTTTTTTAATCATATTTTTTCTTTAATATCTAATACAACCTTCTCTAGTGGTAATGGATGAGAATGAATTTTATGAAGAAATAATTGATAAGGGTGGGAAAAGCCTATAAGTATACCTTACCAAATAATTTTTATAACAAAATTACGTTATTTTTTCATTACATTTCCCACCAATATTACGAAAAAACAAGAGTCGTAAATGTCATTTTTGCTAATGAAAACTTTGCTAAGAACCTTCCAATTACAAGCACCCTTTGAAGGTTTAGTTTCATATAGTGCTCTGAGAGTGATATTGTGTGCTGTGTGAGTGATGATTTTATTTTATCTCCTCTTTGATGTTAACAGTCCCGGCGATAGAATGTAGGTTTGGCTGCCTCTCCTGCCCACTCTTTTCTAGAAAGGGAATGGCTTATAAATCTCGATGCCCATGAAACTGTATCAATTTTGGTGATTAAGCCGCATAGTAGAGCGTTAGAGTTTTCTAGTGTGTTCTTACATATCGCAATATCCTTCATGCCTATGCTTAGTTAGTTCCATATGTCATATGCATGTGGTGTGTGAGCCTCTTACAAGCTTGAGGAACATGACATACTAACATTGGATATTTGAATCGTGAGAACGGAGAGGACTGTCAATATTTTCGAGATTAATTATAGTAGTGTCAATATTTGAAACCGTCTTTCTAAATTGACCGATGTACTGGATGGTCTATTTGAAGTATCTTGCAATACAGTCCTAAATTGTGAATGTTGTTCGTTAACTGATATTCTTTTTGGTATGATGATCAGGATATGCGTGCTCAAGGTTGGTCGACACCCTACTCCACGATGTTTACTAGTATGATAACATTATTTCTGCTCTTGAGATTATGATATATCAGCATTACGAATCGGCTAGCAGGTATTTTTCGAATGGTCGGTGAATTGTCTGTTGTGCTGTTACGAACCATGTTAAAGCTTCTCCGCAGCCACTGAAGTTTTTGTAACTATTGAAATGCATGCTAGACTATGCTGATAATTTTTGTTTGAGATTAGCAACATATAAATCATTTTGCTTAGCGAATAAAATCTTCCTTCTGCAAAATGCAGATTTTATCTAATTTCTTCTATTTATCCACTAGACTATACGTTTTGTTGCTTTGAATTTACTATTAGGCCTGTAAATTGAATGTAAGCTTTTTTCTTAATTTTTTTTACTTCCTTTAGATTTTATTAGTAGCTAAGATTCTATAGCAACCGCTATTTATCAACTTATCTTATTTGGCATATATATATATCTTCATGTATAATTTAAAACATAATCAAGTAAGATTTTGTTTGATTCGTCTTAATGCGTATTTTCATATATTAACTTTTTAGAATTTTTTATCATGTGAACTTAAAAATATTAAAGATTAAAGTTGTGCATTGGATAGCATGAAAAACGTAAGGGTAACAACTATTAAAAATCAGAGAAAATGTATTCAGGGGCGAAGCCAAGATTCTAAATTAGAGGGGACCAAATAGTTGATGTAATAAAAATTATTTACAAGTGTCGGTTATTAGGCTATTCGGGGTATGTTTCGTGTTATATATGGTTGAGACAGTTCAATGAGATAGAATGTTTAAAATGGTTTTACGACGAAATGTCCGAAGCTGTCATATGTTTGATTTTGTCCAAGAGCTTCTGTTCCGTGAATGTTTAACTGGTCCCGAAATGTGGAAAGGCATAAACAGTCATTTTCGTTGTGCTTGCCTACAAATTTAGACTGGCAAGCACAACGCAAGCTATATAGCTTTCTGAATGGACTTGGTTACTCGGGCTAGCCCTTTCAAAGAAGATGAAGGGAAGCTGAAATTGACAATTTTTTTTTTTTTTTGTTTTTGTCAGTTAGTGGATTAGACCTACAACCTTTCAATTTTAATTTTTGTCACGTTGATTTTGCCATTAGTTTAAGGGATGAATGTTTGGATTTGTTTGGGTAATAGGCCACCCGATTATGTCAGTTGTTATTAGAGGTGTTCAACGGGGCGGGGTGGGGCGGGTCGGGTCAAAATTTAAATGGGCCGGGGCGGGGCGAGTCATGTCAAATGATAAACGGGCCGGGCCGGGTCAAGCCCATTTAAATTTGACCCTTTTTAAAAAAGTTCATAGAATAGCTTTTTTTATTATATTTTACGGTCCATTGGGTCGACTTACTTATGTATATAATAATAATATTTTAAAAAATAAAAAAAAGTGGTTAATTTTTTTTCCGCAATTAATATTTATAATTATCCGACCCGGCCTGGCCCATTATTGACCCGACCCGCTAATGACACACCAAGGCCCGTTAATGACTCGGCCCATTATTGACCCGACCCGCTAATAACCCGTCAAAATGTGACCCGACCCTTGACCCGTTGGGTCGACCCGCCCCATTGAACACCTCTAGTTGTTACGAAGATTTTTGATAGAGATTAGTTATAGAGTTATTAGAAGTTTATCGAAAATAGGTCAAACTATTAATTTTATTGTATGATAACAAAAAAAAAAAAATTTAATTGTGAACATACCATTTGTTATTTTTTTCCATTGGTTCGTATTAGTGGAATTGTATTTTTTTACACCTATTATATTTACAAATTTATATTTTCGGAAAAACTCATAAATTAATGAATGTAATAGATTATTCCAATTACATAGTTATATATAAATGCATTGTTTAAAAAATTAAAATATTAACGTATTTAAAAATTTGTGTATTGCTCGGGTTTCTATTTTAGTTCAAAATAAAAGTTACTAATTTTTAAGTCATCTTATTATCTAAAGGAGTAGTAAGTATGTTGTTGTAAGTTGCAAGCCCTAAAGTGATGGTTTGTTAATTCTTAATTAGCTCCTTTAACTTGTGATGATATATATGATCATGAATATGAGTAGTAGAGTCTCATTAAAATTGCATGATTATTTTGAGACATAAATGTTGATTTATTTCTCCTAAAAACAAGTGTCAAAATTCCAAATTTTTAGTGGATTATTAAGAAAATTGTTGTTATTGGAAGATAATTATAAATTGACTAACTGGTGTAACTCTTATGACTTATGAGTGAACTTTGACTTATGAGATGTCTTATATGTTGTGTATGTGGGGGTTGTAATTTGTATTATTTACTAATTGAGTAAATTTACAATGTTTTTTGAAAATATGTTCACATACTAATTATATAGATCAAATTACCATTTTCATGAGTTGATGAATTTTTGTGCATGAGGTACAATATTTATGACTAAATGTCTAGAAAGTGGTTTGACTTGTGAAAATTAAATTCTACTTAATTTAGTGTTAAGTGACCGAAAGTGTGCATATTTATTAAATTGTCTCTTTCATGAATTAATTTATTGAGTAAAAATTTATCATGTTTGGAGTTTACTCATTGTTAATGATAACGAGTTTCTTTTGAAACAGAGTTTTATTCAAAATAATTTATTTCTTGATGTATAAAGACTTGATAGTAGAAGTTTAAAAATATTATCTTGTCATGTGGATTGAAAGCATCAAGTTTCGTAAAGTTTTGAATATGTGGTTTAAAACTTTTATTGCTTGCTTGTGTATGAATCTTGATTACTTAAAAATGTTGTAATTATTTAACTTTTAAAGTGATTCATAAAATTTGGAGTTGTAAACATTGTGACTTGTAAATGATGTAAATACTTTTTGAAGATAAGAAGAACAATAAAACTAGGGACTAAAATTGTGGAATTTATCCCTTAGTGAGCATTATGTGATCTTCTTAAAGTATGGTTGAACTCCTTGAATGTGGGGGTATTATAAATAGGATAAATGGACATTAATAATCCCAACTTTGCGTGATCCGCTCAAAACAATCCCAACTTTCGATTATTTTCTAATATACCTAACTTTGCCACTTATTTGCTGAGGACATACCCTTGTGTTTGTTTACCGGTTATAACAGGTAAAATTCTGCCCGTTGCAACTCCTTTTTTTATTATCTCTTTTCCCCTTTATAAACATCATCTTCAAAACAATCCACCATTAATGACCTTTTTCTTCATTGATGCCCTTCTTCCTCAAATCAATTTCTCATCTTTTCTTTCCTTTTTATTTTTATTTTTTCTTCTCTATTAAACCCTAACCATGAAATCATTATGTGCTTCAAATGCATCATCCTCTTTAGGATTTAGATCTTCAAAATCGAAAGGCCCATTGCTATGTCACCATGGTGTACCTGCCAAACTACAATTAGCAAAGAGAGGATCAAGGATCGGTTCACATTTCTACGGATGTGGATATTGGCCAGTAAGTATTTCTAAGCAGCCATTAACACTGTTTCAAATTGAAACTCTTTAAATCTTATATTTCTTGCAGGAACAAAATTGCAAATATTTTAGGTGGGAAAGCGATGTAGTTATACCAAGTTCTATTGAAGTGATGGATAATGAAGAATTGCTGGACAAAATTCAACAGTTGAAGAAAAAGAACAAAGCTTTGAAAGAGGAAGTTGGTTCACTTAGAGTAGAATTAGCAAAAATGAACAATTCCTTCAAATCAGTGTGTTATGTACTTGTTGTATCATGGTTTTTGTTTGGTATTTTCCTGTTCTTCATCAACTAAAAGATGATGATTAGGTGTTATGTATTTTCATGAACAAAGCTACTGATTTCATAAACAAAGTAATGGAACAAAGTTGCTGATTTCATAAATATGTAATTTGATTTCATAAAGTTGCTGATTGCAAAATAAATTCAGTACACTTGTTAAACTAAGGCCTAACTACCACAATTCCTTTGCAAAATGGCTTTCATTTAAGTCGATTGCAGTTCACTTGTAATGGATGCTTGAGTTGAGAACACTTGTGAACTTGCTAGCTGATCTGTTTCACCAATTGCATTTGAACTCCTTCCCCTGCCTCTACCAGCTACTGAACCCTTTCCTCTTCCTCTACTAGCTGCACCTTTTCCTCTTCCACTAAGCCCAGCACCAGTCATTGCACCTCTGACCCCCTGCCCAGCTCTTATGGTCTTCCCACCTCTTCCAACAGATGATGGCTGAGCAGTGATGTTATGATGTAATTCAGTATCAGCAGGTGTGGATGAAGGAGTTTCATGGTTCTTCTTTGGCCTTCCTCTAGGCCTTTTTGCTGGTGGAGGAGTTGGGTCTACTACTGTGGATGAAGTGAATTGTCCTTTTCGAGGACAACCTCTCTTGTTATGCCCTACTTCTTTACAAAGTGTACAAGTCATCTCCACCCCATGCTTAGTGAGCCTTCCAGGTCTTTTAGGGTCTTCATGCTTGGACCTTATTCTAGACTTTCTAGGTCTACCTGGACCTACTTTAACAGGCGGGGGAATCAAGGGAAGGTTTACTTGAGGCCAATGTCTTTCACCTGTAATAGGGGGTATACAACCAGCATATGCCACTAAATATGCATCCCTAGAATAGCACTTGTCTACAAACGTTTCAACCTCCTTTCTCACATAAAAAATGGCAGCAATAGCATGACAACAGGGAATACCTCTCAAATCCCACTTCCTACAAGTACAACTCCGTCTCTCCAAATCTACTTCTACAGTATCCAAATAGTAAGATACCTGAAACACAGTTGATGATGAAGGATGAACACCACACTTAATTGCCTCGTCCTTCTCCTTGTCTATTATTGCTTGCACTTTTGGACATAGTACACCAGTCCACTTAGTTGCTGCTTCCCTCTTCACAACAAGTCTCTTCATTAGCATAGTCCTAATCTCTTCAAGCATATTGATTAGGTGTTGTGACCTTGCACTCATAATGTAATTATTAAACGTCTCAACCATGTTACTAACTATAACATCACACATAGAAGTTCTCTTCAAATAAGCTCTACAGAACACATTTGGATCTGCCTTCTTAAACGTATCAACAGCTTCTGGACTTATTGCTTCCATGTCAGTGATAGCTTCATAAAAATCAAGCACATTATATGCCTTAGCACATCTCCAAAATAGCAGCTTCATCTCATCACCTTTGAAAGATGCTTTCCAATTGGCATATATATGCCTAACACAATGTCTGTGCTCAGCCTTTGGAAGCTGAGCACTTACTGCCTTCAAAATACCCTACAAAAGTGAAGAACCATTAAATTACTGCCTTCAAAATAGCTTCATTAAAATCAGTTCAGAATTAGTACATCATATTAAAATAGCTTCATTAAAATCAGTCCATTAAATTACTTAACACAGTAATTAACACAGTAGCACAATTAGTTCAGCACAGTGAGATTAATACAGCATATTAGTTCAGAATAGTCCAGCATAGTTCAGTAAGTTTAGTGAGCATATTAGTTTAGTGAGCATATTAATACAGTAAGTTTAGTGAGCATATTAGTTCAGAATAGTTTAGCATATTAATACAGTAAGTTTAGTGAGCATTAAATTGAGCATAGTCCAGCATAGTTCAGTAAGTTTAGTGAGTTTAGAACATGTACCTGATGCTCATCTGAAACCACAGTCCAGCCATCACCATCTGTACCACCAACAGCACATTTCAACTCAGATATAAACCACTCCCATGAATCATTGTTCTCTCCCTCTACCACAGCCCAGGCAAGAGGATACATTTGCTCATTTGGGTCTCTCCTAATAGCAGACAACAACATCCCTCCCAAGAATGTCTTTATGAAACACCCATCTATACACAACACAGGCCTACAACCTTGCAGCCAACCATTCTTAAGTCCATCAAATGCAACAAAGAACCTTTCAAAAACAGGGGGGTTGGAATTAGGTATAGTGGTCACAGTGAATCTACTTTCAGGATTACTAATTTTGAGAGCTTCCAAGTAATTATAAACCTTGTTATAGTGTTGCTTCATACTTCCATGCAATTTTTTGTGGGCATTGTGCTTAATCTTGTATGCAAAATCCCTATTAATAATCACTGAGTATGTCTGTTTAACAACATCTATAATCTCCTTTGATGGTACATGAGGTCTGCTCTTAAACATCTCCAACAACTGCTCAGCAACCCAATTTGACTTCAATTTCCTATTACCCTCCATATTTCTTTGACAAGTATGAGTTGGATTCACAGATTTCACAATGAATAGAGCATTTTTCTTATCCCATGAGGCATACAACCTAAATGGACATCCCTCAACACACTCAACACCTAATATCTGCTGCCTTTTTTTGTCACTAAGATAAATCTTCACATTCCTCCCTTGCGCCAAAGCATATCTTGTTAAACACTCCCTAAAGCCACTAGCATTTGGAAATGTAAGACCTACAACCCACTTAAACCTTTTGAAATTAGTTTGTTCAGTCACAGCTAATGGATCTTTACCATCTTCATCAGTATCCTCATACTCACTCTCTATCAAAGGATCCCCTTCCACAACTCCACAAACAGTGTTGTTTTGAATGTTTGGAGGTGCATTTTCTATCTCACTATCCACATAATTCTCTTCCTCACTGCCTAAATCTTCCTCACTTGCAACATAAGTCTCATCTTCACTCTCTTCCTCACTACCATCAAAGCTGCCCTCATTAGTAACTCCTACATCTTCCTCAATTGCATCCTCACTATCATACTCACAAATCTGTGGTGTAAGGCTGTCAAGTGTTGTGTGAATAGGAGTAGTTGAAGTAGGGTTAGAATGAGAACTGATATTGGGCTCAGCATTTATACTAGGGGTTGGCATTACATGGGGACCACATGTTTCCACTTGCAATAAAGTATCCAAGGGTACTTTAGATGCCTTTCTAGGAGTTAATTTTTTACCCCTCCTATTGCAATCAGCAGGTGCAATTAGTTTACCCCCTTCCCTAAGCTCCCACTGTAATTGTTCAGTGTCTTCCATTCTAACAACATACACTTCAATAGCCCTATGCTTATACCCAATTTGTGCCATTTCAAGAACTGTAGCATCATCAGCTATCCTTACCAAGCCATCATCAAAAGAAAACTTATCAGGTAACATATAATAGAGGATATGATCATACTGAATTTTAACCTTATTGGATACTATATCCTCTAAATCAAACCATGATATCTTATTAGGATCAATGTCCACAGTCCTCATTTCCCCTCCCCAATAGTCTAACTCACCCCTTACCCTGTTAAATCTACCCCCATAAACGAATTTTGCAGCAAAGTGTTCAGAATCAAATGAACAACCCTAAAAATCAAAAAAAAAAAATAGGTATCCAATTTACCATTTTTATTCAAATAACAGATTAAACAAAACGAAATGACAGATAATTTCAAGAAACCTACCATGGATGACGATGAGGAGCGACTCTTCTTCTTCATTTTCTCTTCGAGGTCAGTTGAACAATTTACCAAAGCTTGAAGATGGAGTTTTTACAGTGAAAACGCTTTGAGTACTGTAGAAAAGTTAGGTCAGTTGAATTAATGAGGAGGGAGGTGGGAACTAATGGGTTATAAGAGATGTTTTACCTGTTACAACCGGTAAACAAATAAAAGGGTATGTCCTCAGCAAATAAGTGGCAAAGTTAGGTATATTAGAAAATAATCGAAAGTTGGGATTGTTTTGAGCGGATCACGCAAAGTTGGGATTATTAATGTCCATTTATCCTTATAAATATACTCTTGTCAAAATAATATTTATTTGAGTATTTTTGATGAAATTCTTAAAATATTTACTAAAGGTTATTAATTGTTGTGTTCTTAAGCTTTTTAAGTATGTGATGTTCCTTGTATTTCCCTAAAATATTATTAATAAAAGTATTTTTAATAATAGGGAAGAAGTTTAGGAACTACTTTGGGTTTGAAGAACTTGTAAAACCTTTGTCCCTTTGTGATTTTGTTCATGATTATGATTGGAATACTTATGTATTTCTTATTGTTTTGAACATCATACTTATGTTGTGAGCATCAAACTATATGTTACTTAAGGTAATAGTATGAATTTGTTTGATAATGTTTCTTTTGAGATAAATATGATATTGTGATATAAATTCCCGAATGGGGGATTGTTCCTCTAGAAGGAAGTAAGAATACCATTCATTATCTTCTTAAAAGTATATCAAGATATGTGGTTTTTGATACGATTCTCTTCATGGGGGAAAGAATACCATGATTCCCGTATACGGAAAAAGTCCTTAAATAGGAAATGTGAATACCATACATACCTTTTTCAAAAGGATTATCAAGATAAGTGGTTCTTGATGTGTCGAGGGGGATAGTGCTAAAGCCCAAATGTGGATGAGCATGCAATTCACCTATCCCTGTGGCATTTGTTGGCATTGCTCTATATTTGAGGGATGAGTCATTAGGCTCTTAATCGATCTTGTAGTACTTTGTGGTGTGTTACTTGAGATGATCCACCTATGTGAGTGTGGGGGTTGGTCACCTCCTATGTGGAATTTTGGGCTAATATTCCACTAGAGCACTCATGAAAATCAAGGTAAGTAAGTGCATAGGCCATAAAAATGCACCATATAACTTAAGCGGAGTTAGTACCTCTCTAGACAAGGCATGTGGTTTGAGGGTCTCAATTCAAATTTTACTAGTTCAAGACTTAGTTCACTTGTTTGATCAAGACTTCTTGGAGTTCAAGACTTAGTTCACTCACAAGGACTTGTGGATTGTTGCCTCATTTCACTAAACAACAAGTTCAAGGCTTAGTCCACTTGGTTGTTATGTGCCAAAGTCTTCTCTTGCACAAGTATTTTTCTATGTGCAAGATAGGCAATGTAATTTGCTCTTTTTATATGTGGTGAGAATCGAACTCCTATAATAAGAAAATAAAGAAAAACATTCAATAACATGGACAAAGATAAATGTGTATTGTTTGGTGTTTTCTCCTTTTTAGTGTCTTTTATGAGTTGTATGAGTGACGGCTTAGGGCCCTAAAAGTTTTTTCTTAAAATATATATGCCTTTTCATCATTTATTGAAAAATATATTTTTATCTATAAGAGCAACAAAATTTATGTCAAATTGTCAATTATTTTCATAGATGATGGAAAATATATTTATTAAAAAATATATTTTTATCTATAGGTATTGTTTGGTATTTTTCATTTTAAGAGAAAATCATTGAATTGAGTACCAAGTAATAATTTTGTTACTTTGTAAAATTTTATTGATTAATCTAGTAAATGAGCAAATTAGTGTCTTGTATGTAGTTAAAAACAATTAATATTGAATTGATATTTAAAAAAAAAAAAAAAACAGAACATGCACATTTGTATTTCAATTTTCCTTTAGGACCTAAAATCTCCGAGAGAACCCTAAATTTTATTAATTTTCTATATCTTGTCTGCATCTTTGTCTTTGACAAAACCCAATCAAGAAAACTACATAGAATATTCTAATTTTTGATAAAGATTTGAAGTAGTTCAATTCTTAATTTAGGTAGCATTTGGCAAATTGTAATAAACAAAATGTAAGATATAAGAACAGAATTGATCAAGACATATAAATATCCAAATAATTGCTTAACCAAGTCGATCAAAGAATTGGTATGCCATAAGTTTAGGGTCTGTAACAAATTATGTTGTATATATAATTAGACTTAGATCATACCAAAACCATTTAAAGGTGGGCAAAAGGGGAGACCTTGAGAACACAAAAAGATCAGCATCACAAGTAGGAAATGGTGAAAATGTTGGTTATAGCAGCAGCAATTATGATGGTGATGAAAGGCATTGCTGCAGAGAAAATTGTAGTAGGGGATGCCACTGGGTGGAAAGTACCTCCCACACCTGAATTCTATTCCTCTTGGGCTGCCAACACAACTTTGCTGTTGGTGACACTCTAGGTAATTATCACTTTTTTTAAAAAAAATTATTGTTCTTTTTCGTTCCAACATATTGTCTAAGTTGTATATTGCACAAGGATTAGAAATGAAGGAATAAGCTTTTTGCATGAAATTTAAGGGGTGAGTAAGGTTTTTTTATTATTTTTTTGCAGTCCATGAGTAAAAACTGACAAATATCATTCGTTTTTTTTTTTCCAAAAAAGGTCACGGAAATAATTTTTCGTAAATCTCATAGTTATCATGTGGATTTAAAAAAAGTTTGTCTTCATTGTGTGGAAAATCCAATACTTTTGGGGTTACTATGTGAAATTGCCTTTTTTTTATTTGAGGATAAGTTGGAGCAATTTTGAAAAGGGTGAGAATACTAATTCTTCCCGTGGTTAATTGGAATCAAACCTAATTCACAAAGGGTAAACAGAAAAGTCAAACAATTTGGCTAATTAAGATTCTCAAAATAAGACAAAGTATTAAAGGATCACAACCATTGGTGAAAAATGAGTTAATGGGGCAGGTCGGCCAATTGGGATGCGGACTTGGTTGATTTTAGCAGGTCAATAGCGAGGTGGGTTAAAATTGAATTTTATTTAGGTGGGTCAATAAATGGCTATGAAGGTTTAATAATGGATTTTTAAACTCACATTAAAAGAGCCAAAATGGTAATAAAAAAAATACCAAGAGTTTTTGACTTAATTTCCATCTCCGTTATCCTTCCTTTTCTCCTAAAAATCCTCATTTCCTTTCATCCTAAACCCTAAAAAAAAATTAAAAACACTTAGATTTGGATGGATTTTAACATTCAATCAGATTCACAAATTTTTTAATCGATTTTGATTATTTGGTACTTGTTTACTTTTGCTACTTGTTTGATTTCCTTTTTCGTTTTGATTTCTACAATTAATGCTTGTTATGAGATTGTTTGTTGATGATGAAAGAGAATAAACTCAGATTGGTAGTAATTTAGACTAGATTGGTAGTTTTGATTTCTAAAATGTAATTTCATAACAACCAATCATCTTGAATAATGGATTCAATATGATCGCTTAAACTTTAGAAGTCAACCGCTATAGAACTAATTTACGTGGTTGTAGAGTTTCAAATTTTAGCATCCCACACAGTGGCCGTGGTATCAAAAGATGGTTATGATAATTGTAATGCTGGAGATTCAAAAGCTCACACACAAAAGCCAACGGAAATAACTCTTGACAGAACTGGCCCATTCTACTTCATATGCACAGCTGATAGTCATTGAGCTAACGGTCAAAAATTGGCCATCAATGTCACCGACACGATTGCTCCACCACCTTCTCACAATGGATCTTCCTCACCGTTGCCCGCCTTTTCCATTTCTTTTATTATTGCCGTTGTTATACAAATGATTGCAACTTCTTTGTTTTACTATTAATGTTGAATACTTCCTCCGAACAATGAATAGTGCTCAAAAGTCAAATGTAGCGAGTATTTCAGAACGGAGGAAGTACTAAGTTTATATTACACTATAAATTTGTTGTGTCATATTGTGTGAATTATCGTAATGATACTTTGATAATGAAATATTGTAAATTTTTGGATTAGTTACTACAATGATGTTATTCTCTATTAGAGTTGGCATGTTAGGAAAGTTGGAAATCATTTTCAAATGTTAAATTAGCCCAAAATATTATATTTGACAAATTTTGAATTGAGAAATGTGTAATTAGGTTAATCATACAATCTAATAATTTTGATGTAAATTAACAAATGGCAATTTAACATAATGTTGACATGTATAATTTTTTTTATTGGTTGAATACTTATTAGTAGAGATTTTGCATCGTTTGTAATTTGTTGCCTAATATAGTTTCACAGATTGAAAGATCATTAACTATGATTTTTGCAATAAAAAAACTTGCACTTTTAAAATTTTATTGCCATTTGTATTTGTTTTTTCACTGATTGAGACAAATTTTTCTTAATTGTTTCGTTGATTGATATTTACTACATGAGACAAATTTGTATAAATTGATTGATAATTGATAAACACTTGCATTAATTAAAATCATTTTATTATTTACTAAATAACATAACAAATCACAAAATAATTAGCATAGAATCTTCAAAATTATTATAAATAAAGTAAACTACAATATAATTTGCATGAAGACTTAATAGAATAATATTATTAGCATTTCAAAACACAAAAGCTTTGATATCTTAAACAAAATTTTAATTTTGTATCATAATTAAAATTTTAATTTTGGAGCATAATTAAAATTTTATTTTTGTAGTATATTACTCTTTAAATTAAAAATTTAAACTTAAAAGGTTAATATATATTTTTCACGTTGTTTTAAAAATCTAATTTTTTATAGATGTTTACACTATAAATCCGTGCATTACACGGGTTTTATACTAGTTTCATATAATTCCAATGAAAATGTAAAATGGGCCAAGTTATAGCAAAGTAAATATTCCTAGAATATTTACTTATTATTGCCTTTTATTGTTAATTGTAATTATTTTAATTTCCTTAGATAGCTTTACTAAACTTGTATATATAGAGGCTTATGCAAATTATTGAAGGTTAATACAAACAATATTTCAAACTCAAACTATAATCTCTATTCTAATTTCCGCATTATTAATTTCGTTATGGTATTCGAGTCGATGGTGTTTTCTAGCAACCATTACCGGTCCGTCATATCGGTGTCCATCATCCACCTAAAGAAAAAGAACCAGTTTTTTTATAAAGAATTTAACAAAAAATGTTGGGACAACAACCCAATTCCCAACAGAAAAAAAATCAAAAACACTGATACCACGATTTTTGTTCTAGTATATTTTGTTTCCCATTAGGCAAACCACGAATTACCTCCACCATTGGACGACTTGTGTAGTTCAGAATCCTCCTCCGCTGGATGGCTGATACACTTCAAGTTTGGAGGTTGAAAAAATGGGGTTTCATTCGAAACAGCACATAAAAAGGGGGACTAAATATGTAGGAATATATGGGAGTATTTGTAATTATTCTTTTCCGTTTTTAGATTATATTTTATTTCTTAGATTATTCCTTAGATTATTTTGTTTCCTAAGTTAGAGGATTAGCTTGTATATTTATAGGGCTGTAATTCATCATTTCTTTTTAATACAAACTGAGTATTCATCTCTTAACCTTTTATTCCGCATTATTTTACTCTTCATGCTATCAGAGCCGAAGGTGTGTACGTTTCCGGGACCGGTAACACTTATCGGTTTCATCATTTACCTAAACCAGCAATTAAATACAATAAACCCTACCATGGCCGAAAACTCTTCAAACCCAGATCAACAGATTGTCATTATGGAGCAGATGGAATGAATGTTCAAAATGTTCCAGGAAATGCATAAACCGAATACTCAGACCGAAATAATCTCACCAGATTTAAAAGTAGCCGAGAAATTCAATCATCAAAATTATACAAGCTGGTGCAAAATGATGCAACTTGCACTAGATTGTCTAGGTCGTCTCAGCCACATCATCGACGAACCCCAGAGTACCACAGATCTTACATACAGGACATGGAAACAAAAGGACTCTATAGTGTTATCATGGATTCTCTCGAATATTGACTCAGATATCATAAATCAGTTCTTGGACTACAACATTACAAGGGATTTATGGAAGAGGATCGAAATTCTATTCAACAGTGGGCGGGACGAAATCCAGATCTTTGATCTAAGTTGTCAAGCCAATAATCTCAAACAAAAACAAGACTCTCTTGAGGTGTATTATGGGAAGCTTATTACAATTTGGAAAGAAGTGGATCGACGACAGCCGAACCCTATGATTCACTCAGAGGACATAACAATTTTCAACACTTTTATCGAGAAACAAAGATTATTCTAATTTTTGGCAGGGATAAACGAATCATTTGATAAAGAAAAGAGACTTGTTAAATATCGAACCCCTTCCCACCGTGGAGATGGCTTACGCCACCATTCGTCGTGAAATATCAAGGCGTGGGATAATGACCCACACTTAATCACCGGGAAAGATTCCCTCAGAAATCGGAAGTGGGTTGGCCGTTAAACACCATCGGTCGGATTTACCGTCATTTCGGCGTGAAATGGAGGACAAATCTCACCTGAAGTGTAGTCACTGTGGAGGTAACCGGCACACAAAGGAGGCTTGTTTTAAGTTGATCGGATTCCCGGAGTGGTGGGAGGAGCACCGGCAGCGGAAAGCCGCCACCAAGGCCTAGTCACACCGGACCGGCGGCAAGGCTCACATGGCCACCGGTGTCCTTCACCAAGAAGATATTCCAGATCATCAACCAACCCACTCACATAAAGCTCAGACCCACAATAATGGCGTCACAGGTGAACCAGGGAACAAGGAAGGAGAAGAAGACGGACCAGATGAGAGAGAAAGGGGGAGGGATAAAATAAAAAATCTTCCTATTTCACCTTCTTATACTCCCTCACCTACCTCCCTTAAAAACCCTAAAACAACCGGCCCTACCCCACATAAAAACACCCCCCTCTCATTAAAACACACGGCTCGAAAATTCCCTCATGGCCCAAATTGAGTTCATCTCTTGGACTCATGTGTAAAAACCCATCCTCTACCCAGTGGATATTTGATTGCGGGGCTACCGACACTATAACGTTTGATTCCCATGATCTCTTATCCACTAACCCACAAACACGTACCTGCATTCAAACAACTAATGGGGAGTGTGTCAGTGTGGATCTATCTAGGCCCGTTCAAATTTCTCCATCCCTGAATTTAAAAAATTGCCTCTTGATTCCGAGCTTGTCCCATAAATTATTATCTATTAGTCAGCTGACTCGTGAATTAAATTGTATTGTGCTTATGTCTTCTTCTGATTGTATTGTGCAGGATGCTCAGACGGGGAAGATTATTGGGTGTGGTACTGAACGAGATGGATTGTACTATGTGGATGAAGCGATTCAAACGGGACACACTTTGCTTGCTAATGGGTCTCGTGATTATCAGTTCTGGACTTGGCATAGACGTCTTGGACATCCATCATTAGGGTATCTAAAACGTCTTTTTCCATCATTTAGTAATTGTAATGTAACCCTGGACTGTGATGTATGTGTACTTGCTAAGAGTCACAAACATTCTTATTATCCTAGTAGTAGTCGTAGCAGCGAACCTTTTATTTTGATACATTCTGATGTTTGGGGCCCTGCTCCTGAGTTTAATAAATAACACTATTCTTATTTTGTTTCCTATATTGATGATTGTACTAGAATGTGATGGGTGTATTTTCTGATACACAAATCTGATGTTTTTGATGCCTTTATTAAATTTTATAATATGATTGTAACCCAATTCAACACTAAGCCCAAAATCATTCGGTCCGATAATGGGGGGGAATACCTTAACCAACATATGGAACATTTTTTTACTTCTCATGGCCTCATACATCAAACTTCTTGCCCTCACACTCCGTAACAAAATGGGGTAGCCGAAAGGAAAAACCGTACTCTTCTTGAAATGAGTCGTGCCCTTATGTTTGAAGCCCATGTCCCATCCTATTTTTGGCCCGAAGCCCTTGCATCTGCCACATACCTTACCAATAGGCTACCCTCCAAAACCCTAAACTTCAAAACTCCTCTTGAAAATCTCAAAAAACATTCTACCATTCCCTCCACACACTCTTTATCCCCCTGAATTTTTGGATATGTTCTTTATGTTCATTTGCCCAAACCTACTTGACATAAACTTGAAGCCCAAGCTGTCAAATGTATCTTTGTGGGCTATGGTGTTAATCAAAAGGGGTATTGCTGCTTTGATCCGACTCATAATAAACTCTATCCTACTCTGGATTGTGATTTCTTCGAGACATCCTACTTTTATCCCCAGCTTCGTCCTCAGGGGGAAACTACATGTGATGACTTGAGCTGGCTTACTTATTCTGTTTCCGATAATCTAGACCCCAAAGAGCAAGTAGGTAATCCCACAGATATTGCTACTGAAAACATTGCCATTCCTTCTCCTCAGACTGCTCTTACCCTGTCTAATGCATCTCATGGTGCAGAGCTGTTGTCTGAGCCTCAAGAGGTACTAACTGAACCTCCTATTGTTGATGATGATCTATCTGGTGCTACTAAGTCTCCATGCAGGTATGAATTGCCTCCAAGAAGGACAAGAGGTGTCCCTCCAAGGAGATATGATCCAGTTGTGTCCCTCGGAACAGCTAATGAGGCCTTCCGAACCAGTCAATACTCCAGTTGTGTCCCTCGGAACGCTAATGAGGCTCTCCAGGATCCAAAGTGGCGAAAGGCAATGAAAGATGTGATCATGGCTCTCAAGAAAAATAACACATGGGAAAGATGTACTCTGCCTGAAGGAAAGAAAACTGTGGGTTGCAAATGGGTATTTACAATAAAATATCATGCTGATGGGACTATTGAAAAACACAAAGCTCGGCTCGTGGCAAAAGGGTACACCCAAAACCTATGGTATCGATTATTCTGAAACCTTCTATCCTGTTACAAAAATTGACACTATAAGAGTTCTGTTCTCAATAGCTGCAAATAAAGATTGGCCATTGTATCAGTTTGATGTGAAAAATGTCTTTCTTCATGGAGAGATCGAAGAAGAATTGTATATGCATGCTCCACCTGGGTTCTCATGTGAATTTTCTCAAGGAGAAGGATGTAGACTTAGACGGGCCCTGTATGGTTTGAAACATCCCCAAGAGCGTGGTTTGGGAGGTTTACTACATCAATGAAGAAATTTGGTTACAAACAGAGTAACTCAGACCATACTCTGTTCTTGAAGAAAGTGAACGATAAAATGACGTGTCTGATCATTTATGTTGCTAATATGGTTATAACAGGAGATAACGAAGAGGAGATCAAGGATTTGAAGGAGAAACTCTTTAAGGAGTTTGAAATGAAAGACTTGGGGAACTTGAAATACTTTCTTGGCATAGAGGTGTTCCAATCAAAGAAGGGAATCTTCATAAATCAAAAAAAGTATATCTTGGACTTTCTTGCTGAGGTAGGTATGCTTGACTGTAAGCCAGCAGATACACCCATTGTTACTAACCACAGACTTCAAACCTCACCTGAAGGAGAACCAGTAAACAGAGAAAACTATCACCTCAGGCACCACACTTGGAAGCTGTTATCAGGATCCTGAGGTATTTAAAGGGTACAAATGAGAGAGGAGTATTCTTTGGGAAAAATGGTCATCTTGATCTGGTAGTTTATACTGATGCTGATTGGGTAGGAGATCGAGATAGTAGGAAATCCACATCAGGGTATTTCACACTTATAGGGGGCAATTTGGTTACTTGGAGGAGTAAGAAACAGAAAGTAGTTGCTTTGTCAAGTGCTGAAGCAGAGTTCAGAGGAGTAGCTAAAGGGATAACAGAAGTTTTGTGGTTCAAGGAACTTCTGTGTGAGTTAAACTTTCCATCATCCGAGACGTGTACCTTGTTCTGTGATAATAAAGCACCTATTGATATTTCAGAGAATCCCGTTCAACATGATCGAACCAAGCAGGTGGAGATAGACAGACATTTTATAAAGGAGAAATTGGTGAACAAAATTATTCGCATTCCTCACGTGAAATCTGAAGATCAGCTTGCAGACATCCTCACGAAAGCAGTTTCAGCAGAAGTCTTTGAGAGAACATTATCCAAGTTACGTATTGGAAACCCCATGACCTAACTTGAGGGGGGAGTGTAGGAATATATGGGAATATTTGTAATTACTCTTTTCCGTTTTTAGATTATATTTTATTTCTTAGATTATTCCTTAGATTATTTTGTTTCCTAAGTTAGAGGATTAACTTGCATATTTATAGGGTTGTAATTCATCATTTCTTTTTAATACAAACTGAGTATTCATCTCTTAACCTTTTATTCCGCATTATTTTACTCTTCAAAATAATGGTTTTTAAGCCGAAAAAGAGAAAAAAACAATGGGGAGCAATTGTGAGATTTTAGTTTAAAAAGAAAGAATCAAAGGGGGAGGGTGCAGTGTGGTTGCAGCCAAACAGGAAAAAAAAGGAGGTATTTTAGTCATTCAACTGAAAAAGGGGGAGCAATTATTCATGACTCAATTTCACTTTTTCCTTCCCAAAGCAACAAAAAAGTGAGACGACTTCATTGCCCTTGGATTTTCGATTGAGGGGCAACAGACACCATGACTTATGATCCCTCCGATATTATTTCTCCTAATCGTACAAACCGAACTCATATTCAAACAGCCAATGGAGAATGTGTTAGTGTTACTCAGGCCGTGATTGTTGATATTTCTTGGCCGATTCACTTAAAAAATTGTCTCTTAATCCCTAGTCTATCCCATAAATTATTATCTATTAGTCAATTGACCAAAAAATTTAATTGTACTGTTTGTTGACTATTGATAGTTGTATGGTACAAGATGCTCAGACCGGGACAATCATTAAACGTGGTACTGAACGAGGATGTTTGTGCTATGTGGATGTGAAGACTCAACAAAGTCAAGCTATGCTTACTCGTGGGTCCCTTGCTCATCAACTGTGGACGTTGCACCGACGCTTAGCTCATCCTTTTCTACCTTACTTAAAATATTTATTCCCTTTCCTTAAGCACACTATTATGTCTTTGATCTATAAAGTCTAAATTCCAAAAAAACCTACATAAATGTGGTAAAACAAACACTTTGAGGTCGCTTAGTATATAGCAAAAGCTGATCCTTTAAATACCTGACCCATTATGGCCCGACGCGTTAAAAGTGCGTCTAATAAAGGGTCGGGCTCGGAGGCCCCATTGCACACCTCAAGTTCAGACCTATATGAGTTATCTCCCTCTACTCTAACCTTATCAAATAGGGATCGTTCACCATGATTCTCTGGGTGATGCAAATTGTTCCCATCTATATCTAAAAAGTCACAGCCAATCAGAGAAAAATAAAGTTAACAAGAATATATATACAACCGGTAAAAGAACAAATAAACATATATACAAAGCATGAGATGCAGTAAAAGGATGTCTAAGGTAAAACGTCTGCTTCTCAGTATATCCCATCAGCTAACTACTATTCCAGACTCTAACTCCACCATTAATGACTTCACTCTACCACATCTTGGACTTATATACTTATTACCCAACCAAATGCCCTTACTATTTATCCCCGCTGTGATACCAACTATATCAACCCGACTAACTTCTTGACTAAGTAGGAGAAATTTTCACGGTTTTATACACCTAAAAAGGAAAACAAAATCAAACAATATCCTCTAAAATCACATCACAATTCCAAATCATCATCTATGACAGCTAGCCTCAAGCTCAGTAACTATAAAAAGAACCAAACGAATAAAACATGAGTATAAAGGCTCACAGAATTACATAACCAACTGTATTAAACAATTCAACAAAATTTTATTTAGTCTAATACACACAAACGACCATATCTATAGCCATTGAGGTCTCTTATTGTAATACCACGTTTATTTCAGTTTTATTTCTTAAAAATATTTCAGAAAATTTTAAAAAGTTTTAACCTAAACAAAAAAAAAAAAAAAACTGAAACAACGGTTTTCAAACAAAACCATTCACGGTTATTTTCCTCACCCTCCATCGCAAACTTCCCTCCCATTATCATCCACTACTCCTTAATCTACCCACAAATAACTGTCATACCTTAGGCTATAAATTAAACCTTTATCAGAAATTTTCATTTACCATCCCTCAAAGCTCTTCTTCTATAAATTACTCCCCATTCTCCCTTGTTCAAAGAGAAAGAAAAACACTTTCAATTAAAAAGAAGACAGAAATTGAGATCAAAGGTATGAATCTCACTTATTTTAAAGTGTTTTATTCCACTTTCTAATCTGAAAAATTTAAAAAAAATAAAAAAAAATTATTTCTGACCTTTCCAGCGAGAAGAGGGCCACTGGAATGCCGCCAGCGTGGGACGGCCGGCAGCCACAGCGCCACCTTCTTCTTTCTTTTCTCTCTCTTCTTCCCTCCCTCTCTCTCTTTCCTTTCTTCCTGGTTTTCGTGGGTGTTGAAACCCAGTAACTTCAACTTCTTGTTTTTATTATCTATAATTTCTATCCCTTTTTTTTATATATAAATCCTTTTTTTATTTATTATTATTTAAACCTTTTTCTCTTCTTTTGTTTTCGTGAGAATGGGTACAAAACCCATTTTATGACATCCCACTTTTTTTTTTATATGACATCTCTTACTTCCTTTTTCTTTATTTTATTTTATTTTAATCTTTTTGGTTTTATTATTTAAACCTTGTCTTTTTCTCCGAAAGCTATTCTTATATCTTAAAAGTTTAAATTACTTCTTTAAATTTTATTTTAAATAAAGTATATTTTTAACCGAAAGTCTTTTAAATTACTTATTTCGTTTGGGGTGATTTTGGGTATTAATTCGAGACATCTTATTTTATCATGTAGACGACGGATACGTAAGTCGAGATAACTAGGAGCATACGTCTATCTAGGATCGCATAACAAGGTAATTTTCGATGTCCATCTATTTAGGATTATCCCGTTAGTATTATGTGCTATGTGATATTAACTTGTGCAAATGTGTTACATGATTTTGTATGATATTATTTTATATGACATTATGTTTTATATATTTTATTTTCAATTTATATTGAATATTATTTCGGTTAAACTAAATTTACGATTATTATTTTTGATAAAACTTGTATTATTATTTTAATAACACTTTTTGATCTGGTTTGAATTTGAAAGAAAAATATTTACCTTATTATTTTATGGAAGTTATACTATTATTTTAATAATGGTTTTAAAAGACGATTTGAGTCGAAAGAGAAATATTTATGATTCTATTTTGTTGTCATAAATTGATACTAAAATGGTGATTAGTTGGATAAGATAAAAGGTTTTTGGAATTTTTTTGGATATTTCTGAAATATATATTTATTGGGAAAATTTATGATCAGTTTACATAAAATGTATAATGTAATGTTTTATGTGCTCGCGACTAATTATTAAATATATTAAATCACGTAAAGTGTAACGATGGGAATGAAGCTCTTATATTTGTTGTGATCCAAGTATGAGAGTGATGAAAGTTCACTATGCAGTTAGTATATAGCGAGAGGTTATTATTATTATTATTTTTGATGCTCGATACGATTTTTGGTCTTCCTTCTATTTGTTGTGATCCAAGTAGAAGAGGTGTATACACTAGGGTTACCTGAGACTACTCTGCTGGCCTTGATGAATTATTTTGGGGTGACGACCTCTTGATGAAGTAGGTATAGGGGTAAAGCCTCGGCCTATTGGCGTTCTCGTTCCCTCAAATTAAAATTGGATATATGTGTTGTCGCCATTAAATGTCAAATTAATTAATTGGCTTATGTTTTATTTTATTTTTATATTAATAAAATTTGATCTTTAACTCAGCTTGATAATACTTTAATTTCTACAACTATTTTCAACTCAATTATAGTTTGTCTTCTTAAATTATTTCAACTAAAATTGTTTTACGGGATGCAGTTGGAATCACTCAGTTTTTCTGATTTTTGGGAGCTTCCCCTTGTTTCTCTTGTATTCTTATTTTGCAGGTTGTTGATCACGTGGGGATTGTGGAGTGAGAATCATTTAGAGTTATAACTGTTATTAGAGTCATGTCAGTTTATTTTCAGTTGTTCAAAGTTTTTATATAGACACAGTTTACGTTTAAGTCTTTTCCAAATTTGTAAGACCCTTTGTCGGATTCAAGTTTTATTTAAGTTATTTTCTTAGTCGTTAAGCCTTACATTTATTTTCTTAGAAATGGATGTGGCGGTAACACTCTCATGAGTAGGTTTTGACTCAAGATTCTCTTAAAAAAGGTTTTTAAAAACTTGACCTACTTTGGGGGTGTTACAAAGTGGTATCAGGAGCTTAGGTTCGTTTTGGTCAAAGCTTAGAGTTGTTTAGGATCTAAAATTTATAAAGGTTAAATTTAAATTAAGGTTAAATGGTATAAAGCATAATCACCTTGAATAATTCAAGTAAGTTAAATAAAAAAAAACAAATTATGAGAGTGGGGACAAACGGGCTTATTGTTTTGAAGTACTTTTAAGTACTTAGTAGTAGTGTGTAATTTCCTTAATTGCATTTTCATTTTCGTTGTCTTTTGTTAATTTTTTTAGATGCCTCGACTTCGCCGCACTGCTAGGAAGAGTGTTAGGAACCTTCGTGATGCACCATACCACATTTCCATTAGAGCGGGAGAACCCATTCCTTCATACATACGTCGTCTCCGTGTAAGCATGGAGAACTGTCACCTGAATAAGCACTATGGCAACTCGGATTACAACACGCTACCTAAGTAGGCAGATGTCCTTATTAGAACCTTAAGTGACGTAGGTCCATACGCCGAGCTTAAGAAAGAGTACAATGATATAATTAAAAATGGGAGGCCTAATTGGGAAAGGTACACGGATGAAGATGGAGAATGGTTCCTTACTTTGGAGTATCTAGAAGGGAGAATGAACGATGCTAAAGCAAAATGGCTCTACAATGTACCGGGGAATTCTTATGTCTACGAGGACGATAGTGACGGGGAAGATGATACCACCTACACTATACCCATTCTGATTCAATCTGAAGACGAAAAAAATTATGAACCTAAAGGGAACTATGAGGAAGACCCGGAGGAGGACCCAGAAGAGGACTCGGAAGAGAATTTTGAGGAAGACCCTATTCAAAAGTGATTTTGATGTTTAGTCGTTTTCTAGGAAAAAATAGGATAGGTTAAAGTTCGTTAGTTTTTCTTCTTTCTTTGCTTGTTATCTCTATATTTGAACGATGTTGGTTTTAATTGCTATGTTTGGATTATTTATTTGAGAATTTTATTTACGATTACCTTCATGAGTTTATGTTTGCATATGCAACTTGTTTTCTTTGACTTCCTTTCAAGTTTGAATATTAAGTATAAGTGCGTATGAACATGATAAAAACGTTTGTAGTAAAGCCTTAGTTTTCTTATATAGGCAGCTTATGAACGTTTACACTCGATCACGTAGACGTCAACAATCAAGTATCATGGCTGAAACACCGGAACAATTAGCTGCTAGGGTGAGGGTGCTTGAACAGTTGTCTCAGAACATAGACTGCTAGTACAGAACCAAACTAACAATGGGAATAATGGGCACGATGACCCCCAAGCAGTTATGGCTAAGAAGATTGCTACCTTAAAACCCTCTATCTTCATTGGGAAAGAGGACCCTATGCTATTAGAGAATTGGCTACGCGATATGGAAAAGATCTTTACGGCAAATGGGACACCCGAGACCCAAAAGGTTGACCAAGCCACATTTTACCTACGAGAGGATGCTGACACATGGTGGGAAACTGAGGGACAGACCATTAGTGACCAACTAAACTTTGACTGGAATTCTTTTAAGGTTGCTATTAGAGGTCGTTTCTTTCCTGAGCATATTAGGAGACAAAAGTGCAGTGAATTCAATAGGTTGAACCAAGGAAAGTTTATGAGTGTCAAGGAATATGCCCAGAAGTTTAATGAGTATGCTAGGTTTTGCCCTAACATGGTCCCTGATGAAGTTTCTAAGGCACAAAAGTTCGAGGATGGTTTAACTTTCAGAATACAAACTAGGTTAGGAGGAAGTACCTCATTTACCCTTGCAGAGGCCTACTCTAAGGCTTGTAATATGGAGAGGATCTTACAAAGAGAAGAAGACGTTTTGGGAAGGAACAAGAGGAAAGACCAAAGTAATACGGATAGTCAAAATAATGATAAAAGACCTCGTTTTGGGAACAACGGGGGAAATGGTAGGAACAATCACCACGGAGGAGGACATCACAGTAGGAACTACCAAAACCCTAGGCAGAATGAGAACCAGCAAAGAAATGGTAACCAGAGGGCTTGGGTTTGTAAGAAATGTGAGAAGAGTCATTCGGGTTATACGTGTCAGGGTGAACAAATTAAGTGTTATTCTTGTGGCGAAGTTGGACGTAAGGCAAACTTTTGTCCCAAGAGGCAAGGTGGAAATCAACCAGGGCAGGATGGACACAATAAGGGCTATAAAAACAATGGCGGAGGAACTAGGAACCAGAACTTCAACAACAACCGCTCGAACAATACTCAGGCAGGAAATGGTTCGGCAAACAACACCAACAACAATCAGCACAACAATGGCAACAATGGAAATGGAGGGCGCAACTTCAATGGGAGACTCCACGTTATGAGTAAGAGTGAAGCTGATTCAGACGCCAACGTTGTGACGGTTACTTTTCTTGTAAACTATAAACCTGCTTTTGTACTCTTTGATTCTGGTGCTTCACATTCCTTTTTATCTCGATCTTTTATCGAGAAACATTCCTTCAAACCTTCTTCCTCATGTCAAGCTAAGGTAACCACACCCTCAGGTGAAACCTTTCTTAGTAGGAGCCTTTACCTAGATATGCCTATTGTCATCTCTGAAACCGAACTACCCGTAAACCTTATTGAGTTTAATTTAAAGGACTTCGATTTGGTTCTGGGGATGGATTGGTTAAGAAAGTATCAGGCTAAGATCGATTGTGCTAAACAGAGAATCACCTTTAGAGGCCCTAAGGGAAATAAACTAACCTACCAAGAAACAACCTATGAACCACCAAAGATCAAGCTTATCTCTGCCTTAAACCTCCAAACCCATCTTAGGAAAGGCTACCCCGTATATTTGTGCCATGTAAAGGACACGAGTATGAATGAGGACGAGTTAGGAGAGATACCTGTAGTCAAGGAGTTTGTTGATGTGTTCCCAGATGAGATCCCAGAAATGCCGCCGGTGAGAGAGCTAGATTTCAAGATTGATTTAGTCCCGGGAACAGGACCCATCTCAAAGGCACCTTATAGGATGGCACCTCCCGAGTTGCAAGAGCTAAAGGTACAACTTGAGGATTTGCTGGATAAAGGGTATATAAGACCGAGTGTATCACCTTGGGGAGCCCCAGTACTGTTTGTGAGGAAGAAAGATGGAACGTTGAGACTATGCATCGATTATAGGGATTTGAATAGCGTGACGGTGAAGAATAAGTATCCACTACCTAGGATTGAAGACTTGTTCGATCAACTTAGGGGTGCAGGAGTATTTTCAAAGATAGATTTGCGATCGGGTTATCATCAATTGAGTATTGCAGAGGAGGATATAGCCAAAACAGCTTTTCGAACAAGGTATGGTCATTATGAATTCATAGTCATGCCTTTTGGACTCACTAATGCGCCTGCTGTCTTTATGGACATTATGAATAGGACTTTCCAGCCTTATCTGGATAAGTTTGTAGTTGTTTTTATTGATGATATTCTAGTATACTCTAAGGATCAAGAAGAGCATGAGGCTCATTTAAGGAAAGTTTTGGAGACCTTAAGAGAAAATAAGTTGTATGCAAAGTTTTCGAAGTGTGAATTCTGGTTAGAAAAAGTAGCATTCTTGGGGCATGTAATCACAAAGGATGGAGTAGCGGTAGATCCCTCAAAGGTCGAAGCAGTGATGAATTGGCCTACACCAACTAATGTGACAGAAGTGATAAGTTTCTTGGGTTTAGCCGGATACTATAGGAGATTTGTGAAGAATTTCCCTAGAATCGCTCAGCCTATAACTAACTTGATGAAGAAGACCACTAAGTTCCAATGGGACGAGAAGTGTGAAATGGCATTTCAAGAGTTAAAAACAAGGCTTACTTCCGCTCCTGTGCTGACTTTACCGAATGAAAGTGGAGAATACGAGGTTTATACGGATGCATCTAAGAATGGACTAGGTTGTGTGCTGATGCAAGATGGAAAAGTGGTAGCATATGCTTCACGACAACTTAAGCCGCATGAGAAGAATTACCCTACACACGAATTAGAGTTGGGAGCCGTAGTCTTTGCATTGAAAATTTGAAGACATTATCTGTTTGGAGTGAAGTGCAAGATTTATACTGATCATAAGAGTTTGAGGTTCTTGTACACGCAAAGGGATTTGAATAATAGACAAAGACGATGGTTAGAGCTCATTAAGGATTATGACCTGAATTTGAATTATTGTGAAGGAAGGGCAAATAAGGTAGCTGATGCTCTGAGTAGGAAGTCGAGTCATACAATGAATGCATTGATTCTGGCAGATGAGTTGTGTGAAGAGATTCGAAGGATGAACTTAGAGGTAGTAGAGTATGGATATGTGGATACCCAGCTGAATGGAATAATGGTCAAGCCCGACATTTTTGAGGAAATTAGAGTGAAGCAAATTACGGATGACTGGTTCACTAAGTTGAAGAAGTTAAAGGAGGATGGTCAGGCACCTGAGTTTGAAAGGGACGAAAATGGTGTAATGAAGTATAAAGGAAGATGGTGCATACCGCGTGATGAGGATCTTAAGACTAAGATTATGACGGAAGCCCATAATTCGCCATATTCTATACATCCTGGCGGTGATAAGATGTATAAGGATCTTAAGAAGAACTTTTGGTGGCCAAACATGAAGCGTGAAGTTGCAGACTATGTGGCGAAGTGTTTAACGTGTCAGAAAGTGAAAATTCAACATATGAAGTCGGGGGGAAAATTGCAACCATTAGAAGTACCTGGATGGAAATGGGAGTCGATTTCGATGGACTTTGTAGTAGGATTGCCAAGGTCGAAAATAGGCAAGAATGCCATATGGGTGATAGTAGATCAATTAACAAAAACAGCAAGGTTTATAGCAATGAAGAATACTTGGACAATGCAACAGATGGCAGATGCATATTTTCAGGAGGTAGTGAGATTGCATGGTGTGCCTAAGGACATTGTATCGGATAGAGATTCGAGATTTCTGTCCAAATTTTGGAAGATGTTACAGGAAGCAGTTGGCACGATATTAAAGTTCAGTACTGCGTTTCATCCAGCAACATATGGTCAGACAGAGAGAACGATTCAGACTCTTGAGGATTTGTTAAGAGCGTGTGTTATGGATTTTGGAGGATCTTGGGAGGATAATCTGAGATATGTAGAGTTTTCTTACAATAACAGTTTTCATTCTAGCATAGGAATGGCACCTTATGAAGCTCTATATGGAAGGAAGTGTAGGAGTCCTATATATTGGAATGATGTTAATAAGTCGTTGGGATTAGGACCAGAAATGATTGAGGAGACTACAAGGAAGGTGAAGATGATTCAGGAATGTATGAGAGGCGCGCAAGATCGTCAAAAGTCGTATGCAGACAAAAGGAGGAGAGCATTAGAGTTTGAAGTAGGTGAAAAAGTTCTGCTCAAAGTGTCACCAACCAAGGGTGTCATGAGATTTGGTAGGAAGGGTAAATTGAGTCCACATTTTATAGGTCCTTATGATATTTTGGAACGAATTGGGGAAGTAGCCTATAGATTAGCCTTACCTATGAACTTAGCCAAAGTCCACAATGTCTTCCATGTATCCCAACTACGAAAATATGTCCCTGACCCTTCCCATATCATACAACCTGAAACCATTGAACTTGATGAAACTCTTACCTTTGAAGAAAAACCAGTAAAAATCCTTGATACCAAAACAAAATGTACCCGGAACAAAGAAATTAAGTTGGTTAAGATATTATGGACGAACCAACAAACCGAAGAAGCAACATGGGAAGCCGAAGTTGACATGAGAAAGCGTAACTTTAAATGGGATATTTGTTTAAAATTCGACGAACTTTTGTTTTAAGGGGGAGTGTATGTAATACCACGTTTATTTCAGTTTTAATTCTTAAAAATATTTCAGAAAATTTTAAAAAGTTTTAAAATAAACAAAAAAAAAAAAAAACTGAAACAACGGTTTACAAACAAAACCATTCACGGTTATTTTCCTCACCCTCCATCGCAAACTTCCCTCCCATTATCATCCACTACTCCTTAATCTACCCACAAGTAACTGTCATACCTTAGGCTATAAATTAAAACCTTTACCAGAAATTTTCATTTACCATCCCTCAAAGCACTTCTTCTATAAATTACTCCCCATTCTCCCTTGTTCAAAGAGAAAGAAAAACACTTTCAATTAAAAAGAAGACAGATTTTGAGATCAAAGGTATGAATCTCACTTATTTTAAAGTGTTTTATTCCACTTTCTAATCTGAAAAATTTAAGAAAAATACAAAAAAAATTGTTTCTGACCTTTCTGGCGAGAAGAGGGCCACCGGAATGCCGCCAGCGTGGGACGGCCGGCAGCCACAACGCCACCTTCTTCTTTCTTTTCTCTCTCTTCTTCCCTCTCTCTCTCTCTTTCCTTTCTTCCTGGTTTTCGTGGGTGTTGAAACCCAGTAACTTCAACTTCTTGTTTTTATTATCTATTTCTATCCCTTTTTTTTATAAATAAATCCTTTTTTTATTTATTATTATTTAAACCTTTTTCTCTTCTTCTGTTTTCATGAGAATGGGTACAAAACCCATTTTATGACATCCCACTTTTTTTTTTATATGACATCTCTTACTTCCTTTTTCTTTATTTTATTTTATTTTAATCTTTTTGGTTTTATTATTTAAACCTTGTCTTTTTCTCCGAAAGCTATTCTTATATCTTAAAAGTTTAAATTACTTCTTTAAATTTTATTTTAAATAAAGTATATTTTTAACCGAAAGTCTTTTAAATTACTTATTTCGTTTGGGGTGATTTTGGGTATTAATTCGAGACATCTTATTTTATCATGTAGACGACGGATACGTAAGTCGAGATAACTAGGAGCATACGTCTATCTAGGATCGCATAACAAGGTAATTTTCGATGTCCATCTATTTAGGATTATCCCGTTAGTATTATGTGCTATGTGATATTAACTTGTGCAAATGTGTTACATGATTTTGTATGATATTATTTTATATGACATTATGTTTTATATATTTTATTTTCAATTTATATTGAATATTATTTCGGTTAAACTAAATTTACGATTATTATTTTTGATAAAACTTGTATTATTATTTTAATAACACTTTTTGATACGGTTTGAATTTGAAAGAAAAATATTTACCTTATTATTTTATGGAAGTTATACTATTATTTTAATAATGGTTTTAAAAGACGATTTGAGTCGAAAGAGAAATATTTATGATTCTAATTGTTGTTGTCACCAATTGATACTAAAATGGTGATTTGTTGGATAAGATTTCAGTTGGATATTTCTGAAATATATATTTATTGGGAAAATTTATGATCAGTTTACATAAAATGTATAATGTACTGTTTTATGTGCTCGCGACTAATTATTAAATATATTAAATCACGTAAAGTGTAACGATGGGAATGAAGCTCTTATATTTGTTGTGATCCAAGTATGAGAGTGATGAACAGGTTGCCCTGTCTGGTTAGTATAGCTGCCGAGAGGTTATTATTATTATTATTTTTGATGCTCGATACGATTTTTGGTCTTCCTTCTATTTGTTGTGATCCAAGTAGAAGGGGTGTATACACTAGGGTTACCTGAGACTACTCTGCTGGCCTTGATGAATTATTTTGGGGTGACGACCTCTTGATGAAGTAGGTATAGGGGTAAAGCCTCGGCCTATTGGCGTTCTCGTTCCCTCAAATTAAAATTGGATATATGTGTTGTCGCCATTAAATGTCAAATTAATTAATTGGCTTATGTTTTATTTTATTTTTATATTAATAAAATTTGATCTTTAACTCAGCTTGATAATACTTTAATTTCTACAACTATTTTCAACTCAATTATAGTTTGTCTTCTTAAATTATTTCAACTAAAATTGTTTTACGGGATGGAGTTGGAATTACTCAGTTTTTCTGATTTTTGGGAGCTTCCCCTTGTTTCTCTTGTATTCTTATTTTGCAGGTTGTTGATCACGTGGGGATTGTGGAGTGAGAATCATTTAGAGTTATAACTGTTATTAGAGTCATATGTCAGTTTATTTTCAGTTGTTCAAAGTTTTTATATAGACACAGTTTACGTTTAAGTCTTTTCCAAATTTGTAAGATCCTTTGTCGGATTCAAGTTTTATTTAAGTTATTTTCCTAGTCGTTAAGCCTTACATTTATTTTCTTAGAAATAGATGTGGCGGTAACACTCTCATGAGTAGGTTTTGACTCAAGATTCTCTTAAAAAGGGTTTTTAAAAACTTGACCTACTTTGGGGGTGTTACACTTATACACTTTCTTGCTTGCCTTGCTTGGTTCATTAAACTCTAGTTTTAGTTTACTAGCTTTTTCATCATTCTCTTCAATCAAGCTTGCAACTTTTGGGTGTATCTCTCTAGCACATTTAAGGATTTTATTTCTACATAAATTGAGACATTATGTTTGTAAGTATTTATTATTGAGATTCTTTTAAACATCTAGCATAGGTTTTCTATTGTTATATAGTTGATTTTATTTCTTTCATTAGTTATTGCTCCCTTTTTCAATCATTGTCTATATCCAAGTTCAATATGTCTAACCACTTGTTTTCATTAGTTGTCATGCTTAGTTCTTCAATCATGATATGTGAGTAGTTCTCTTAGGGTTTTATTGGTGAAACCCTAGAGTTAGAATCCAAGTTCATGAGTTAAGGTTGAGTCTAAATCTCTTTAATCAACTTAGTAATTCAACATGAATCTTGTCCTGCAACTCTTAAGGAGACATAGGGCGATTATAGGTCGTTTGAGTGGTCTTAGAGCCATCAAGTTCCTCCCATCGTTTGAATCCTTTGGTGATTAAATTTTTTTGACTCCAAACCCTAAAACATGAACATTAGGTCTACTTCTCTATGGTGCAACTAGTCACTCCCTTTCCCTCTCCTTTGATTCACATTTATTGTTGTCTTTATTTATCATCTTAGCCTTAGCTTAGTCATTTTAACTAAACCCCATAAAAAACCCCTATGTTAGGATCTAGAGTTTAGCTTTACACTGTCCTTGCAGTTCGACCCCCTAATTCCGCTATACTTGTGTAGTGTTTAGGGTGTTATAAAATTTGTTTGCATAACCAGACTTTTAGCGCACGACACTAAAAACCTGTTATCGGATAGGTTCATTGGAGACTAAACAATGTACTTTCAAGGCTAGTGGGAGGATTTCGAAGCTCATTAGAGTGACCCTTATGCTCATGATGGGAAAAAGGAGTGACAGTAACTTGTGTGAGTTACAAGTTGGTGGTGGTAGCCTAGGCCACAAGCTTGATGATGGTATTGTGTGTAAGTCAATAAAGAAATCGACATTTAAGGATAAGGAGAGTGTTGAACTTGCGGGGGTGATTGTTAAAGCAAGTACCAAAATTCTTAACAATGGCATGAACTTTGAACATATAATCAAACATGCCCTATCATGTACTTTAGATAAGGATGGTGAGCATGTACCGAGTACATGTGTTCAGGTTTGGAATGTTACATGAGGTGTTTGGTGTGGAGTATATGAGATGCATTAGAAAAGGTAACAAAGGCTTTGAACAAGGCATAAAGGACTTCACTAAGAATGCTAGACCATGCCTTGAACGAGGCATGGCATGGTATGAGGATTGCTCAAACAAAGCAACAA
The DNA here is from genome assembly GCA_019425755.1 of Amaranthus cruentus. NCBI lineage: Eukaryota > Viridiplantae > Streptophyta > Magnoliopsida > Caryophyllales > Amaranthaceae > Amaranthus > Amaranthus cruentus. Next base: position 19,351,052 of record CM033459.1, read on the forward strand.
GAGAAGAACAAAACAGGGAGTGCTCATTTGAGCAGATAAAGTGCGTGTTTGAGTCAGGCCCGGCCTTGAGGGTAGGCCAAAGGGGCCACCGCCCAGGGGCCAAGTTAAAAATTCAGAATATCTATTAAAGGGAGGGCCCATATTAAAAATAAAAGATAATATAGGGCCCTAATTTAACACTATTAACTGCTTCATATAGGAAAACGGAAAAGGTAAGATTGAAACAAATTATGGAAAATATCAAAGTAATTTAAGGCATTATCTTACCGAAAATATCAAAATAACTCCTCCTCAATTCCCAAAAGGAAATTGATTATAGCAATTATTAAAAGGAAAAATTTTACAAAACCACCAAATCTATACACTCTTTTTTAAAAAACTACCTTATATAAAATTTTTTGCAAAAAGCCACCTTAAATAATGCATTTCTTTGCAAAATACTACATGTTACTCTATTTCGTAAGTTGAGCGGCATGTTTAACGGTTGACCAGCATGTGCTTGTCACGTGAGCTGAAAGAAGCCCATCTTCTCCCTCATTAAAATGTCGAGCAACATCAAAAACACCCCTTTCATTTCTTCTCTCTTCTACCATTAAAACCCTAGATTCAAATTCAACCATTTCATCATCTCTCTTTAATTCATTCAAGATATATCTAATTCAATTGCGTACTAATGTTTTCCCCTTCTTCAACAGTAACATCGAAGCCCGAGAAATATGGGTGTGGAGCCCCATTTGCAAAGAGAGTTTCATGGAGCAAGGAAAATCCTGGAAGAAGGTTCAAGACTTGTGCTTTTTATGATCCTGACACACATTGGAGAGGTTGCAAAAAGTTTAAGTGGATTGATGAACCTGAAATGTGTGACTGGCAAAGAAAAGTGACAAACACACTTGTGGAAGAGAAGCGACAATTAGCAACCGAAATCAAGATTCTGAGTTCAAGGGTTTGTTGCTTGGAATATGAAAAAGATCAAGCAATTACAGAACTTAAAAGGTTTAAGAAGAAAGGGGTGAATGTGAGGAAGAATGGAAATCAGATTGTGTTTTTTGTATTAGGGTTTTTGTGTTGTTTTTTGTTGGTTCTACTAATTAAGTCTAGTAAATGAAGATTATGTTTTATTTTTGAATTTGTATTAGTCGTTTGGGTATGAATTGGAAGGATGATTGCTTTTGTAATATGATTACTATCAATGAAATGGGTTTTATGGTATTATCTTGCTGCATATTAGAACTTGTTGTTTGCTGCTTTTGTTGTTGATTTTGTTGTATTAGAACTTGCTGCATATTAGAACTTGCTGTACTAGTCATGAATTGGAAGGAGCAGTAATGAAGCAGTAGGTAGGACAGCAGTAATGAAGAATGATTTCTTCAATGGGTTTAATTAGATGAAGGAGATGGTGTTTAAAGAAGGGCACGTGACAATCACATGCTGGTCAACCGTCAAACATGACGGTCAACTGACGAAATAGAGTGACAGGTAGTCTTTTGCAAAGAAATGTATTATATAAGATAGTTTTTTACAAAAAAATTTATATAAGGTAGTTTTTTTAAAAAAGAGTGTACAGATTAGGTGGTTTTATATAATTTTTCCTTATTAAAATTTCCTTTCCGGACATTGTCTTCTAGAATTAAAAATTGATTGTACCCCTTTGTCTTCAACTTCATGTTGATCAACTCCCCAAATTAAGTTCGTCTTGGCGTTGCTCCGTTTCAACGGTAACTCAGTGAATTACTTTTCACTTCATCTTAAATTTTAATATTAGGTTGATTTCGATTCTTAATTAAGAATTTCATCTTGCTTCATGATTTCTTGATTTTGATTGTTGATTTTTTTAATTTCGAAATCTGATTCAATTTTGTCTGTATGTTGTTGTTGCATTAATCTCATGATCTTATGTATAATTGTTGTCATATTTAGCACAAAGAGACACAACCATTACAGAGGAAACCATTAGAGAAAGAATGATGGATTATATTACTTATTAAAGTTTCTAAATACTAAATTACAAAACGGAGAAAAGGAAATCTCCTTGCATAAGGCAATTGTTATAACAACCTGTTAAGCCTACAAGTGAAAAAACAAAAGAAACAGTAAAAATACTAAGACCTTAAACAGAAATTATAAAGTGATATTTTAGTCAATAGTTTGTAAGTTTTAACATTATTAGCTATTATTATATTATTATTTAGTCATTCTTCGTGTTATATGACAATATAATTTTGGTAACTTTGCTAAATAAAATAGCTTTAAGTACTATTTTATTTATTTAAATATAATTTTTAAAATTTTTAATTGTATATTTTAGTATAGTGTAATTTTTCTAAAAGGGCCCAAAATATTACTTTGCCTGGACCCCAAAATCTTTAGGGTCGGCCCTGGTTTGAGTACATGTTGTGCAACAAACAAAAGTTTTTTAAGCTTAGTGCTCGTTTGAGTAACAGGTAGGCTCGTTTGAGCACTTTGCCTTGATGCCAAACGATCAATTTTACTTACATTTTGGACATCGAAGGGGGCTTCATCTTTCTATTTATTGTATGGTATTAATGTATGTTATTGGTGAGTTAATCGGGTGTTTTAGAATAATGTATGCCTTCTATATAAAAGGGATACATCATTCATAGAACATCATCACAATAACACATTGTAGGCTAACACACAAGTAAGAGCTAGGGTGTTTACCAAAAGAGTTTTTTTAATATTTACTTTGTGATTATTATCTATGATCTTGAGAAGTTGTTCTCAAGACAGAGAGGGTTATTTATATTGTATTTGAATAGGCATACCACCTTAATGTTTTTCGGTAGAAGGAAACCATGAAAAGAAGAATACTGAATTTTATTTTTAAATCACCAAATAGAGGAATTGTTTGTTTCTTTGCGCAATAACCAAAAGAAAAGATTATGAGTCACCAAGAAAGGTGGTTGTACAACCCTTTTCGACAAAATTAGAGAATAGGTACTGAAAGAAGTTTTGGGCGCACGTGGAATTTGTAGTTGGATCCAAATAAATATTGTATTATATTAATTGAATACAAATATTTAATTACATCATAAATTGTACAAGAATATTTTTGGTGGGACACTTGTTCCGCACCTATACACTCTTCACTTATGTTTTTATGTGAGCTCATGTCTCACTTATCTTTCACACCTCTTCTTATAAGGTGTAAGGTGTACATCTCTTGTACACATCATTGGTATTTATAGTGATCAAGCTTTTAAAATATCTTAGATATTTTAAGTTTTTAATAACATATTCTAGACCCGTCTTATCTTATTATCTTGATATTTTTATTTTTTTAATTCTTTAGTTTAGATATTTATCTAAAGAATATAAATTGTACAAAATACTAGATATGTAACTAGATTTTTCTAGATTACTTTTTCACTCCTTCTAATCTAAAAAATCTAGTACAAAAAAAAATTATAAGATGTTGTTGATGCACCTGCCACTAACACTTGTCTATCTCGTAGCTTGAATTTTCTTTTCTGACGCGCCCATGTCGCCAATTCTCCCTTGTCATCATAGTGCATTTGTCTTTTTGCTGGTATTCTTATTACCAGGGGTCTTCCAGCTACTATTCATCTGTAGCATATCTTCTCGTGGACTGTGCTCGTGTCACCAGTTATTTTGTCAAACATTTTCTTTCACCGAAATTTTTAATTATTGGTGTCTATGTCACCACACCATGTCATACATGTAACCATTTCATGTTTTCATTTTAAACTTCTCCATAATCCTTTCTTTAATTTTCCTTTTAAACTATTTATTTCAAATTGGAGTATTGTACAAGATAAAAAGAAGATTGAAGGCGATTGAGTACATAACTTACAGTACGTTTTAGAAAAATTTTATATTATTAATCTAATCTTTTGTCATTGCCTCAAAATATATATATCTTATTTTTAATAATGTCAAAGTAATTCAAACTATGACAGAAACCCTTCTTTTAATTATTTAGACTATATATGCTTTACTTATTAAAAATTGGAATAATTAAATAAAAGTATACATTACTATAAAGTGAAAGTTACCCTAAAGAGTGTTTATTTAGAGGGAATTGGATTGAGATTTTCGAGTTGAGACTTGGATTAATTAAAGTATCATATTTGCTTATGGAAAAGGTATGAAAATTTCAATTCTCAACTCTCTAAGTCTCGCCTTTTTAATATCGTTGGAGATAAAAAAACATTATGATGAGATTTGAAATCGTAAGAAAATGATACTTTTGTTATTAATGAAATAAAGGGAAAAAAATATAGTTTGAGTTAACCGATAACAATAGAGTTTATCTTGAGACTATAGACAAATATTTGAATAAATAATAATTTTTTCGTTTCATAATACTTGTACTTCTGATTTTTTTTTTGTGTTTCACAATAGATACTTACACTCAATTCGGTTTTTGGAAAAAAAAAACTTAATAATTCTCTATTTTACATCTACTTCATTCTCACTCATCAAATCATTACTTTTTAGGAAATTGCACGTGGTAACACTGAGTTTTTGGTTTTTCTATAAATATTTTTTTTGAACGATTTTCTATAAATATTTTTAAATATGCGTGGTGACCTTGAACTTTCAACTTTTTCATGTGTTAAGCAAAATGTTAAGTTTTTGGTTAAATTAAGTAATTATTTTGATGGGATTTTGAAATATTGATCAATTACGATGACCACGACGTTTGTATTTTGACAAAATGTCATTACATTGGGTTAAGGGTTTTTTTGTCTACCACATGGAAAAGTTGAAAGTCATGATCACCACGTGGATTAAAAAATATTTGTTTACCACATGAAAAAGCCAAAAGTTAAGCGTTACCACATGATAGAATTTAGAAAATGGGCTTGGGCAACCCAAACAAGGAGGAGAAGAAGTAGTTCACTCATAAACCCAAAAAAGGTTCACTACTAAAACTAATTTATGGCAGTAGGAATTACTCCTATAAAGTGATGCATACTATTCTCTTTCTCGGATGTGGGACAACTCACATATGGGTAACACATGAGCTCTTCAACACCACATTAAATTTCTATTGCTCTTTACTTTTTCAACTCATTATCCAATCGGGTAAAATTAACAAAAATGCATTGAAAGTGATTTTTCTTAACTTTTATGCCATCTTCCAAAAGTACAAGTAATTTAGAACGGTAAAAATATCATTTTATTTCTTCCTTTAATTACTCCCTGAATGGCGGATCTAAGGTTTAGAGTTTCCTGGGGCACCAACATATGGATGAAATTAGCTAATGTGAACAGCATATAGTATATTTGTGAAACAATTTCTTAAACCAGGAAAAATGTTTAATAGCAAGCAATTCCCCAACAAATAGAAAAGAGGGAGCTTATGCATTCTACCTTCACAGTAATTCACGTGAGATTCTAACCAAATACCTAAAAACATAATCTGCAACTCCCACTTCTAATTTCTAAAGAATCAATCTCTTTGTGAATCTGTGTACTTGGTGTGCTATTTAGTTCATATAGCCTGAATGAACATTAGGTTCTGAGACACAGTGGTTTCGTAATTCTAACTTCAATCAAATTTAGATGACATTGTTATCAGATATCAAAAAACACTTATATGCAATAAGAATCAAGATTAAAACAATAAGATTAAGAATTTAAGATTATGATTAAAGATTATAGCATAAAAATTAAGATTAAGAGTGAAAACACCTAAAAAAAATCAAAACTTTAAACATATAGGTTAAGATTAAGATTAGAACAAAAAAATATCAAAAAAAATTCTCTCGGGGCACGTGCCCCTGGAGGCCTGTACATAGATCCGCCCATGACCCTGATCACTTAAATACCAATTTTTTGGGTTTAATATTTTAGCAAACTCAATGAAAAAAGACGAAATATATATTTGTATCCATTTTGAAACTTAGAGTCAAATGTTGAATATATAATTCCTCTGTTCTGATTTAATTGCTACCATTGCATGGGCACAAAGATTAAGAAGTTACTGTGCAATGATGAGCAGTAGGTGGAAAGTTGCTTTTTTGAAATTTTTTTAATATTATTTGTTGAAAAATGAAAAAGAAAAATAGGAGTAATTAGATATAGAGTGGGATAAAAATAAGAGTTGGTATAACTTTAAATGATTGATTTTTTTATTAAAAAAGGAAATCTAGCAAGTAATATAAAATTTTCCAAAATGGAAAATGTAGCGAGTATTATGGAACGGAGGAAGTATGTGACAGTGTCGATCAGGATTCATGCATGAAGCTTCATAAATGGAACCCAACTAAGTCCATAAACACCGGCAAATAATTCATAATTTTAAGGACTTCATCATTGAGTACGTGGTGAGCAACTAACTTAGATCTTGTTGACATTATAAATTCACATTTATATATAATTACAATTTTCCATCCAATTGATATTAAAAACATTACAAGTAATAAAAATTTGAAAGAAAAAAAAAGAGAGATGGGAAAATTTGAAAAATATGTAATGATATTAGTTACAATTATAATGTTGGGAAATTATAATGTAAGTGCAACTGAGTTTATTGTAGGAGATGACCAAGGATGGGATATTCCTGCCTCGTTAACTATGTACTCTACTTGGGCTTCTCAACAAAAGTTCTCTGTTGGTGATGTACTAGGTAAATTTTTATTTTATTTTACATTGATTTTATTTATATTCATTGATTATAAAGAAACTTTTATAGATTTGATTACAAAAATTTGTATCAAATCATACAATACTATAAAAGTCTTGGAAAATTCCAAGTCTCATTATTTAGAGAGATGAAAATATTTATCAAATTTAGAATCTAATATTTTTTGTTTAAGTTTGAAGTTAAATTAGGTAAAGTATTTGTATGATATACTATAGTAATTCTATTTAATTAATTTAGAATTTAATATGTTCAATTGAATGAAAGAAAGTTATGTATCTATCATCATACACTACTATAAAAGTCTTGAAAAATTCCAAGTGTCATTATTTAGAGACATGAAAATATTTATCAAATTTAGAATCTAATATTTTTTGTTTAAGTTTGAAGTTAAATTAGGTAAAATATTTGTGATATACTATAGTAATTCTATTTAATTAATTTAGAATTTAATATGTTCAATTGAATGAAAAAAAGTTATGTATCTATCAGGTAAATAATTGAATTAAACGTCAGTAATTATGTTTTGATTTAAAAACTCATGTATTTGGTAAATTTAATAACGATAGTATACAATACTTACATTACTATTTGAATTTTTTTTATATATATGCCGCACTAACAAATTTGTGCATTGCACGAGTTTCTACACTAGTATATATCTAAATATGCTGATTAATTATTACATAGACGTAATAATTTGTACTCCCATGCTAATGTTTAATGCTTTCCATTACCGTTTGATAGATCGTAATAAACGGTGGTAATGCGAATAAAAAACTAGTGCAATTTTGGTTGAAAAACTTCTTTGTTACGTTGATAGTCATACTTGTTCAACTTCAATCATCTCATTTTCTTCATGAAATTTATTCCAATGCATAACCATTGGGAGATGTGGTATTAGGTGGTAATGGAAATTTGTGAAAAAAAAACTTTTTTGTGATCAAAGTTTTATTACCATGGGAATGATATGTAACTTTTGATGAAATTTTACAATATAAATCATTCTCTTTACCACCATTTAATACCACTAACCAAACGAGCCATAAAAGTTTATTTATTGTGAATGCTATAGATGTATACTTGTATACAAAATTTTATTTTTATTTTTATTTTTTGTAAACCAATAGCAAATTAGAAATGGGGTCTTGTAACTTAAGAAAAATTTTCAAAAACAAATTACAAAAGTAGAAATTTTGTCAATTACTCACTAGATTTTTTTTTTGTCAAAAGCTACTAAATAATAAAAGACATCTAAATCACCGTTACTGACATCTAATCACCGTTATTTTTTGATTAAAGACTATTAAATAACAAAAGACTACCTAAAAAGTTATTTTTTGATTAAAGACAACTCATCAACAATGAAGGCTTCATCATACTCCCTCCTATTAAAATAGTCTTTGCCTTTTGACACGGTTCATCATTCACTCTTAATGTTTATTTTATTTTTAATATATATACTCTCTTCGTTCTTAAAAAATTATTCATTATGAGTTTTTCGCACAAATTAATAAAACTATAATCTTTGTAATAGATGAGTATTATCTTAATTAAGTAGTAGTATGAAGTAATGATCGTATTGGTATTATGAAAGACAAAATACATTTAAATTAAAGATATAATAAAAAAATAGAAATTATTATTGTCATTAATATAAAGAGAGTATATTTGGGAAAAATGGAATGGATTACGAGGGTATATTTGAGAAAAAAGATTTCTAAAAATGGAAAGTATTCTAAAGTGGAAAGATATTTGAAACTACCCGTTATAGTATGATGGACAAACATAAAAGAACGGAGGGAGTAAATTATAACATAGTCAAGTGAGATCTTATTTGAACTGTTCAATATACAAAGATCATTAAAATCAAATTTGTACACATTTTAATTATGTACAAGATAAAATTCTTGCACCGACAAATGTGTCATGTTAAATAGGGCAATTAAGGTGAATAGGAAGAAGTAATACATTTTTACTATAATTAATTTTTCAAAACTCACTCAATTCGACCCATTGAAATTCCCTTTTCAAGCTTCTCAAAAGTGAAGGGTTTTCCACCACAATATTACCACTTTTCAAAACTTACTCAATTCAACACATTGAAATTCTCTTTTCAAGCTCCTCGACAATATTGGAGGCTTCTTCTATCCCCTCATATTGATTGATAACTAATACTCTTTGAAATGAACGGCACTATCGAGGTTCAACAAAGAAAAACAAATGAAAAATATAGTGTAAAAGAACACATGTGTTTATGAGGTATCTTGGATACCTTCCCCTCAAATGTATTCTTATTATAATGATTCAACAATACAATTATAATAAATCTTCCTTACCTTGAGAACAATCTCTCAAGATCACAAATACTATAGCAAAGTAAGAACACTTCTCAAGTTTCTAACATTGCACTAGACCATTCTCAATATATGTGTTTGTGGTGGTTTTTTCTCTAAGAATGATACTCCCTTTTATAGATGAAGGTAAGTGTGATTCTTAGAGCCACACATTTAAATACCATAAATCACAATAAATTCCTACATAACTATGCTAATAAACATAATAATAAACATCACAATAAGTATGACCACTACGCATAGCATTAACCAAGAATAAACGACACTTCAATGTCATTAAGAATCAGAAACAACAAAAAAGAATCTGATACTGCATCCATATAGCTTTTCTCGACTGTCCCTGGGTCGAGCCACCCCTTGCTCGGGTCGAGCGAGCACTTCAGAAGCCTTCTATCTTGTTCTGGACATTCTGCTCGACCCACTCACCATTGCTCGAACTAGTCGAGCGGCTCCCAGATTGGTCAAGCAGAGCTTCTGACCTCAAATTCCTTGATGTATCAATCAGGCAACCAACATCAAACGTTTCAAACCTTAATCCACTCATATTCGACACATCCTTATTGTTTTTCTCCAAAGTACACTCTAAGGCATGTTCGATTAAGTGTTCAAAGTTAACGTCATAGTCATGAATATTGTTACTTGCTTTAACACTCTTATTTCTAGGCAAAAAATGAAACTCTTAGCATGTTACTTGAAACTCAAAGAGATAGATAAGTACATGTTTAAAATATTATTCTGTCGCGTATCCAATCTGATTGGGCATCATTAAAGCTAATACATGAAGCAACATGATTGAATCTTTAATATTTTGCCGCAATTATAAATGTAGGCAATATTTCCTCACACTTATAAGAGTATCCCCAAATAGGATTAGCTACACTTATTAAACAAGGATACTATATCTCTGCATGCTTTCTAAGATCACACCCATTAAACTGTGGAGAAAATATTTTAAGCACACATATAAGTGTGGTTATTTTTATTTGTATTTTTATGTGTATCTTCATAGAATAAGTTTTGTAGTAATATTTTTTAAAAAAAATATCATTTTCATCATATTACATGGAGTTTAGTTACCAAAGCACCACAAAACTAAAAATCAATCTACAAACCTCTTCATAACTACTTTAGCATGCATTGATGTAATTGGTACTTGTCATCGTCATACTCGTTCCTTAGTGGCTATCAAAACACATATAGTAACCATTTTATTTTTAGTTTCAATTTACATAAGTATACCTTTAACAATACAAACGGATCAAAGTTACTTGTAATTTGATGCACAACAACTTATATACGTAATATTTGTGCATTAGCTTTTTTTTCTCTAATTCTTTGCCTATAATTATGTAGGAATCCATTCAAACAAATGAATTACTACAAAATGAGATAAACGCATGTAAATGCCATCTAGAAAACAAAATAACACTTTGTTTTTAGTCTTGTCTGCACAAATGTTTTTTCAAATCAGGTCAGGGTTATTTAAGAATACATTGTCAACCACTTTCTCCAGCTCATTTCATGTCAACTAATTAAACATGAAAGTAACATATTGATAATTAAAATCAATTTTTAATGAGATATAATCAATTACCTCATTAGATTTTATACGTTTGCATCAAGTTTGATCTTGTGGTCTGTAATTTTGAATAGTATTTGATTGTTGAACAAAGTTCGATTGAATTGTAGCAACTTGAGCATAACGCTAGTAATAGTTGTTACCTAGCAGCTTAAAGCAAATTGGTGGTTCACTCATAATGTCAAAACAATCATAATTATAGACATATCTTTATTAAACAATTTTGCTGGGTCCATTGAATTTTCAGCTGAAAATGACATCATATTGAGTAGCAAATTCAAAAAGATACGCAAATACATGTTTACTACTACCTCCTATTCAGCTTTAATGTAGTTTGTTGGCACTATTCGCTTATCAATCTTAATTTGTATTTTACTCTTAATCTATAAGTTAAAACAAAGTTATGTGGAATCTTGTTTGATTCATCTCAATACAAGGATTATTAATATCAAATTTTTATAATTTTTAATTAAGAATAATTTGAGATATTAAGGGTTAAAATATTGTCTTGCCAAGTGTGAAAAAACGAAATGAGACATTTAGATTTAATAGGAGGTAGTATATTATAATCCCAACTATCACCCATAGGCCAAAAATAATCCCAACTATCAATTATTTTTTAATAATCCCAATTATTCTCATAATTTGTTGAAAATATACTCATCTCTTTTTTAACCGGCTACAACATGTAACTTTTCTAATTTTTTCTTTCTTTTTTGATTAATAGATGAAGAGGAAGAGTTATTTTGAACAATTAAGTAAAAAAGAAAAGGAAAAAAAGTGAAAAAATTACATATTTTAGCCGGTAACAAGGGGTTAGTATGTTTTCAACAAATCATGAGAATAGTTGAGATTATTAAAAAATAATTAATAGTTGGGAATATTTTTAACCAACAGGTGAGAGTTGAGATTATTTTGAGCAAATTTTCATAGTTTAAATATTGATTTGTTTTTAGTGAAAAGCAATGTTAATTAATGTAATATTATTGGTTGGTTGACAGTATTCAACTTTTTAAGTGGAGCTCATACAGTGGGCTTAGTAGAGAGTAGTGCATTTGATACATGCGATACAAGTACTACAATCTCAGTCATATCTGAAACTCCAGCAAGAATTCCTCTTCAAGAAATAGGACAACTTCACTTCATATGCACCGTGGGTAGCCATTGTTTGTCAGGTCAAAAACTAGCCATTAATGTAACCGACAGTTCATCGCCGTTGTCGTCGCCATCGCCATCGCCATCGCCATCACCTTTATCGGATTCTTCATCTTCAATATACACTCCCTTTGCCATTTTATATTTGTTTTCTCTTGTTTTCTTTTTATTATATTAGAGTTTATCCTCTTATTAACTATTTGGAATTCCTTGTGATTTATGACCCCAAAAATTTTGTTTTGGTATTATATATTGTATCAGCCATAAGATGGACTATTTTTTAAATTGCATTGTGTATGTTTTATGTTTCTTTAATTTATTTGTTGTATAATTTTATCCAATTTGAATTTCAATCTTAGAATATCTATTAGACTTAGCTTCCATATTATTTAGGCTACTTCTATTAACTCTACATTACTTTAGATTATTCTGCGTTAAATTATATTTTTAATTTTTAACTAGCCTAGAAGTATCTAGACAATGTTTATATTATCTCTCTTTCTTAGATACACCATGATCAATACACTCCATTTTGTTATGGATCAACACTACATAACGCAACAACACCTTTCATATTGTGTATATTTAACAATATTTCCTCTGTTTTATAATACTCGCTATATTTTTTATTTTGAGAAATTTCATATTACTTGCTACATTTCCATTTTTAGTAAAAACCAACCAATGTTCCACCTACTCCTATCTTTATCATACTCTATACCTCATTAACTATTATACCTACCATTATTTAATCTTTATAATATTCTCAATCATCTTTAAAAACCTAATTTCCTTTTTTATTTTCCATCAAATAATATTAAAAAAAAGAAAAAACCCCACATGCTACTAATAATTACACAGTACTTCCTTAATATGTGTACCTATGCATTCGTAGCAAGTAAAACAGAACGAGGAAGTATAATCTTGTTAGTTTTAAAGGTACTATAAGACTATTTTGTAAGTATTACTTTTATTATATTCCTAAGCTAAACCATTGTACTGATCATCTTATAATAATACAACTAGCTTAGGGCGCCAGTTGGCAATTAAAAACATTCAATAAACTAAAGCCTATAGCCTATAGGAGTATATACTAAACATGTATTTAAAGACACTTAATTAGAATCTAAGTGAACTGTCACTTTGACCAAGACTTGTTTTATTTCATATTTCTGACTTCTTGCACTATGTACACTATATAATCTCCATTTTTAAGCCTGTAAGAACAAATTAATTAAGCAGACATAGAGATAATTAGGAAAAAAGTTTTAGTGATAATCATCCAAATCGCAGTATTATTATTGCTTCCATGCGTATATGCAACCACTTACACTGTTGGTGATGGGTTGAATTGGGTCGAACCACCGACTTCAACAACTTATTCTTTGTGGGCTTCCACCCATGTCTTTGTTAAAGCCGATATTTTAGGTACGCCAAATATTTTTTATCTAATCAGTTCTATTGAAATTGCTATACTTTTCCTTTTACAAGCTCTTATAATTAAAATGTATACGTAACACTATGTCTGAATAAAAAATTAGAGTATACTTTCCTACGAACTCTTCCCCTTTAAATCCTTTTATTTCTTTTTGTTATCCAAATAAGAGATTCTCTATTCTTTTAAATTTCTTTCCTTGTTTTTTTTATCCATTTTCCTTCGTTCCAGTTAAAAATTGAAAACCATCAAATAAATGGGTACCTTCAGGTGGGTGTGGTGGTAAAACCATGGTAATCGGAAAACTATTGAATACAAGAAAATAAACACCAACAAATCCAGGGTGGTTCCCGAGGGCGGTGCCTCCAACGCCAAGTCAGCACCCACATATAAGCTACTATGATATTGTGTATTATTTTTAGAGGGATAAAGTATTTTACTTAATGAAAACATCATGCCAAAACTTTATTTTTATATATATATATATATATATATTTTATATATATATATATATATATATATACATATATATATATATATATATATATATATATATATATATATATATATATATATATATATATATATATATATATATATATATATATAGAATCGAGTCAGTGTATGCTCTTAGTGGGCTTTCTAGTGAGTGAACTTTAACGCATACAAAAGTAGGCTTATATATTTTAAGCACAAACACCCTCTATCCAAACATAGTATAAATATTGTAAATCTTAATGAAATGAAAAAATAAATTGTAACAAATGGTACTATTTAGAATCGAGTCAGTGTATTTTTTTTAATTGATTAGATTAAAATGTTTAAAATTTCTTAATTATAGTTATGTCTATTGATTATTAACAACTACTATGTGAATCAGTTTTATTTTCTTTCTACTAGTTTGCTTGCTTAAACTGCTAGAATTTTGTTATGGGTCCAGTCCAATTGTAGTAAAGTGTAACTTGTTTTGGTCCATTTACTTGGTCCATTTTTATTACATTTTACTTGCTTGGTCTAAGTCTAATTTGAAGACTTAATTTGTGGCTTCCTTTAGAAGCTTTATGATGGGTTATATTGTGGTAAAAACATGTGACCAAAGTGTGAGAGAAGTTTTCTAGAACTAAACACACAAAATAGAGAGAAAGAGTGAGGTTTCATTTTCGAGTTTTTAGGGCAGCCTTCAGTAATTTGCTCATTGCCGGAAATCGCACCGTTGGATCATCCTCCAATTTTGACAGCTTGTTCCTGACACCAAGGGCTTCATTTTGAACGGTTGGATCGTTGTTTTGAGCTCTCGTTTGGTCACGGTGGTCTCTGGACAGAAGTGCTGTTTTGGGTGATTTCTACTCCTTTTGTTCTCTAATTTCAATCTCTTATTGTTTGTAGTTGTTGGTGGGTTGTGAGTTGTTGTGAACTACATTGGGTTCATTTTACCCTCAATTTTTATCATCAATAAGAGAAGATTAAGGGTGGACTCCTCAAGAGGTCCCGTGGTTTTTATCCTTCACATCGAAGGGGTTTTTCACGTATAATTTGTGTGTGTTGTTTGCATCTTATTCAACTTATTATTGATGCTTTGTGACTAAAATATTGCTATCCATATTTCATATTCTTGTTGTGTAATATTTTGGGTTGATTGGTTTGGATATTTGAAGGATTGTCTTGAGTGGGTGATTTAGTTAGTGTCGTAGTGACCTATTCCGATCCCTACAACTTGGTATCAGAGCCGTGGTTAATATAATCACATTATGGAGTCGAGTAGTAGTAGCTCGATGGTTAAATTGACATCAACTAACTATTCAATTTGGAGACCTATGATGGAAGACTTGTTATATTGCAAGGACTTGTTTGACCCAATTGAATTGGTCACTAATCCAGATGGTAGTGTTTCCAAACCATCTAAACCGGATAAAATGGAAGCTAGAGATTGGGAAAAGTTGAAAAGAAAGACTTTGGGCACAATTAGGCAATGGGTCGATATTAGCATATTCAATCATGTGTCACAAGAGTCCGACCCTTATGAAGTGTGGAAGAAGTTGGAAGGACTTTATGAAAGAAAGACCGCTCATAATAAAGCTTCATTGATTAAAAGACTTGTTAATTTGAAATTGAAAAGTGGAAAGTCTGTTTCTGAGCATCTTAATGACTTTCAGGATATTATTAACAAGTTGACCACTATGAAAGTGGTTCTTGATGATGAGCTGCAAGCTTTGTTCTTGTTGAGTTCTTTGCCAGATAGTTGGGAGACCTTGGTTGTGACTATTAGTAACTCTGCTCCGAATGGTGTGTTATCTTTGGATGTGATCAAAGATAGCATGTTTAATGAAGAAATCAGAAGGAAGGAGATGGGAGTTGATAATTCACATGCTCTTGTTGTTGAGAACAGAGGAAGAGGAAAGAGTAAGGGTCCCAAAGGTCGTGATAACTCAAGGAGTAGGTCTAAATCTAGTGATGGAAGAAATTTGACTACATGCCACTACTGCAAGAAGCCTGGTCATATCAAGAAGTATTGTTTTCGTTTGAAAAAGGAACAGAGAAAGAAGAATGATTCACAAAAGGAGGGAGATGATAAGAATACTGCAGCAACAACTTCTAAGAGTGATGATGAGGTTACTTTGATTTGTGCAGCTAGTGAGTGTCATCATGTTGATGGTTCAGATTGATAGATACAGGTGCTTCATACCATTGTGTTCCCAAAAGAGAGTAGTTTATGAACTACAAGTCTGGTGATTTTGGTAGTGTGAAGATGGGAAATCAGAGCTCAGCAAGCATTGTTGGGTTGGGTGATATTCGTGTGAAGACAAGTGTTGGTTGCATGCTGACATTGAAGAATGTGCGCCATATTCCTGATCTACGCCTTAATTTGTTGTCTGCTAATGTTCTTGATTTAGAGGGTTTTCGACATACTTTTGGTGATGGTAAGTGGAAGCTGTCTAAGGGTTCGATGACAATTGCACGGGGTGATTTGTGTTGCTCTTTGTATAAGACATATTTGAGTGTATGTTCTGGTGAGCTTAATGCAGTGGAAGAGAAGAACTCTCCTAATTTGTGGCATCGAAGATTGGGACATATGAGTGACAAGGGATTAAAACTTTTAGCAGGTAAAACATTGATTCCTGTTGATCTTCCTTTTCCAGGAAGTCTACTAAAAAGCAAGCCAAGTTGGAGTTAGTACACTCCGATGTTTGTGGTCCCATTGAAGTTGAATCCCTTGGTGGCAATAGATATTTTGTTACTTTCATCGATGATGCTACTCGAAGAACTTGGGTGTATATGTTGAAGACAAAAAGCCAAGTGTTCGAGATCTTTCAGAAATTTCATTCCATGGTAGAAAGGGAGACAGAAAGAAAGGTGAAGCGTCTTCGAACTGAAAATGGTGGTGAGTATACTTCGAAAGAGTTCAAGTATTATTGCTCACAGCATGGCATAAGACATGAAAAAACAGAGCCCGGTACACCACAACACACTGGAGTTGCAGAAAGGATGAACAGAACCATTGTGGAGAAAGTGAGATGTATGCTTAGAATGTCTGATCTTCCTAAGACATTCTGGGCTGAAGCAGTTCAATGTGCCGTGTATTTGATCAACTGTTCTCCATCAGTTCCTCTTGGTTTTGACATTCCTGATAGAGCATGGAAGGGGTGTAATCCTTCATATTCACACTTGAGAGTCTTTGGA
Organism: Amaranthus cruentus; assembly: GCA_019425755.1. NCBI lineage: Eukaryota > Viridiplantae > Streptophyta > Magnoliopsida > Caryophyllales > Amaranthaceae > Amaranthus > Amaranthus cruentus. The sequence goes on from CM033459.1 coordinate 19,367,887, forward strand.
TGTAAGGCATTTATGCATGTGCCGAAAGATCAAAGATTGAAGCTTGATTCCAAGACTAACCCATGTGTTTTTGTTAGCTATGGTGATGAAGAGTATGGTTTCAGACTCTATGATCCTGAGAAAAAGAAGGTCGTGAGAAGCAGAGATGTAGTATTCTTTGAGCATGAGAAGGGTGCAGATCTTCTGAGTATAAGGTATACTTCTACTTCAGAATTGTCTTTTGATACTACTTATGATGTTTCTTCTCCTACACCTCCTGTTAATCAGCTAGCAAATGAGAATGTTGAGGAGAATCACGAAGATGTTGGTGAGGTACAACCTGATGGTGATGTACCAGTTCATGATGATGATGATGTTCATGAGGATGATGATGTTGATCGTGATGAGTCTTCATCAGATGAGGAAGTACATGATGAAGAGGTTTATGAGCAGGGGGAGTAACCTATCCCTCATGTTGAGGATACACAAGTTAGAAGGTCAACTAGAGAGCGAAGGCTTTCAACTAAGTATCCAAGCTCAGAGTTCATTCTACTCACTGAGGATGGAGAGCCAGAAAATTATCAAGAAGTGTTGTCTCTTGAAGAGAAAGATTTATGGCTCAATGCAATGAAGGAAGAAATGGAGTCCTTACAGAAGAATGAAACTTATGAGTTGGTGAAGCTTCCCAAGGGTAAGAAAGTCTTGAAAAACAGGTGGGTTTTCAAGAACAAGAAAGATGGTGAGAAGATAGTAAAGCGCAAAGCCAAACTGGTGGTAAAGGGATACAATCAGAAAAAGGGTATTGACTTTGATGAGATCTTCTCTCCTGTTGTCAAAATGACTTCTATCAGAACTGTGCTAGGATTGGCTGCAAGTCTTGATCTTGAGTTGGAGCAGCTTGATGTTAAAACTGCTTTTTACATGGTGACTTGCATGAAGAAATCTACATGGAGCAACCTGAAGGGTTTGAAGAAAAGGGGAGAGAAAACCTTGTTTGTAAGTTGAAGAAGAGTCTTTATGGGCTTAAACAGGCACCAAGGCAATGGTACCGAAAATTTGATTCGTTTATGACAAGTAATGGTTATAAGCGGACTTCTGCAGATCCTTGTGTGTACTTCAAGAGGTTCCCTGGTGACAAATTCATTATCCTCCTTTTGTATGTAGATGATATGCTAATAGTTGGGCAAGATTCAGAGATGATTAGCAATTTGAAGAAAAAATTGTTTAGTTCATTTGACATGAAAGACTTGGGTCCAGCAAAGCAAATTTTAGGCATGGAGATTGCTCGTGATAGGAAGGCTGGAAAGTTGTGGTTATCACAGGAAAAGTATATTGAACGGATTCTTGAAAGGTTCAATATGAAGCATGCCAAGCCAGTTAGTACACCATTAGCTGCTCATTTTAAGCTAAGTAAGAGAGCTTGTCCTACAACAGAGAAGGAGAAAGCAAGTATGTCTACTATTCCATATTCTTCTGCTGTTGGTTCTTTGATGTATGCAATGGTTTGTACTAGACCAGATATTGCACATTCTGTTGGAGTTGTTAGCAGATACTTATCCAATCCGGGTAAGGTTCATTGGGATGCAGTAAAGTGGATCTTTAGGTACTTGCGTGGCACCTCTAAACTTTGTTTGTGTTATGGAGGTGGAAAGCCTATTCTTGAGGGATATACAGATGCAGACATGGCTGGTGATCTCGATAATAGAAAGTCTACCTCAGGTTATGTGTTCACTTTTTCAGGGGGAGCCATATCATGGCAATCCAAGTTACAAAAGTGTGTGGCTTTGTCGACTACTGAGGCAGAATATATAGCAGCTGTGGAAGCAGGCAAGGAAATACTTTGGTTGAAAAGGTTTCTTCAAGAGTTGGGTTTGAAGCAAAGTGAGTATGTAGTACTTTGTGATAGTCAAAGTGCTATGGATTTGAGCAAGAATGCTATGTATCATGCCCGCACTAAGCATATTGATGTTAGATATCATTGGTTGCGGGATGTGATCGAAGATCGAAAAATGAAACTGAAGAAAGTCCACACTGACAAGAATGGTGTAGATATGCTGACTAAGATGGTTCCTGGAAGCAAGCTTGAAGTTTGTTGTAGGCTTGCGGGAATGAGCTTCAAGTGATAGTTGAAGTGTGTTCGTCTTCCACGTTTTGGGCTGGAGGGGGAGATTGTTATGGGTCCAGCCCAATTGTAGTAAAGTGTAACTTGTTTTGGTCCATTTACTTGGTCCATTTTTATTACATTTTACTTGCTTGGTCTAAGTCTAATTTGAAGACTTAATTTGTGGCTTCCTTTAGAAGCTTTATGATGGGTTATATTGTGGTAAAAACATGTGACCAAAGTGTGAGAGAAGTTTTCTAGAACTAAACACACAAAATAGAGAGAAAGAGTGAGGTTTCATTTTCGGAGTTTTTAGGGCAGCCTTCAGTAATTTGCTCATTTCCGGAAATCGCACTGTTGGATCATCCTCAAATTTTGACAGCTTGTTCCTGACACCAAGGGCTTCATTTTGAACGGTTGGATCGTTGTTTTGAGCTCTCGTTTGGTCACGGTGGTCTCTGGACAGAAGTGCTGTTTTGGGTGATTTCTACTCCTTTTGTTCTCTAATTTCAATCTCTTATTGTTTGTAGTTGTTGGTGGGTTATGAGTTGTTGTGAACTACATTGGGTTCATTTTACCCTCAATTTTTATCATCAATAAGAGAAGATTAAGGGTGGACTCCTCAAGAGGTCCCGTGGTTTTTATCCTTCACATCGAAGGGGTTTTCCACGTATAATTTGTGTGTGTTGTTTGCATCTTATTCAACTTATTATTGATGCTTTGTGACTAAAATATTGCTATCCATATTTCATATTCTTGTTGTGTAATATTTTGGGTTGATTGGTTTGGATATTTGAAGGATTGTCTTGAGTGGGTGTTTTAGTTAGTGTCGTAGTGACCTATTCCGATCCCTACAAATTTGACTAGCCAACAAGACAAAATACAAAACCAATCAACAAGTTAGTTTACCAAACAAATCTTATTAAATGATCATTATTTATTTAAATTTTTGTTGATTAAATTCCATGAATATACAATTTGATCTTACATGGTTACTTTGCAGTGTTCAATTTTAACAATGGAGTCCACAATGTAGCAGAGGTAACAAAGGAGGATTTCAACAAGTGCAACAAAAGCAGCATAATAGCCCTAAACAACCAATCCCCAGCTAGGATCTCCCTTCAAAATAAGGGCAAAAGATACTTCATTTCTAGTCTCAAAAATGATTGTCAAAATGGCCTTAAGTTAGCTATCAATGTCTTACAACAATTGCCACCACCCTCTCCTCCGCCCACACTGCCACCGGAAACCGCTCCGGGACCGAGTAATCCTACTCCAAGTGATCCTTTTATTACACGTCCACCACCATATTCAAGATCAAATTCAGCTCCTTCATATTTTGGTTATAATGTATCTTTCTTATGTGTGTTTTTATCCCTCATTTTTGGGGTATTTGACAATTTATTCTTCAGGGTTTTGTAGTTTTAGTGTTGTGTATTGATATCCAAAGGTTTATTATATGGACTTGTAGACATATTGATTGGCATTGTACAAGGTGGAAGGTATAGGGATAATTATGTTATGGAAAATTAAAATTTTCATTTGTTTAATTAAATTGTTGACGGAATATTATTTTTCTATTTTTCTTTTCTGTTGTTTATTTATAAGAGATAAAGACTAAGTACTATAGGGTGAAGTGTAACAGTTACCTAATCCGTTGATTAAGGAAATATTATGAAAGTCAATAAGGCGACATAATTACATAATTAGTTTCTACAAAATCATAACAAATTGTTTTGTTGACAAGCCAAAACCAAAAGCAACATAATTAGTTTCTACAAATCATCATAATCTAAAATAAGGTAGCCGAGGAAGATGCTAATTTTGAGTTGAATTCATGTTGATCGAAACTTGGACTTGGACTTAGTTTCTACAAATCACAACTCTTAACCTCCACCAGATCTTCTTCTGAGTCAACTTCTACATGTTCAGGTTCAGTGGTACTGGTATCCATTACCTTTGAAATGAAAATAAAGCAGAAACATTAAACACAAATAAGAATGAAGAACAAAAAATGAAATAATAATAATAAAGCAGAAACATTAAACACAGAAACAGAAAAAATAGAGAACGGAAATATCAAGAACAAAAAAACAAAACAGAAACATTAAACACAAATAATAAAATAATAAAGAACAAATAATAAAATAAAGCAGAAACAAATAATAATAAAATAATAATTAAACACAAACAAAAAAATGAAGAACAAAAAAAACAGAAACATTAAACACAGAAAGCAGAAAAAATAGAGAACGAAAATATCAAGAACAAAAAAAACAAAACAGAAACATTAAACACAAATAATAAAGAACAAATAATAAAATAAAGCAGAAACAAACAATAATAAAATAATAATTAAACACAAACAAAAAAATGAAGAACCAAAAAAACAGAAACATTAAACACAAATAATTAAATAATAAAGCAGGAACATTAAACGAAAATATCAAGAACAAACGAAACAGAATAAAGAACAAAAAACAAAACATAGAGAACGTAAATATCAAGAACAAAAAAACGAAACAAAAAATTTCGAACAGAACAAGAATGACAAAATCAAACAAAAAAATAGAGAAACGAAAATATCAAGATCAAAAAACGAAACAGAAAAAAGGGCAGAAACAATCGAACATCAAAACTCGAACAGAAAAAAACAAATAAAAAAAATCGAACAAAAGATTCAAACAAAAATATCAAGAACAAAAAAACAAAACAAAAAATTCGAATAGAAAAAGAATGAAAAAATCAATTAGAAAAAATCGAACAACAATAATAAAAGAATGAGAGAAAGAAATAATTTTTACCTTGGATTTTGGCATTGAGATTTGAGGATCTGAGGTAGATTCAAGAAGAGGAGAGAAGACTAGAGAATTGTGAGATGCAAAACCGCAAAAGCGCCTCAGCAGGTAAGGGTTAGGGACTTAGGGTTTTTAGAATGTGGGAATGAGGATGAGAAACGAAGCATATATATATTGAGGGTAAAAAGTAGTCGGTTAGGGTTTTTTAATGGGCTTGGGTTTGGGGTATTTTTTAAAAGTTATGTATATTTTTTTATAAATATTTATGGGTTAATATCGGGTAATATGGGTCGACCTGACCTGATTGACCCATTTAATAAATGGGTTAAACATGTATTTTTCGGGTTTAAAAATTCAACCTGAACCTAACCTATTTAATAAACAGATCAGGTCGGTGACCCATTTAATTATTTGGGTCAAAAATCTAAACCCAGAACCGCTAATTTCGGGTCGATTTCAATTCAGGTTAGCAGGTTGGGTCACCTTTTACCGGCCCTAATATTACCGTTACTTATCTTTATTATCTTTAGTATTATTGTAATTTTGTTAACATATTATATTCTTTCCCTTATTAGCTCTACGTAGTCAGGAAATATATTATTTTGTCTCTTGTAAAGATATCTCCCTCTCGTATTAATTTATATCATAGCTAGTGTTTGTAATAATGTGTTTTCCATTCAATAATAAAATCTAAAGGTAAAGGTAAAGGTCAATCCCAATATCCCGTACAAGGCAGGATCCGAGTGGGGGTTTTTCTTTTTTCTTGAAAGATGCGAACAAATTATACCCGTTCCCCCAAGGAAGGAGTAAAGAGAGATGCATGCAGTCAAGAAACCCCAATAAGATACATGTGCCCAGTAGGGGTCGAACCGCAAACCTTCTACTTCACATGCAGATGCTCTATGCATTGAGCCACAAGCGCTTTTGGTATTCAATAATAAAATCCATCACTTGAAAATTGTCATTAATAATACAACCTATTCACGATCCGCTAAAAGTAAACCCACCTATTTTTTTATAAAAAAACCAACCTATTGGGGTTTAATGCTCTAAGACTCTCTAATTTACTTGCAATCGGTAGTATATGTGTTTTACCAATTTTGCTTTCAATATTACTCTACCTTTATGGTAAATCTCTACACGTACCACTCATTCTTTGCACTTGATACAGTAATGCTAAACTCCTCTTTTTCTCTCAAACTCTTTGTCTTCCAATCCACCTGATAGAATTTAGAAAATGGGCCTAGGCAACCCAAACAAGGAGGAGAAGAAGTAGTTCACTCATAAACCCAAAGAAGATTCACTACTAAAACCAATTGGTGATAGTTGGAGTTACTCCTTGAGTTTATAAAGTGATGCATACTCTTCTCTTTCTCCGATGTGGGACAACTCACATTTGGGTAACACATGGGCACTTCAACACTCCCCCTCACATGTGAGTGTTCTTAGAAATTTTGGCCCACCAGAAGGGTTACAAACCTATTGGGAATGAACATCCAATTAAAGGCCCCTTAACCAGTGGTAAGATTAAATGCCTAGTATAAAGGTCCAACAACCAACCGTGCTCTGATACCATGATAGAATTTAGAAAATGAGTCTGGGCAACCCAAACAAGGAGGAGAAGAAGTAGTCCACTCATAAACCCAAAGAAGATTCACTACTAAAACCAATTGGTGATACTCTTCTCTTTCTCCGATGTGGGACAACTCACATGTGGGTAACACTTGGGCACTTCAACACCCACAATTATCATACTCCATTGATGGTACTCCATTTTTATTGCTAGGGCTTAACAACCACAAATAAAGATTACAACTTCTTTCCATTCTCAGAAAATGGTAAGTATTTTCATTTTTGATATGGTTTAGTTTTCATAATTGATTGTGTAAACCCACAAAAGTTTTTGATATTGATCCTGTTAATTTATAAAATCTTAGGTGATTCATTAAAATCCTACACAATTAAATTGTTAAATTGTTAGGCAAATAATACCTTTTGACTTCAACTGAGAGGACATTGGGAAAGGTACTCCAAGTAAACTGACTAGCCTATGGTAAAACCCTCTTTGTTTTGCTTTGTTTGAGTCACTTCGTCCTGAAAGCTTAATGAAATTATATTGAATGTTTTTTTTTTGTAAAGAATTGTTTATTTCTTGTGGTTAGGTTAATACATTTTATGGGTTTACATTGAAATGGTGGTTTGAGGGGGTCTTCAAAAGGACACGAGTTGGGTTGGAGTACATAGGTGGACATTGTAAAACTTTGATTGTTGATCCCGATAAGATTTCATGGTTGGATTTAGAGGACATTGTTTAAAATAGCCTGGGTATAAAATTTGAGCATGTCATCTACTATTTGCTTCCTAATTGCATTGTATGACTTTTGGAGAAGGTTTGAGGAAGATTACTAATAACAAATGTGTAATGGAGATGAATAAAATTGGTACAGAGTATAGAGCTATGGACTTATACATTGTGAAAGTTGGTAAAGAATCTGACTTGATGAAGGAGTTGTATAAAAGTGCTTTTGGAGATGAGGTAAAAAAATTTTGATGATGCTACAAGGAAAAAACTACCTATTAGCTAGGAGGTCAATAAATAAAGGCAACCTAAAGTATTCCTTAAATAACACGTGTGGTCCTAGTAATGTTACTTCACTAAATAACAACATCAACCTACCTTCTGAATCTCAAAATACTCTTCAACAAGAATTTGGTCTGGAGAATGAGATAAACACTGATGAAGACCTTCATTTTGATTTAAATTTTTATGAGACTTGGGCTGGTAAAAATGTTTTGAAAGAGATTTATCCAGATGAAGAAGGAGAACGGAATGACTTTGAAGATGATGATTCATAAGATGAGGACTATGTTATGTCTGAGGACGGAGATGAGGAAAATTCTCTTACTGAAGAGGACTTGCTAAGTGCAGATCTACATGATGATGATTATGAAGATGTAGAGGTTAGTTCACAACATCATCCTGTTGTTCAAAGTGAGTTAAATATTGTTGACCATATTGAATCTAACTATGAAAATAGTGAAGATGAATATCCAATAACCATAGGGTATAGTCTATCTGAGTATGAGAGGCTTAAGTTACTACCTTGATAGGGAATACTAGAGGAAAGCAGTCAATTTTACCCCCAGAAGGTGAGAGCCCTACAAAGAGAGGAATTGATTAGCACTGTTGCTTGGAGATCCTTAACTACATGTATAGGAACTACAATAGCTAAAACAATGATTCGGATACCATAATAGACCCAATGTATAAAAAAGAAAAGGGGTAGGCAAGTAAACAACTAGGCATCAGGGTCAGATTGACAACTAAAGAGAACTTTTACTAGTTTAAAGCATGAATCTGGCGTCTCCAACTACTCCTATCCTAAGTCAGGTCCTCGGAGAAGTGCAGCTCACTCAAGTCATGCTTAATCTGCTCAACCCACATTTTCTTAGGTCTTCCTCGGCTCCTCTTACTCTCTACTATAATGGTTTCTATCCTTCTGACAGGAGCCTCTATCGGCTTTCTTTGCACATGCCCAACCCACTTGATATGCTTGAAGATATTTGAACTAAATTGATGAAGAGGTTGGCGCTTAAGAAAGAAGAAGCATCTTCTAATTGGAATGGATTACTTTGTCCAAAAGTTCAAGTGTAGTTAGACAAGGGAAAAAAAGGGGCTAGTTAATGCATTGCCATGCCATCCACCACATCCCTATTTCAGGCTACACATTTTGTTGATAATTTGGAGGTAGATTTGGTTAATAAGTCTTGTACTTGCAAGAAGTGGAATTTCAAGGCATTCCATGTTGTCACGTAGTTGCTACCATTTTCTACCTTCGTAAAGAAGATGAAGATTATGTTGAAAGTTGTTATACTTAGACCTTTTACCTATTAGCTAATAATAGAAGTATTCCTCCACTCACCGGTGAAAGACATTGGCTAAAAGTGGAGAAACCATTTGATCCTCCTTCTGTTAACATAGGTCCAGGTCGACCTCGAAAGAGTAGAATTAAACCCCCATTCAAGGATCCTAAAAGGCCGATAAAAATGACCAGACATGGGCTTCAAATGACATGCACTTTGTGTAAGTAAGTCCACATCTCACAACAAAAGAACATGCTCAAAAAAAGATAAAGTTCTCGATGTTCAACTAAGAACAATTTGAAGGTAACAACTAATCCATCTCATCCATCCCATTTTGATGTGTCTGCCCAACCAACTTCAATTGGTAAGGGAGGGAGGAGTATAAGAGGTGGACAAGGAAGTAGAGGTCATGGTAGGGGGGAACATTGCCTACAAAGGGTGGAGGAAGGCCAAGGAAATCATCACAACCAACTCAAGACCTATGCTCAACACAAGCTTCATGTTCTAACTATCCTAATTAGTACAAGTAATGTAATGGCGTAATGTAATGTCTCATCTTTTGGCCCTATGTAATGTAGTGCATCATCTTTTGCCTCAGCTTTTTGATGACACATCTTTTGTCGTAAGAATGTAATGTAAACAATCATGGGTAAATTTTGGATGAATGAATGTAAAGGACCAATGTTGATAAATTTATGTCTAGATTTGATCAACATAATTAAAAAAAATGAATAACAATAGATTTGATCATCTTATATCACACAACATTATTGTTTGTTTGACCATTTCATTAACATAGCTAAAATTAGCTAAAAATACAACCATGAATAACAATAAAGCTGTTAAACACCCTAAATCTAGTTCTTGAACATAGCTAAAAATACACCAAACATTACAAGACAATACAGGACAAACAGTAAAACCTTTTCAGTAGTGGTATGTTTAGCTATTTCAATCTTCAAACCACCATTATTGTCTTCTAAGGTCTGAATTTTTTTCTACAATTTCAATATCTTTTTTTTTTCATGATTGACTGTAGCTTTTCAACTTCTGAAAATCGGTTTGTACATTGTCTTCAATAATTCACTCTCCTATTTGAAGAATTTGCAATCTGAATCCTACAAAATGCACCAATTAATTTAGTGTAAGTATGAATTCTACAAAACAAAAAGAAAAAAAAAACAATTTTAACACTTACTGGCCAACAACCACACCCATAACATCTTACTCCAACCCTAGAACCTTTCTTGGTTGTTTGCAATTTTGCTAAGATACCATGATGACAGGTAACTCTTACAATGGTGGAAGATATTGATTGAGAAGCTAAGAAAGAATTCATTTACAGCTTTTGTTGAATAATAATGGTGGAAGAATTGAGGAGTAATTATGAAGGGATGAAGAAAGGTAGCATTTACATTTTGAAAAAACGGAAAAATAAAAATGAACATCAATGTAACTGGTTGGTTACCTATGCTATGAATGATGTTAAGAGGATTCAACCCCAATAATTTGATTTATTTTAAAAAAACAATAGGTGGGTTTACTTCCACTAGATCGTGAATAAGTTGTATTATTAATAACATTTTTCCTTACTTTTATACCGCCTTTCATTGGTCGATTAATAACTATCTATGGGTATCTGTTAACCTATTTATATACAAGGGATTTTTTAAAATCTTTTTGAGCCAACAAGATTTTTGAGAAAACTAATTAACTCTACAAACTCAAAAAAATTTAATAAATTAATTTTAAGGTATAGAATAATAGAAATTCTCAAACTCAATTCCTACTTAATAAAACCTATCATATCCTAATATACGTTAGAAGACAATAAAAAACATAGTAAAATAGATCATATTGATGCTTTGAAATGTTCTACTAATGAGTGGAAGGTATTAATTAGACTTTATAACACTTGAAATTCTTAATCATAAGAAACATTTTTTTTGATTGATTAATGCGTATTAAAGTGTAAAAAAGCAAGCAAAACCCAAAACAAAATAAGCATCGTTATCATTTGGGCTAACAATCTTATGCTAAAAGAGTGGCATTTGGAGGGCAAAAGGATTACTTCCCTCCAACTATAATGACCAGCATGACTTTATTATCCAACCAATCTAGATTGCCTAGTAGGACCACACAATGGATTTTGACCCCGTCTCAGATAGATGATAAGAAAACTATTACTCCCTCCGTCACTATGATTTTGCACCCATTAGATATTGGGTGATATTTAGTAAAAAGTGAAATTTGGTTGGAGAATAAGACAAAAAACAAGTGGATGATAGAAATGAGTGGTTAAAATGGAAAGAGAAAATAAGTTTGTGGATGAGATTTAAAGAAAGAAAGTGGGGGCATTGTCAAAAAAAGAAAGGTGCAAAATGAGTGAGACAACCTAAAAAGGAAAGAGGTGCAAATTGAGACGGACAGAGGAAGTATAAGAATTGAGATCTAGAGATACCACTTTAGTCGGCCTTTACACAATTTTTCATTTAATAGTTTAAGTGGGGACATAATAAAGATGACTTACATAAGTTACACCTTTCTAAGGATCTGACCAGAGATAGGAATAGTTGAAAGCGTCTTATTCATATCTTAGACTATTGATTCTCTTTCACTTACCTGTTGATGTTCTTGCTCTTTACCTTTTACTCATTCTTTTATCATTATTTTTTTTATATTCATTTTTATTTTATAATTAAGGGTCAAGCTTATTCGAAAAGATGTAGACTTGTGGAATTATTTTCAACTTCACTTAGTGTTATTCCTTGTAGGCACATCTCCTTTAGAGGATCTTTTTCAAGTCGATGGACTCTTTGGACTCGCTCTCCTTTATGGGTATGACTTGTCGCCTTCCTTACCTTCCTAGACGACCCTAATCATAATATTCTATGGGCGGGATACACTGAGTATAATGATGATGATGATAATAAATTAAAAATTCTTAACCTCTAACCCAAAAAATAAATTGACAATATAAATAATTACAACTAACAGTTGTCGCTAATTAGAAAATACATTTTTAAATGCACATTATCTATCAATGCACTAGTCATTCTCTATCATTAGTTCATTACTCTAGATATCAATACACAAGCTTATAGCAATTAATTGGTGGTTAGGGATGGTAATTTAGTCCGAATCTGATCCTAGTCCGACTCGATCTAAGGAAAATAATCCGATCCGAGTCCGAGGAATAAGTCATCCGACTCCGACTCCGACTTTACGATCTGAGTTCGAGTTAGAGACGGACCGGAGTTGGACCGTAATAAAAATCCGACACTCCAACCCGACTCCGACCTTGAAGGGAATCTGACTTTGAATTTGACTTTTACACCAAGATTTTGTTTCTTTTAAAACTCTAGACGTGACTAATTCAAACTTCCTCTCATACTAATTGTAATTTTTGATTTTGAAAAACTACTTGGTATTTTTATTTAGATTAATAAATCAGAATACAACAAGTCAGATCAAAAGAAATAAAATATGCCAAATCAATATTCGAGAAAATTTTGTTAAATTGTAGTAGTAGGACTATTTCTCGTGTTAAACTTGAATTCAAAATACATATTTTTTATTAAGTTGTATTTGAAAAATATATTTTGTTAATTTTGTATGATTTACAATTCTTAATACAATATCACAATGATACTGTTTGATAATAATCTGACTCCGCATCCGACTTCGTTGGAGGTCCGAGAGTCTGAGTCGGGCAAACTTGGAGTATGCATAATCCAACTCCGAGTGGAGGTGGACAGAATAAAAAACTCCGACTATTATCCGGAGCAAAGTCGAAGTATGTATAATCCGAGCCGAGTCCGATCCATTGCCATTCCTATTGGTGGTGAGAAGACCATTCAAAAAAGTCAAGGTTTCAATTTTTATTTTTTTTCTATTGAGTCCACAATTTTGCGCTTGTTGTAATCATTATAATACAATTATGACATTGTCAAATACTTCTTCGGACGGAGTGGTTTCTATAGTTCCTGTAGCAATTACTATTCATCAACTGATCTTATGAGGTATATGTTTTGCTATGTATAATATAAACCGTAGTAAAGTGGGGTCTTGTTTGATTCGTGTTAATACATATATTTTTATAAAATTAAATTTTTAGAACTTCTTATCATATGAAATTAATGACTTTTAAGATTAAAATTGTGCATTGAATAGCATACACTACAAAAAAATGCAGTTTCCCGACTACCCAAAACAGTCGGATTTTAGTCGGTATAGAGCTATACCGACTAAATTCCGACTGTTTTGGGTTAGTCGGCTCAGATTGGTCAGTAAATCATTTTAGTAGGAAAACAGTCGGAATTTTCCGACTAACTTGGGTAGTCGGAAATTAGTCGGTAAGCACTACTTCAGAATTCAATCCAAAATGACAAAAAAAAAATATAATTAAAATTTGCGACCGTTTTGCGACCAACCGTCTGGTCGCTAAAAAAAAGAAAAAATATTTTTTTTGAATGGATGCCACGTCATTGCCACGTACCAACCACGTGGCGCCACGCGCGCCTACAGCAATTCCCCACAACCCATACGTCTAGCGGGTTTCAAACTTGAGACCTCAAGTTCCAAAGCACATCACTCTAACCATCGGACCAAGTGACATTTAGTGATATGTTTTGCAAGGCTATTGTATTTATTAGTTAATGACTCGTACCTTGATTCTTTATTTGCATAATAATAGTCGTTAATCTGTATTATTATTATTATTATTATTATTATTATTATTATTATAACTCGTTTTAGTGTATCATTAGTATAATATTAGTTGTATTAGCATAATATATATTAGTCGTATTAGTGTAGTATTAGTCGTATTAGTACTTTATTAGTTATTTAGTCGTATTAGTACTTTATTAGTTATTCACTCGTATTAGTTGATTAGTGCAATCTTCGTATATTATTACTCGTATTAATTGTTTTAGTATATTGTTACTTGTATTAATCGTATTAGTGTACTATTAGTCGCATTAGTATAGTATTAGTTGTATTAGTTATTATTATTATTGTTGTTGTTGTTGTTTATTATTATTATTATTATTATTATTATTATTATTATTATTATTATTATAACCCATTTTAGTGTATCATTAGTATAATATTTGTTGTATTAGCATAATATATATTAGTCGTATTAGTGTAGTTTTAGTCGTATTAGTACTTTATTTGTTAGTTAGTCGTATTAGTTATTATTTGTCGTATTATTATCACTCGTATTAGTTGATTAGTGCATTCTTCGTATATTATTACTCGTATTAGTTGTTAGTATAATGTTACTCTCGTATTAGTCGTATTAGTGTACTATTAGTCGCATTAGTATAGTATTAGTCGTATTATTAGTCGTATGATTATTATTAATATTAGTGTATTAGTATATTAGTATATAAAGTATCATACATTCTAATAAAAAGAATGTAAAATTCCACATGGCATTCTCATAGTGAATTGCCATATGAAATTATTCTTACCTAAGTTAACATCTACTTATTCCTTAATATATGAGTAATATATCACAAGTAGATATTTATTTTAATTTAAAGTTTCTTAGAATATTATATTCTTAAAAGCTACAGAATCATACATTCTAATAAAAAGAATGTAAAATTCCACATGGCATTCTCATAGTGAATTGCCATATGAAATTATTCTTACCTAAGTTAACAAGTAGATATTTATTTTAATTTAAAGTTTCTTAGAATATTATATTCTTAAAAGCTACAGAAAATTTCCAATTAAAGCTTCTTAGAATATATATTTTAATATTTTAAATATTAAATTTAATATCTACATAAAAATAAAAGATACATGTAATAAAAATTATTTTGTAATTACCTTAACAAATAAGAGATTATTTTTTAAAGCACTACATATTCTATAATTCTTATTAATTGTATTAGTGTATTATAGTACATTATTAGTATATTATTACTTGTATTAATATATTATCACTTGTATGATACAGCGCCTAACATTTATAAATAAGTCCTCCAGGCCAATATTAGGATAAAATAATTCCTTAATACCACCGACCAAATACCGACCACATTTTAGTCGGAAAATGGTCGGACAATTTTCCGAAAATTAAAATTTTTTAATTTTCCGACTATTTCAGTTAGTCGGTAGTTTTTTGGTCGGTAAGTTGCATTTTTTTTGTGGCGATAGAAAATTAAAAATGCATCAACTGTTGTAAACTAGAGGAAGTACGAGTCTTTCTCATCATATCATTATTTCACTAGACTTTGTTTAGTAAGTTAGTTACAAAACTTTAAACAATATGATAAAAAGTAAAACAATTATAATCTAAATACCTAAAATTTTAGTGGGTTATTAATTTACTTTGATTCATTATTTGGGACTTGCAATAGTTTTAGTATTCTTTGCAACAAATCTCTAGCTAAATACGTCATATGATCCAAAGTAATTCAAAAACTTGATTTTTAAATATTTTCTTGCTTTTGTTGTATCCATATTAGCTAACGGCTTGAAGTCTTGCGAACCAAAAAATAGCTCCTTAATTACAAGAACACTAATATGAGAAATAGTTTTTATTGAATCAAAGTGACAATTATTAACTTTTCTAGTTCTATTTTAGCAAATCATTTAGGTTTGAAAAAAAAAATAAATGATCAATGCTACGGTTAATAAATGAAAAATCGTTACAAAAAAATATTAGTTATTTTTTGTCAAAAGTTCATACAGGTTTATTTTACCATAATCCTTAACGGCCCGTTTGGTTATTGATATTAGATGGCAGTATTGGGAATGATTTATAGTGTAAAATTCCATCAAAAGTTCCATATTATTCCCATGGTAATGAAACTTTGACCACAAAAAAGTTTTTTTGTTTATAAATTTTCATTATCACCTAATACCACCCTTCCCAATGGTAATGTATTGGAATGAATTTTATAAAGAAAATAAGATGATTGAAGTTGCACAAGCATGACCATTAAGGTAACCAAGAGATTTTTCGATCAAAATTACAATTATTTTTCATTCTCATTATTACCATTTGTTACCATCTACCAAATGGGTAATATAGAAGAAAATGCTATGGAGTGGAATATGTAAATGCATACTATTGGAATAATTATAAAAATAACTTTATAAGAAGCATCGTATTAAATATTTCTACATATATTTCAATTTCTTCATAATTTATAATTCTTCGACCATTTTTGACTAAAACATTATTTTGAACATTTGAATAATTCTCAAAAAGCATCCAAAAAATAAATGAAATGTTGACTTGTTCCCTCGTTGACTATCTTAATTCAACCGAACTAATTAAATCAATAGTAAATGTATATCATACGACTCGGCCTTTTAGAAGAATTATAATCAACTCCACAATAACACGTTAATTCCCTTTTTATTTATTATTATTTTTTTTGTTTATAAATACCAATTACTCACATTCATCATCCCATCAATTTCTGCTCTCAGAACAAAAAAATTTTTTTTAAAAAAAAGAAATTATAATGGCAGGAAAGAATGAATCAGTAATGTTATTAGTGACAATGGTGATTGTGGCTGCAAGTATTGGAATTAGTTCAGCAGCAACATACACAGTTGGTGGTAACACTGGATGGACTATTCCTTCACAACCTAATTTTTATTCTAACTGGGCTTCTCAACAAACTTTTCAAGTTGGTGATGTTCTTGGTAATTATTCTATCATCTTCCTATAATCAATAATCATAAATGATACTCCTTCCGTTCCCTAGTTTTCATTGGGAATATTCACGGGAATTAAAAAAAGTGAAATCTTTTAGATAGTGGAGATATTATTTTATTGAATAATGAATTTGATAGAGGAAAAGTGGGGACCACAAATATTAAAAAAAGTATTTAAAGAAAGTTAGCGGAAAAAATATGAGAACCACAACTAATTAAAAAATATTTTTATGAAGTTAGTGGGAAACATGTGGGGACCATAAGAAATATAAAATGTTAAAATGGAGTTAGTGAAAGATATGTGAAGACCATAATCATTGTTAAAATATTAAATTGAGGATGTGAGATTATTTTTGTCCAAAATTTGTTATATAAATGGAAAGATTCCTTGTGGAAACAACAATTGAAATACCCTAAAATGTTAAAATGGAGTTAGTGAAAGATTTCCCTCCAAAACTTAATAATGATGTCATTGTATAATGACTACTATTAATATCTTTAATTTTACTAATTTTTAACTTTTACTTTTTATGTCACATCATTTAATGTATTAGAAAGTCATAAAAGTATATTTTATTTTATTTTTTTCAAGTTTTTTTATAAAATCATGTTTTTTATTAAATGAGTATAGGCTATTTTAATATGGTTAAAACATAAAGCCGTAAATTTTTATTTTATTTTATACAAATATGTCAGAAATTTTAATTAAGCCGTGCATCTCACGGGCATAATCTAGTGCATGAATAAAACGCAAGTTATGACATTTAGTTCAATGAGACATAAGCAATGGATTATCTAATCATTCGCAATGCAAATTGAAAGGCAAATTCATTACAGACTCAAATGGAGTAATTAATTATGAACACTCAATTTATTTTACTAATAATAATATTGGAAAATGCAGTATTTAATTTCCCGGCTGGAGCTCATACAGTAGCCGAAGTATCCAAAGCAAACTTCGATTCATGTGGCACCGGCAACACCATTGGCGCACCCAAAACAACATCACCCGCCCGCGTCACTCTCAGCAAGGCTGGCACCCAATACTTCATCTGCACCGTCACCGGACATTGCGGTGCCAACCAGAAGATCGCCGTCACAGTCACTGGTCCATCATCTGCACCCACCCCAGCTAGTGGTGCACCAACCCCCACCGCCGCTGGCCCAACTAACCCAGTTGGTGGCTCAGCACCGACCGGAAACCCGATCGCTGAAGTTCCATCAAGTACTACAGCCCCACCACCTGATGGCAACTTTGGTGCCTCCACCAGTGTTGGATTGTTGAGCTTGGTCTCAATTGCTGTTGCAGCTTTGATGGCTTCAAAATCATTTTGATAGTATTCATATTGGCTTTCAATGTTTTCCTGAAGTTTATTAGTATTGACTATTTATATCTATATATGTATATTTCTATATATTTTTTGTTAGAGTTTTACACACGATTGATAATAAAGAAATTACAAAACAAAGAGAAGACACATCAAATTTGGAAGGTGGAGAAAATCCCAAAATCAATGTGATATTGGATTATAAAACTCCAGCCTTAACAACAATTGAATGAGTATTATTGCACTTTTTATGTTTGTACACAAGAACCCCTTAAGTTGATCAACAATGAGAGAATTCATCAAAATCCTCAATTCCTCTCACTAAACCCTAAGAATGATTTGTGGCTCTCTACTCAATCCCAATTGCACTATACCAATGAACTTACAATGTGTTTGTACAAGGATATACAATGACCTTATATAGGCTTTGAAACCACTAGAAACAATATAAAGATGTCCAAGAACTAAACATAAAATTGTCGAATAAAACAGAAACATCCCGACAATTCGCTCGACGGGGTCGAGCGAGCATAGGTGGGTTGAGCGAGAGATCAGAATGTAGACAGAAGGTTCTGATCTCTTGCTCGAACAGTCAAGCAGCAGCATGGGGTCGAGCCACATGTCGAGCGAGCAGCAGGTCATCAAGACAAGGCTTTATACTTCACCAAACATCCATATATCACTTCATACCTTCATACACTCATACATAGCAATGGGCTTTAAGGAGTCACCACACACTCAACAATTCTTCATCGTGACGAACATAAACCCAATCTTCATCACAACAACCAGCAAGCAACAATACTTTCACACAAATCAATTATATCAATAACTTTCATCTTAACACAAGATGAAAAATTCAACTCTTAAGAGGTGCATCTCCCGCAAAGAGGAGATATGTAGCATATCTTCAAACACAACCAATCAAGTTTGAGCAATGCCCAAACTTCGGAGTAGGCAACGACTTAGTTAGCATCTCCGTCGGATTATCTTCGGTGCAGACCTTATCCAAGAGCACCTTCCCTTTCTCAATGGTGTGTCTCTTATGTAATGATATTTAATCTCAATGTGCTTCGTCCTCCTATAGTAACAATTTTGATGTGATGCCAAATCTATTGCACTTTGGCTATCACAATGCACCGTAGGAATGCACTCCTTTATCACAAGTTCACTCTCAAAACCTTTGAGCCATTGAGCTTCTTTAAAACCTTTTGACACCGCTATGTACTCCGCTTCCGTAGTGGATTAAGCCATTACCCCTTGCAAGCTAGATCTCCAACTTATGGCCGCTTCTCCAAGGCAAAACACATGCCACGAAGTAGACTTCCTTTGATCAAGATCTCCACCAAAATCAGATTCTACGTAACTTTGCAAGCCTTCATTGTTTCTACCATATTCAATACACACATTAGTAGTCCCACGCAAATACATAAGGATCCATTTGACGGCGAGCCAATGAGCCTTTCCCGGATTTGCCATATACCTACTAACTAAACCAACGGCTTAAGCAATGTCCGGTCTAGTGCAAACCATTGCATACATAATGCTCCCTACCACACTTGAATATGGAACCAAAGACATAAACTCCTTGTCCTCCTTAGTCTTAGGACAATCCTCCTTAGAAAACCTAGTTTGCATTGCTAAAGGCGTAGCAACGGGTTTAGCATCTTCCATGTGAAATCTTTCCAAGACCCTCTCAATGTACTTTTCTTGGGATAAACACAACCTTCCTTTATCTTGATCTCTAATGATTTCCATGCCGAGAATCTTTTTCGCTGCACCCAAATCTTTCATTTCAAACTCACCTTCAAGCATCTCCTTTACTTTCTTCACCTCAAACATGTCTTTTGCTATCACAAGCATATCATCAACATATAGCAAAAGATACAACAAAGAACCATCCTTCACTTGTCTCATATAGACACAACTATCATACTCACTTCTTGAAAAACCATTTTCAATCATACATTTGTCAAACCGTGTGTACCATTGACTAGGGGACTGTTTTAGACCATACAAAGATTTCTTTAACAAACACATATGATCCACTTTTCCCTCAACAATATACCCATCTGTTTGCCTCATGTAAATCTCCTCTTCTAACTCACCATGCAAAAAACAAAAAAACACGTTGAATTGCATAAAAAGTCGAATGAAAGAGAAGGGCTAGGACCCCAACAATGGTAGAATATGAGTAACAGTTGAGTGAAAAACCGAGTATAAACAACACTCACAATGTGTTTATGGGGTATCAAAGGATACCTTCCGCACAATTACACTAATAACTCAACTTACAATTGTTAAGAGCTCACTCTTAACCCATCAAGTTTTCACCTTTAATGGTGAAACTCCACTGTTGTGCAAGCACCAAATTTCAATGTGATCGATGCGAGGGTCAAGAAGAAGTTGTGACCATGTGCAGAAGTAAAGCTTGACCACTCGAGCAGGTAGGGCTCGATCGAGCCAGAGAACATAATCAAGCAGCAGCAGCTGAAGCCTTCGCTCGACCAGGAGAGCGGCTTGGCTCGACCGAGCAAGGTTCAACATGCCTTCTTTTACTATTTCTGTTTTTTCTGTCGTTTGATGTGGGCCTTCAACGCTTTTTTCTAGGGTCCCTTATATGTTGTAGTAGTATATAAGAGAGGTCTTAGAACCCAATTAGTGTAAGTGGAGAGGTAAATACTTGAGAGATACTAGGGCATTGGCCATAAGAGTGCTTTCTTGTATTAGTGCTTTCAATGCCTTACTCAAAACAGAAACTGAAAAGGAATCTTAGGCTGCTTTCTGACATGCTGCTCGACTGAAGTTGGGTTGAGCCACTCTTTGCTTGGGTCGAGCGAGCATTTTAGAACCTATTCCCTGCATTCTGACCATCCGCTTGGTCAAGTGGCTCCCAGTTTGGTTGAGCGGAGCTTCTGACCTCAAGTTACTTGTTGCCTTGTTCAAGCAACCAACATCAAACGTTCCAAACCTTAAACCACACCCACATTTGACACATCTTTATTAACCTTCTCCAAAGTGCATGACAAAGCATGTTCGATTATATGTTCAAAGTTAACGTCATAGTTATGAATATTGTTACTTGCTTTAATAATCTCCCCCGCAAGTACAATATTCTTATCATCCTTAAATGTAACCCTCTTTGACCCAAACACAACACCATCACTTTTGTGGCCTAGGCTACCACACCCAACTTGTAACTCATACAAGTTCCTCTTACTCCTAATACCCTTAATGACCAACTCGCGCATGATTCATCTTAAAACCCGATCTTAAAACCGCCAAGAAAGAACCGCCAAAACATGTTAAGTAACCTCCCACAAACACAGTGGGAAATAATCGCCACAAAATGCGTGGATCAAATTGAGATCCTGAAATCCTGTAGCACCTCGCGCATGATTCATCTTAAAACCCGATCTTAGACTTGGTTCGAGTCATAAAATCCCAACAGGCACATTGGATCGGAAGTATAAAGCTCTTGACGTTTCCAAGAGATATCGATGATTATATTCAACTACACTATTTTGTTATAGTGTTGAAACACGGGTTTGTTATAGTTGTAGGTGCCTCTCTTTTTGAAAACCTTTTAGAGTCGGGGGACTCTTTGACCGCACTCTCCTATATGGGTATGAGCTTTCGTCTATTTTTCCTCTCCAGACCTTGACCATAGTTTGTCTATAAGCGGCATACACTGGGTATGATCATGATGATGTTGAAACACGGTTGGACTGTATAATGCCTTAATTAAGTAGTTGTTTTGCTTCTCCTTCAATTAAATATTTTGCTTTATCAGACGTGATATACTTGACACTTAAGTTAAAATGTACTTTCCAACATATATGAGAAAAAAAAAAACCTTTTTGAGACAGATTCTTAGTAAATTTTTCTTTTCTTAATTGTAAGATCAATTAATATTAGAGTTTAATTTTTGTACTTCTAAAATCTTGTGATGTGGTCACTCATTTTGATATTGATTTCTTTATGCTCTTTGTGATCGTATTCGTAATTGATCATTTTCTATAACACTAATTATTATAGTAATTGATCATTTAAATCAACACTAGTTGTGATGTGGTCACTCATTTTGATACTGATTTCTTTATGACTCTTAAGTCGTTTTCTTGATTAGCATACTAGATAATGTCCATGCGATTCACGGTATTTTTATTTTATTATTTTTGATTAATTTAAAAAGAAAATAAATTGTAAGTGATTGGTTATTGATTTTCAATGAATTAATAATTGCATATAATAGCTAATATTTAATTTATTTTTAATTTTAAAAATACTATTTTATATGTTTTGTATGATGTTAATCTTATTTTGATATTTATATTTTACTAACTAATCATAACAAACAATGTTAAAAATAAATTCTAATATTAAATCAATTATTTTGAACATATATAACAATATTAAATTAACCGAACCATTTTAAATGATAAAACATGTATGTATAAAAAATAATTTGAATAATTATACAAAGGAAAAAGTCTCAAAAAGTACCTAATAAAAAAAAATTTCCAAAAAATACCTAATAAAAATTGAGTTTTACAAAAGAGTACCAACTAACGGCTAGGGTTAACTTTTCCGTTATCTTTTTTTGCCCATTTTTAAGAAGTATCTAATAAAAATTTTCATTTCAAAAAAGAACCTAATAAAAAATTTTCTTTCAAAAAAGTATCAAGAACACAACATAATTATTCAAAACAAACACAACATAATATATAATTCTAACAGCATCATCCATGAAAAGTTCACACATCATCCAATACAAACATAACATAAGAACATCATCCAACACAAACCTGGAGCAAGTAACGGTTGGTGTTAAGTTGACCGTTTATTAAAAAAAATTATTAGGTGATTTTTGACTCTTTTTCCTTATTATTATTATTATTATTATTATTAATTACTATTATTAATTACTATTATTATAATAATAATAATAATTATTATTATTATTAGTATTATTATTATTATTATTATTATTATTTTTTTTTTTTTGCCAAAAGATTTTTCATTAAACACAAACATAAAACATATACATACGGGGTAAAAAAACCAGATTTCCAAGGGTCTCCCTACCATTGCATCAGTGTGAAAAACGGGCCCACCTTCTAGGAAGGGTTTCCCGTTCCCACTCTTCATGTGCACGGGGGACACTTGAAAATCTCAAAAGAATAGTCGCCACAGACGACGGTATACAAAAGCTACCTATGTGACAATTACATATACAACCCATAGGTACATAAACAAAGAAAGTTAAGAAAAAGTTCCAATCGCCCTAACACAGGGGGACTCAAAAAGCAACAGACTACCAAGCTGTTCATGGAGGCTGCTGCACTGAGGTACTGCTGCTGGTTGCTGAATTGGAGGCAGCTGGTTGCTGGATTGGAGAAGCCGCTGCTGGCAGACGCTGAGGGGCTGTGGTGATGCACTTGCTGTTAAGGTTTGGGCTGCTGGCAGGGTATGAAGGGCTGCGGAGGGCTGCTGCAATCAGCTGCAGGCATGTCGATGAGTGGCGGGTTTGGGCAGCAGCAACTACAGGGACCTAACCCACTTTGCTGTTGATCTATTCAGCTTTCCCTTCTGCATACGCACCATTGACTCACTCTTGATAGTTTCAAAGCTTCTACTAGCGGTTGCTACTTTGTGGTGCCACACGGCTTCATTCCTTGTGCGCCAAATGGTGTAAATCAAGTTGCCTATGACCGCTTCAATAATGCTCCTTTTAATCCTTGACCCACGATGTTTTCGATGAAAGTCCTGAATGTTACGGATGCTCCATGGTACACCAAGCCAGTTCCTTACCGCGATCACACACTGTCTGCTGTATTCACATTCAAAGAAGAGGTGGTCCCTTGATTCTGGATGTGAGCCACATATTGGGCATGTGTCGTCATCAATTACCCCCATGTCCCTGAGCTTATCTTTGGTTTTCAATCTGTCATGACATGCTAACCATATGATGAACCGACTTCTAGGGATCGTGATTCTATTCCAGGTAGCATATGCCCATGTGGTGCTTTCTTGGGTTCCCATCAAGTCCTTGTACATTGAGCTTATAGTATATTTTTGCACTGTCATCCAGTCTACCAAGGTCTCCTTCACTTTGTAGAGTTTTTTAATCACCCAGCTTGCGGTAGGAGGGGCATTGAAAAGCATCCATCTTCCACCCTTCGTATAGACTCCATGCACCCATTTAACCCATAATGAGTCCTGCATGGTACTTATGTGCCACGCAATCTTGCCTACCGCGGCAAGATTCCAGAGTTCGAGATTACGAATCCCTAAACCTCCTTCTTTTTTGGGTCTGCACACTTTATCCCAGCCAACGTTCCCCGGGGTGTTGTTATTAGCTTCCCCATGCCACAGATAGGATCTACACACGGAATTGATCTGCTTCAAGACTTTTTTGGGTAGAATGAAGATTTGAACCAGTAATTGGAAATGCTCATAAGGATGGAGTTGACAAGCTGGAGTCGTCCAGTATATGAGAGTTTCCTGGCAAACCACGATCTGATTCTGCTGGTCATTTTGTCTATAAGGTACTCACAATCCGCAGCTGTGTATCGTTTTGAAGTAAGGGGCATGCCAAGGTATTTCATAGGGAGGCTCTCAAACTTGAAGTCCAAAACCCTGGCTGCATGCTTTCTGAAGTCATTGCTAACTCCTGCAAGGTAGATTCCCGATTTGGAGTTATTCGCATAGAGCCCTGAACTATCCGAGAAAATCTCTAACCCCTGCCTAAGAACCATGATCGAGTCCAAATCCGCTTTGCAGAACATCATCAAGTCACCTGCAAAGACTAGGTGGTTGAGTTTCATTTTGGAGCATCTTGGATGGAAAGAGAACCTCTCTGCAGTTGTTGCTGATTTGAGTATGCGTGAGAGGTATTCCATGCCAATGACGAAAAGAAGGGGGGACATAGGGTCTTCTTGCCTCAACCCACGTTTAGCCTTGAAGGGGTCCATTTGGAAGCCATTAAGCACTAGTGAGTATTGAGTGGATGTCACACAGGTCATAACAATTCTGATGAAGCGATTGGGGAAGTTGAGGGCGAACATAATAATAATAAATAATAATAATAATAATAATAATAATAATAATAATAATAATAATAATAATAATAATAATAATAATAATAATATATTATTATTATTATTATTATTAATTACTATTATTAATTACTATTATTATTATTATTATTATTTTGGCAAACAAAAACCTTTTTCGTTCACCAGAAAAACCAAATACATCAAGTCAAAATGGAGCTCCGAAAATCCTATTTGCATTAGTGTGGAACCGAGGCCCACCTTCTATGAAGGGTTTCCTCGGCCCACTCTTCATGTGCATACGGGCAAAAACCGAGGTCAAAAAACAAGCCGATACAGAAGCCGGCAAAATGTAGCTATACAGTGAAAATTAAATACAACTATGAAACAGCACAGCTAACACGTGAGCACACAGCCCAAGCCCAAGTGAGCACACAACCTAAGTACACAGCAAACAGCATAGCTATCAAATGAGAACAACTATCAAGAGAATACTCAGTAGAACACAACCTCATTCCAGGAGCAAAGCATCAGCAGGCTTCATGCTCCGCAGCTCAACACCAAGATATCGGCATCCCAATACAAGAAACCATCCGTCCAGCAGCACAGTAGTGCATGAAACCAGCTATGAAGTCAATCCAACAAATAACCAGCAGCTCAGTAGCATACTAGCATCCAGCAACACCCTCAACATCATCGAACCATCAGCACCATATCAGTATCAACAGAGCCATAACCAGCAGCAGCAACTTCTCAAAATCTTGGTGGCAGCAGTCAGATCAGCAGGCAGCATGCAGCTAGACTAACACACACTACAACAAATTTAGCTTTTAGCGACATTGGATTTAGTGGCATTAAAAAAATGCCACCGATTCATATTTTTAGTGTAATAATTATTGGTTTTTATTTTAAGTTCCACCAAAAAGTGATTTAGCGACACTTAATTTGGTTTTTAGTGGCATATGTAATTGTCACTTTAGTCTATAGTGGCATTTGTGAGAAATGTCACTAGATCCTATGTCGCTAAAAGCTTTAGCGTGACTTTTTAATAGGCCACTAAAGCTTCTAATAAATGTCACTAAATCCTCTATATACACTATAAGAAATTTGAAATAGTGCATTTAAATTAAATGTCACTAAATATATCCCACTAAAAACAAATTATGTTGTAGTGACACGATCATCAAAGTAACAACAAAGCAGCTCCCGCACACTTCAGCAACAGAGTCCAAGCACATTTCAGCACTTTACAGCACACATCAGCTTCAGCACTAGACTTTGATGAACACAAGCAGCCATAATACTCAGCACATAAGCAAAAGCAGCAGCAAATGTCAAGAGAAATGAAGTGGGACAGTAGAGGCAGCAGCAGGGTCAGCAAGCCTATTATCACCAACCAAGTCCAACAACACAACTCTCATAGCAATAAGTCAAGTGCCATAACCATCACATAATCTGCCTAATAGCATCACAGCACACCACAGCTAAAACACAAAACAACAATGAGTAGGTCACTCCAGCATCAGAAATAGGGAGAAAAGAACTCAACACAAGTAGGCAACAGCTGGCTTGATGATCACATCAATAACAAACATCCAGAACAAACAAGCATATACATACAAGACAAATCAGCAGAAGACTAGAGAATAGGCTCAATGTGCAAAACAGAGCGTTTCACGTTGAATCATGCCAACCACAGAAGTAGGGGACCAAACACAGTGCATTCATATCGCTTCGTTTCTACATTTCCAAATATGATAAATAGTCGACGCATATATAGCAATCATCACCTGTTGCTTAGAGCGGGTGAGACCATGTGTCCGAAAATTCATGCGCACTAAGGGTTTCAAAGCAAGGCCAGTCCATCTTTTGATTTCCGCTAGGCACAATAGACTAAACGGGCACTCAAAGAAAAGATGAGAATGAGATTCTGAACGCACACCACACAGAGGGCATAAATCATCATCCACAACTCCCAGACGTAAGAGTTTGTCCTTTGTTTTCAATCCGTCTTTTGCTGCCAACCAACAAATAAATCTGGCTTTGGGTATGGAAAGTCGGTTTCACACAAGATGCCTCCAGCGAACCTTCGGTTTGACCGCCAAACTAGATTCATAGACCTCCTTAATTGAATACGTATCTTGACATATCCAATGCCTCAAAGCTATAGATACACGACAAAGCTTCTTGATAGTCCAGCTGGCTGTAATCGAGGCATTAAAAATCACCCAACTTGTGCCTTTAGTATAGACACTGTGAACCCACTTAACCCAAAGGGTTTCCCTCATCATCTGAATATGCCACGCTATTTTCCCAATTGCAGCCTGATTCCAGAGATGAACGTTGCGAATACCAAGGCCCCCGACCTTTTTAGAAGTGCATACATCGTTCCAATTAATATTGTCAGGCTTAGGAGAGTGAGCAACCCCAAACCACAGAAAGGATTTGCAAATGGAGTTTACAATATTGATCACTCGCTTCGGTAGAATAAAGATCTGACACCAATACGAAGTAATCCCTAACAATACTGAATTGATGAGCTGTAACCGAGCAGCGTAAGAAAGCTGTTTATACTGCCAAGAACTGATTCTCTTAGTCATTTTATCCGCCAATTGCTGAATTTGGACGACAAGGGAACACCTAAGTATCTGAAAGGAAGTGTACCAAAAGAAAAGCCGGAGAGGCCTATAATTTCATCTCGGAGGGAAGCATCAATCCCTGCTAGATATATAGCCGACTTATCACTATTAGCATGCAGCCCGGAGGTATTGGAGAAGACCTTAATGCAATCACAAATAACCCGAATAGAGGAGAGATCACCTTTACAAAAAATCATCAAATCGTCTGCAAAACAAAGATGGGTGAGCTGGATGGACTTGCAATGAGGATGAAAACCAAATGTACCCACAAGACTCTTCAAGCTGTGAGATCGATACTCCATCCCAATAACAAAAAGCAATGGTGAAAGAGGATCTCCTTGACGTAACCCACTTTTAGCTGCAAAAATGTTAGTGGGAGCCCCATTAATCATTAAGACGTATCTCATAGCCGTAATACACGCCATAACAATTTTGATGAACCGGTGTGGAAAATTCAGAGCTACAAGCATCTCTTTAATGAATTGCCAGTTCATCGTGTCATAGGCTTTGCACAGGTCAATCTTCATGAGGCAACTAGGGGCACACCCTTGTCGAGAGTAATGCTTCACAATATCTTGGCAAAGAAGAATGTTGTGCATAATGTTAAGACCGGCTACAAAAGCTCCTTGAGCTTGATCGATCAAAATATCCAATACCCGCTTAGGACGAGAGCACAAAAGCTTGGAGATACACTTATATTATTATTATTATTATTATTATTATTATTATTATTATTATTATTATTATTATTATTATTACTATTAATTACTTTTACTATTATTCTTATTCTTATTATTATTATTATTATTATTATTATTATTATTATTATTATTATTATTTTTATTTTTATAAAACCGTATTTCATTTCATCGAAAGATACTTTACAAGAAGTTGGTGGGGAGTCGAACAACAAGCTGAGCCCCCACACCCTTTTGAATACAAAAAGCTAGTCTCTGAAAAATATACGCCCTAGATTTGGTGCTGCCGGAGATACTCAACGAGAATGAACCAATCCTTGAGGTGACTCCTGTGGAGAAAGCGAAAGGGATGAACTTGTAGCCATTCTCCTCACACTTCGTAATGTATTTCTTCCTCTTTCTTTCTGCAGCATTGGCCAAAGAAGCGCTAGGTACCCATGAGGTGACTCCTGTGCCAGCAAAAGGAGAGCTTCCGGTGACATCTACGCATGCATCTTTCCCGTGAACCCAATTAAACCAGAGGAGATCTACAGGCCTAAGGTCTTTCCCTTCCTCTGAATAAAACCCCAACGGTGCTTTCTTACGGACAGAAATCCCAGCTTTGCAGCAAATAATAATAATAATAATAATAATAATAATAATAATAATATTATTATTATTATTATTATTATTATTATTATTATTATTATTATTATTATTATTATTATTATTATTATTATTATTTTTATTATTATTGTTTTTGGCAAATAAAATTTTTTCATTTACCAGAAAAAAAAACCAAGTACATCAAGGCAATGAAACTCGCCCCATCTTATATGAATCAGTGTGGAAACGAGGCCCACCATCTATGACGGATTTCCCCGCCCCACTTTTCATGTGCATACGAGAAGGGAGAGGCCTAACAAAAACTCGCCGGCAATATTATTATTATTATTGTCAAACGATTTTCTATAAAACACTAAACCAGAAAATTTACAAACGGGGTAAATAAACCCAGATATCCAAGGATCTCCCTACAAGTTGCATCAGATTGAAAGTAGAGCCCACCTTTTAGGAAGGGTTTCTCAACCTCACTGTTCATGTGCACGGGAGATACTGGGATATCTCAAAAGACGCCACAGGCGGCGACGCACAATATAGATTACTACCTATGAAAAGAGTCATGGCATAGGAACAAAAAGTTCAAAAATCTAAAGAACCTAGCTATACAAATAGATAGTAGAAGATGTTCTTAGAATTTTCGCCAACAGCAAGGGGCTACAACAGCCACAAGAACAACAGCTACACCAATGTAGCATCTTAAGAACTATAACAGCAGCCTCTAGAACAACAAGGAGCAGTGTAGCATGTCACAGGGCAGCAGCTCCACCAGTACAGGAAATAGCAGCAGGGCAGCAGCACACAGCTTCAAAACAGGCAACAGCAAAATGCTGATCATGAGGACGGGGCTGCAGCAACCAAGTGGAGAAAAGCCCAAGAACGAGAACAAAATGTGCAGCAGCAGAAGACAGCAATCCAGGAAGCAGCAGCAGCATTAAGGGGCAGCAGCACTGGCGGGAAACACAAGGGCAGCAGCAGCTACATTAGGGAGACAGCAGCAGATGGCCAGGGGCAACAGAACCAAGGTTCACCCAGCAGCTGCAGCATTATGGAGACAGCAGCCCATTAGAGGGATCTCACCCATTCAGCTATAGTCCTATTATTATTATTATTATTATTATTATTATTATTATTATTATTGTGTTTGTAGTGAATGATGTGTGAACTTTTTAAAGTTATATATTAAGTTCTTAGAGTTATATATTATGTTGTTTTTGTATTAGATGATTATGTTGTGTTTTTGCTACTCTTTTGAAAATAAAATTTTTATTAGGTACTTTTTAAAGATGGGCAAAAAAGGATAACGAAAAACTTAACCCCAACCGTTAGTTGGTAATTTTTTATTAGGCACTGTTTGGAAAAAAAAAATTATTAGGTACTTTTTTGAAAAAAAAAATTTATTAGGTATTTTTTGACACTTTTCCCTTATACAAGTAAAGAATTAAAAATACTTTGTAAGGTTGATTGCATTGACCAATTTCAAATGCATTTAGGCATTGGAGGGAAAACTTTACTCCACAAGGTGACACCTCATAAGTTTGGAGGTATGATGATTTCAGCGTCTTTTGTTTTAGTTATAGGTATAGACTCGATAGTACCCGTGCGATGCACGATTTATTAAATTATTTGTCATATTTGTATAAATTAAGATTTTATAATAATTTAGTAAATAAAATTAAAAAGATTTTATAAATAATTAAAAAAAATAAAATTCATGATTTTCTAATACATAAATTGATATGACCTAAAAAGTAAAAAATCTACAAAGTACTAAAGTAGTAAAGTCAATAGTATAATTATTAGTCATGACATTATAGTTTTAGAGGGACAAATTTAAAAATTTTTGTTGAGGTTGTGACACGTAAGCAAATTAAAAAAGTGATGATGTCATGCGTATTTTGTTTTAGTAAGTTATAGATAAATTTTATTAATTTTATTGATTTATTGATAATAGTGATTGTGTTTTTGATCAGATGACCAAGATATGACCTAAACAGATTGGAGGTTAAATTTACGAAATAACACAAAATCATTCTATATATAAATTTTAAAATTCTTTTTGCATATTAATCTTCCACCAATTTTGACTAGTTTGAACATTTGAAATCTAGAAAAAAAAAAAGATGTTTTGACTTATATCCCTATTTGACTCTTAATAGTTGTACATAATCAACAAATCCACATTTCACACCACACCACTGAACCTAACCAACTAAGACTTCTCCAACTCTGAATAATAGAACAAGTAAAGAACTATCATATTTCCACTACACGGTTTTTGCCTACTTTTTCTTACCTTTTTTTGTTATAAATACCAATCACAATTCACACATTACATATTATGCTCATCATCATCTTTTACACACCAAAAAATGGCGGGAAAGAATGAAGCATTTTTGTTGGTGATTGCTACACTTATTGGGATTTGTTCAGCTGCAACATACACTGTTGGTGGTAATACTGGATGGACTATTCCTTCACAATCTAATTTTTACTCTAATTGGGCTTCTCAACAAACCTTTCAAATAGGCGATGTTCTCGGTAATTATTCTATCTTCTTCTAATTCCTATATTTAATCATAAAGGAACACTTTTATATTCTAATTTCTATATTTAATGATATTTTTTTATTAATAATCTAACAATTATATTTTTTGAATATTCTATTTTGGAGTGTATAATTTGATTAAGATTTTTAAGATATTTGTAGATATAAAATATAATCACGTGGGATCTCGTTAGATTCATCTTAATGTATACATTTTTATTATATTTTTTATAATTTTTTATGATGTGTATTTAGAGATATTAAGATTCAAAGTGTACTTTAAAACTATGCAAAAAGTAAACGAGAAAAACAAAATAAGACACAAACAAATGGTAAAATATTCTTTTGAGAAATTCCACGTCGTAACTTTGAAGTTTCTACTTTTCCACATGGTAGACAAACGTTATTTAAATCAACGTGGTGACCTTAAGCTTTCAACTTTTCCACATGGTAGACAAAAGAGAAGTATTTTTGTTAACTTATACTTTTTTCCTAAACATAAATGATTTTTTTTCAAAAAATAGATATTGGGATACCCTAATAGAATACATATTTCGTAATCGGTTCTAAATGAGTACTTAATTAACCAAAATTTTTAAATATTTTCTACCACATAAAAAAGTTGAACACTAAGGATTACCACATGAATTTATTGTCTACCACGTCAAAATGTCAAAAAACAAGGAGAATTTTCCAATTCTTTTTATATATCATATGCCACTTTGAAGGATTACATTTAAAGTATCTCATTGACACCTTTTGGATATGCCACTGAATATCACTCAAAATAAATTACTAATTGATCTTGAATGGCTTTTTAGCGTGAGTTGGTGGACTATTTTCAATAATGGAACCTCAGCTGACTATGTAGTTGCACGGTACATGGAATCTCATAGTGGCATTAGGCTTTATTGCATTATTTTCACTTTTGCTTTTTTCTTTCTTCTTTTAAGAATACTTATGTTATTTTAGCTAATTTTATACTCCTATATACTATATTTATTATTGATTAAGTATCACACTCAAGACCAACCTTTACACTTTTTTTAAGAGAAATTAGAATACCTAAATTTAATTACTACAACATAAATCACATTTCATTAGACAATTGTAATAGAAATTGAGGATTTCACATAGGGACATATTTTTTCTAACAAATAAATCGTTGAAATTACAGTGTTTAATTTTCCTGCCGGAGCTCACACAGTAGGCCAAGTGAACAAAGCAAACTTTGATGCATGTGGCACTTCCAACACTATTGGACAAATCCAAACCACCTCTCCCGCCACCATCACTCTCACCACCGCCGGGACCCACTACTTCATTTGCACCCTTCCGGGACATTGCGGCGCCAACCAAAAGCTCTCGGTGGTGGTCACCGGCACTTCAGCCACCACCCCTGCCCCCGCTCCTGCCCCTGCTCGTAAAGTCATCAGCCCTGTCTCTGCTCCTACTACCCCTGCCTCGGCTCCCACCCCAGTCAGTGGTGTCTCCACCCCTGTCGCCGCTCCCACCCCTTCCATTGAAGCCCCCTCTCCTTTCAGGGGGGCCCCTACCCCCGCTACCGCACCCACCCCTTTTAGTGAAGCCCCTACCCCTACCAGTGGGGCCCTTACTCCTTCCACCGCTCCCACCCCTTTTGGTGGAGCTCCTACCCCTACTGGTGGGGCCCCCACTCCTACTTCTGAAGCCACCGGTAGCCCTCCGGTCCCTGAAACTGTTCCTTTATCCCCCTCAGGCAGTCCCACAACCCCTGCGCCATCTTCTCCCATTGGAAATTCGGCCAGTTCCACTTGTGTTAGCTTGTTGAGCTTGGTGTCTGTTGCTATGATTGCAACTTTTATAATGTATTGATGAATTTTTTTTATTCTTTATTTTTTGGGTGTTTTTTTACCCAATTTTTAGTTTTGATGTTAATTGTTTGTTGTACAATTGAAATCCTATCAGAAAGCTTATTGTTTGAACTTTGAAGTACACATTCATATTTGGTGATTAGCTCCAGAACCCAAATTACTAAATTTATTTGTCACAGATAGGGATGGCAATAGGTCGAACTCGGCTCACATTATATATACTCCGACTTTGCTCCGAATAATAGTCGGACTATTTTTCAGTCCACCTTCACTTGGAGTCGGATTATACATACTTCAAGTTTGCCCCGTTTCGGACTATCGGACTCTCGAACCTCCAACGGAGTAAGATTATTATCAAACAGTACCGTTGTGATATTGTATTAATGATTTTAAAGTATACAAAATTAACATAATTTATTTTTCAATACAATTTAACAAAAAAAATATGTACTTTTAATTCAAGTTTAGTAAGAGAAGTAGTCCTACTACTACAATTTAACAAAATTTTCTCGCATTTTGATTTGGCGTATTTTATTTCTCTTGATCTGATTTGTCATATCCTGATTGATTAATTAAAATAAAAACACCAAGTAGTTTTTCAAAATTGAAAATAACAATAGAGCTTGAATTAGTCACGTCTAGAGTTTTAAAAAAAGCAAAGCATTGGTGTAAACGTCAAATTCAAAGTCGGATTTCCTTCAGGGTCGGAGTCGGGTCAGAGTGTCGGAGTTTTAATAAGGTCCAACTCCGGTCTGTCTCTAACTCGGACTCATTTACTTTTTGCACGTTTGTCACTCCACTAAGTCAATATTTAATAGCGTTAATCTCAACAATGACTTATATGCTCAAAATAATTACTATTAGTTGAGTTAAAATAGTCTATTGGGTAACTTTCTCAAATAAACAAAAATTAGGTTACGATAAAGAACAATCTCAGTATCTCACACAAGGCATGATCTGGGGTGGTGGTTTTCTTTTCCTAAAAGAGGCGAACATATACCATACATGTACCCCTCAAGGAGGGAGTAAAGAAGGATGCACGAAGTCAAGAAACCCCACAGGCACTAGTGGAAAAAATTACATATGCTGCGCAACATCTGCTGCGGTTTTATTAATACGCAACATATAATGAAAAGAAAAAGTAGCTCAAAAAAAAAATAACAAAGGCTGCGGTTTTTGCCTCAAACCGCAGCAAATAACAAATTAGGTAAAAAAAAATCAACATAGGTTGTGGTTGTCCCTTAACCGCAGCAAATAATACGTAGCTCAAAAAAAAATCAACATTAGCTGCGGTTTTTCCTAATAACCGCAGCAAATATTAAACCGCCTAAAAATTTTATAACGTCTATTTTTTTCACTCAACTGCAGTTTCATTAATCTACTGTTTAACCCGCCTATTGTTTTGTTGTCCCCCAAAACCGCAGCCAATAAGGCTTTTTTTAATTTTGAAAATTGCTCTATTGCCTGCAGTTTGGCCAAAAAACCGCAGCCTTTAAGTGAAATATTTGCTGCATTTTTTGACCGCAGCCTTTCTTTCAAGCTATCAGCTGCTACCACAAGTGCTGGGGACCAATACCGCAGCCTTTGGTGGCCCAAAAACCGTAGCAGATGAAGTTTTTTCCACTAGTGAGGTGAAACCTGCGTCTGGCACGGGTCGAACCCCAAACCTTCTACTCTACATGCAGATGCTCTATCCATTAAGCCACAAGCGCTTTTGGGAAATAAACAAAAGTATGGTTATTACTAATATAATTGGGTGTATGTTTAGGAGGTAGACAATACTTATGATTTTCAGCATGATGTAGAGTAATTGCACCATCAAAGAACAAAGTACTGGTTGTTTAAAGACTATCGAAGTATAAGTCATGAGGAGTTGTAGGACGAGTATGCTTAGCCGGCATCCTCTATAGATCAATAATGTACGTTAAATGTGAACTACCTAGAATGGAACTTAGTATACACCACCTAAATTGAATAGTTGAGCATTATGTGGAGTACTTGCACTACTAAGAGATATAAGTACTGTTGAACATTTAGTGTCTAATAATCCTAAGTTTATAATCACTAAGTACTACTAAAGTAGTGGGGCAATATGTATTAAAATACTAGGTCCAAAAGGGGTTCAAAGGAAAGGACAAACTAAAGTAGTGGGGCAATATGTATTAAAATACTAGGTCCAAAAGGGGTTCAAAGGAAAGGACAAAAAGAACAAATGGAAAATCGAGTTAGCAGTCAAAGCCGAGTCGGCTGTCTTGAATTTGGGCCTAAAGTCGAGTGGGCTTTAGGTTCTGGAAACATATTTATGTCCAGAAGGAAAAGTCAACTCGGCTTTCCTTGGTAATGGTAGGATCGTCGACTCGGCGGTTGCTGCTGTTTTTGGCCGTTGAGATTTTTCGGTTTTCTTTGAGTGAATGCACTGGATTCCTATACTTATGTCTCTTGATTTCTGGAGTTATAAGGGAATATTATGGATTGTAATGCTCATGAATGCCTTAGATTAATGGTATTGATTGATGACCATCAATTTGATAATCAATGGTGATTAACATGACCATGACTCTTGAGTATACTCTTGTAGTATAAATAGGGGCTTGGTCTTGAGTAGAGGCACACCTTTTCTGAATTCTATCTCTCATATTCTCATTTGCTTGTGTTTTTTTCAAGAGAATAATTAACTCTTGTTTAGAGCTTCCAAACCTTATAATTTCTAAACACTTTGTTATTAAGTTATATACTCTAAGTACTAAGAATTTATTGTGTTATTTGTATTTCTTTGTGAATTTCCAAGCATTAAACCTAAGTACCTTTGTGGGGGAGATATCCCAAAAGGAAAGTGATCACACGCCTACAACAAGTATCAAGTTTCCGGGTAACGGTTGTCGTTACAAAGCAATCTTCAAGTTAATTTAGTGTTGTTATTTGTAAGTTTATTTTTGGCATCAACAAAGGAATAAATACAAATTCTCATATTGTAATTTGTATTTGCATTATTAAAGTTTTAATAATCTTTGGTCATATTATCTTCGGGGTGGCAACTATCAAATATTTTACATCTAACTTTGCTACGTTGGAAAAGTTTATTGGTGTCGATTTTCAACGTGGGCAAAAGAACATGATGTTCTACCTAACAACTTTGAGCGTCAATTACGTGATAAGTTCCCCCAAACCGGAGGAGTCGGAAACTGAAACTCTTGAGCAAGCAAGGAAAAGAAGTAAGTGGGAAAATAATGATTTCATTTTTCGGTGTCATATTCTTAATGGAATGCAAGATTCTCTCTTTGACATCTACTAATACCATGAGTCCGCTAAGGAGTTATGGGATGCTTTGGAGAACAAATATATGACGGAGGATGAAAGTTCCAAAAATTTTCTTGTAAATAATTTTAATTCTTATAAGATGGTAGAAAATCGCCCTATAATTGATCAATTTCATGAGTTGCAAAGAATGCATGTCAATGTAAAATTACAAAAAAATTGAATTAAATGAAGTTTTTCTTGTTTCTAGCATTATAGACAAGTTGTCTCCCTCTTGAAGGGATGTTAGACATGCTTTAAAGCATAAATGAGAGGAGATTACACTCTCCGATCTTGGACAAAGTATTATTGTTGAGTCTAGCATAAGGATTCAAGAGAATCGGAAGGATGAAATCCTAATGTTGGAACTATTAACATGGTTGCGGAAAAGAGACCATCGCATTCTGCTGAGAAAAGGATGAAGTTAGATTCTTCAAAGGGGAAGACCGTTATCTCAAATACCGAAAAGGTATGTTGGGAATGTGGTAAGCCTGGACACCGAAAGAAAATTTTCTTTGTTTTCATGGACAAGCAAAAGAAGGCAAAGGGGAATGGTCTAGCTTCTACAAGCAAAGACTCTACCAATCAAGGTAATCATGCAATTTTGAATAAAAATTCTTCTTTGAATTTTTCTTCAATGAATACTAATATAAGTGTTGTGCAGGATGATTCTTTGTCTTGGTGAAGATTCGGGGGCTTCGAGACATGTGTGTAACTCTACAAGATGGTTCAAAACCTTTCACAAGGTGGTTGATGGGAAGCATCTCTTTATGGGAAACAACGCACCTATCATGGTCCAAGACAAAGGACAAATTGAGCTATTGTTTACTTCGGAGAATCACTTTGTTTTCAAGGATGTTTATTATGCACCCAAAATTTTGTTTACTTCGGAGATTCACTTTGTTTTAAGGGATGTTTATTATGCACCCAAAA
Organism: Amaranthus cruentus; assembly: GCA_019425755.1. Taxonomy (NCBI): domain Eukaryota; kingdom Viridiplantae; phylum Streptophyta; class Magnoliopsida; order Caryophyllales; family Amaranthaceae; genus Amaranthus; species Amaranthus cruentus. The sequence goes on from CM033459.1 coordinate 19,405,269, forward strand.
TTAGTAGAAATCTTATCTCGGGTCCGATTTTAAATCGATTAGGCTACTCCTTACTTTTGCTTTCCTTTTAGAACCAGAGGGAGTGTTTGAGCCAAAAAAAATTTCTAGGAGCAATTACTTCCCAACCAACGTGGGTCCCACCACTTTATTTTGTTTCATCTCCACATAATCTTGTTATCTTCAACCAAACTATCCAAGAATTACGCATACAATTTTTTTTTCATGAACGTCTTCAATTTTGGTGGGTTAATTTTTGGCTAAAGAGAAAAAATTGGTTAATTTGTTTGAACACCGAAAAAATGGTAATATTTATATGAAAATTCTTTGATTTCAGAGAATAATCTTGTGGGCCATAAAGCCATAGGAAACTCACTATGAACACCATATCCCTACCTAACGCGCCAAATTGTTCCAATAAAAAATCAGAAGCTTATCAAATAAATGAGTACCTTCGGATGTATGGGGTGGTCAAACGATGGTTGATCGAAACATCATTGAATACCTGAAAATAAACACCAACAACCCGGGGTTGGTCCCCGGGGAAGTGCCTCCGATGCCCAAGTTAGCACTTTAATGAGTAAAATTGTCTAATTGGTCCTTCCGAGTGCACAGTGACAGCAAGGTAGATTACAACTTAGGACTTTTTATCTTGACGTGATACCCACATATAAACTTTTATCATGTAGAATAATATTTTTGACAGATGAAGTGTCTCACGAATACCCTTATTTTTATTAGCATCATTAGTAATTTTTCTACTCTTTTAAAAGGTACCCTCCTCTTTTTATTCATCCCAACATATTTATAAGACCAACCTATTTATAAGTAAGCCAACCCTTTTTTACCATTAATAATGTTGATCTCTTACTTCCCTCTTTTCCTATAATGCATGACCTAATGGCCATTTTATAGAGAAAATCCAACATAAGGTGGCAACTCATGCCACATAGGGTATCTCAACGCTCGACACGTGTCACGCACGTGTCACAAATCATGCAAGCCACGTGGTGCCTCGCATGCATGCCATGTGTCGCGACTCTTTGTTCCGTGTTATAATATTATCCACTTTACCGTTTGCATATCTATAAAATGTGTGATCTCATGAGTGTGTTATTTTTAGCTCAATACTACTGGACTTATGTTTTATTCACCAACAATGGTTAATAAATAAGTTGAATTCTAGAGATCTAAAGAAAGTGAATAAAAGATATTGGTACTTCAAATTTTCAAAATATCAATGGTTTATAGAACTCAATGGTGAGACTAGAGATGTAAGATTTAGTGGAGACTGGAGACTGCGCAGACTCATTTATTTGTCATTTATTTGAGATCTACTAGACCTGATCTTGCATATTCCACGCCGTGATCATTGGGATGCAACGGTGCCTATGGTGAGGTACTTGAAAGGATTTCCAGGTCAAGGAGTTCTATTGCGTTCTTATTGTCATTTATTATTGAGTGGTTGGTGTAATTCTAACTAAGCTAGTTGTCCTCTTTCACATCGATCTTTGTCGGGTTGGCTCTTTTTATTGGTAGGTCTTCTATTTCCTAGAAGACGAAGAAGCAAGTTATTGATGCCCGTTCTCAGAGCTGCATTTGTATCAAAAACCCGACCCTCCTGTTCTGGTCTATTGTCACTGCACTCAGAGGGACTATTATCGATGTGGCCTGGAAAGAAACATATTTTTATGTTCTTAGAGCTGCATTGAACATAACTACTTAAACACCCATCCGTGGTTAGACAACAAAAACCCTTTCCAACACTCGAACATGGGTCGAAAGGACACAATCGTAAAGATAAATCACAATCCGTTTCATCAGCCATTTCACCACTCACAACGCTTGTCACTTGACCGTTCCTTTCGGCAGTAGAATCCACATTTACATGAAGTAGTAGGCTCCTTGTCTCGGTAAAACAAGAAGGTTGTGCTCTATGCCAGCCCATGGGTGTGCCAAAATTTACACTCCTTTGATTTGAATTTTGAGGCGGTCTATACCGAAACTGGGATTCTACATTCTGAATCTGACTAACATAATACAAGGTATTCACAGAACCAAAGTTTAACAAAGAGTTTGATTCCATAACCAGGGAAGGCCTGGGCCCAGGAGTGTTATGTTGAGGATAAGGGCGTGTTTGGGTAGCAATGTAGCTAGGACTGGAGACCATTTTATTGCCTGAAATCGAAGATGTAGTAGCTTGACTCCCCATCGTTGATCTCGACAAATTTGATAGACTGCCAGAATGATTTAGTGGTTGAGGAGGTAGTCGGTGGCAATTCGTATTATCGGGAAAAGCAGGTGTTACTGCCTGAGCAGGTTCTTGAAGTCTTGGGTTGAGATAACTCAAGTTACTATTTCGCTGGCTTCGCGATGCTTTAACAGGATGACATCCTAATACAAGGGCAGCTGAACAACAAATTTACATGGAGAAGGGTTAATCTTTGCTGACAAAAGCCCATACACAATGAATTGGGCACTCCCACAAGCTTATGTTGGCTTTTGGCTTGTTGGTTGGTGAATCAGCCAAAAAAATTATTTAGTAATGGCTTTTAAATCGGCTGATAAGCTGAATTTTAAGTTAAAATAAAAAGATTACTCCAGTTAGTTTTTTTGCTAGCTTTTAGCTAGTTGACTCACTTTTTATGTGATAAACAACCAAGAAAAAATACCTAATAACCTAAAATTTACCAAACATATCGGAAAACAGTTTAGCCTTTTTAGCTAGCTTTAAAACCAACAAATACAAGCCAACATTTTTAGCGTGTCACAAGCCAAAAATAGCCAACAGTCAATTGCTAAAAACTTCTCATCAGGCAATTGAGTGATAAGAACTACTTCAAAATCATCAAAATTTCCACTGCATATCACAATGTATTAAATTTTATCACAAATGCACACATTATAAGGAAGAAAAAAGCTTAAGAACCAAAAATTACTTGAACATAAGATCCAAAAAACTAGCAGTCATTAAGAAACATATAATAAAAAAAAAAAGAAAGATACCTTCAATACATGGTTGAAGAAATGGACCCGTTTCAGTTTTAGTGTTCTCATCTCTTCTAATAATAGTGTCAACAACATCATTAAGTCTTTCCCAAAGTGTCTCAGGATCCACATACTCAGCCTAATCAATCAAGCAATGTACACCCACTACACTCAAATTTCAGCTCAATAGAACAAGATACAAAAAATACTAAAAACCCACAAAAACCCAACAAATTTTTACCTCAGAATTAGCTTTAGAATACATAATTTCGTCAGCTTTAAACACAACAAGAGGTAATTTCTCTTGCCATTCTCTGTTCTTTCTAGTGACAGAACAATGAGCATCAATAACCACTCTGAAAAAAAAAACAAAATTAGTAAGTGGGCATTCTTCAAATCAGTGAAAAAACCCAAAAGATTGAATCTTGAATAAAAATGAGGACAAAAGATTGAATCTTTGAGAAAAATGAGTAGAAATAGAAAGACCCAAAAACCTGAAAATTTGTTGAATAATAGAACCTCTAATGGGTTGGAGTGTATCACTATGCCAAGCTCTTCTAATACACTCATAAGGTCTAGGACCAGGTCTAGGCATCTTGTGTTGTTAAGCTGATTTTGTTTTGGTTAATTGATTGAAAGTTGAATTAAGCTTTGAATTTAGTTGATTTGGTGTTGTTGCTGAGGTGAATACAGTAAAAGGAGATTGAAGTGGAGAGCAATAAAGAGAAGTTAAGAACAAAGAGCTAAGGAAGTTATTTGATACAATTGGGGTTGGGGGTTCCCATTTTGGTGCACCTTCTTAGCTCTTTGTTCTTAACTTCTCTTTCTTGCTCTCCACTTCAATCTCCTGTTGCTTTCATGCTTTTTGGCTTAGTAGATAACAACTTTGGTATAGTAGACAAACACATGGGAGGAACTAGGAAGATGATTTATTTTTCCTTTTTTGTTTGAAACATGATTTATTTTTTCTTTGGAAATTATTCATGATATTAAAAGTATGTATTAATGAATAGAGCATTTCATGTTGAGCATAAGATTTAAGTTTCGACCCCTATTGGCATAGGTATCAGTTGGGATATTTCTTGACTTCGTCCATCCTCTTTACTCCCTCCTTAAGGCAAACAAGTTTGATTTGTCCGCATTTTTCAGGGAAACAAATACCCCACCCGAACTCTGCCTTGTGCGAGATACTGAAAGTGTCCATTACCTTTACCCTTATTAATTAAAAATTTTATTATTGTAAAAAAATTTATGTTATATATATACTACCTCCTATTCAGCCTAAGTGTCCCTTTTTTTTTAGCACTATTCATTTAGGAAAAATTACCATGAATAATACGAACTTTCACTGATTTTCCTACAATAATACGAACTTTCGATTAACCCCGATGAATACCAACTTTGATGTGGATTTTCCTCTAGTATCCTTAACTTGTTGGTAACCTACAATTGTAGGTTAACTTGACAAAAAAATGCAATAAAAAAAGAAAAAATAAGTAAGAAAATTAATTCCCTACCCTCTCCTATTTTTTTAGTGTATTTTTATTTTTCTTACTTTTTTTATTTCATTTTTAAATTTTTTTTAATTTTTTTTTGCCAAGTTGACCTACAATTGTAGGTTACCAACAAGTTAAGGATGCTATAGGGAAATCCACATCAAAGTTGGTATTATTCAGGGTTAATCGAAAGTTCGTATTATTGTAGGGAAATCAGTGAAAGTTCATAAATGTCGTAGCAATCATTCAAAATCATTGAGTATAGACTGATAGGTTTTGAGAATGTAGGGTTGTTTGTCATTTGCATAATAAGTGATAGTTGTTAGATGATTTGAGTGGCTTATTTGACCAGTTTATTTGATCAGCATATTTTTTCAATTTGGTTTGACCAACTAATTTTGATCACGCTGTTAGAATTAGCTTGTTGAAAAATAATTTATTCACTATAACAAGTTATTTAAACGAACTAAGTTCCAGACATTAGCATTTAGATGTTTTTACCATCTCACCATTTATTTATGTCAAAATAAGTTAACATTGTTGAATAAGCTATTTTTCTAAACGCCCTTATAGTATTCATGCTCGAAGGCTCCAAGGAGCACATTTTGTTTTAGGGTTCCTAGCTATCACCAACTTTTCCTGCGACGTTATGGTACTTGTCAATATTTATCATTCAAGTATGTTTTATATAAAGCAACAACTACCTAAACTTACTACCTATACAACTACGTTGTACCGAGCAATCCGTATGATAGTTTTGGCAACATATGTCCTTTTATTTGGTTGACTTAGAAAAAAAATTGGTTTTTAAAACTATTTTCTAAAAAAAAAAAACCATAACTAAATAGGCTTAATCATGTTTTATGCATAAACATTTTACAATCATAGACATTTAAATTATATGTAATGTCCATTTCATGAATTTCCTTTTCCATTTCTAAATAATTTCACACCATGACTATTTGTGTGTCCTTATAGTGGCCTTTTACTAGTGTTTGTGCAAGAACACCGATTCCCACTTGATGTTGGATAGCATAATAATTATTGGTTTTTATTTTGATTTTAACCGTAAAGTGATTTAGCGACACTTAATTTAGTCTTTAGTGGCATATGTAATTGTCACTATAGTCTATAGTAACATTTGTGAGAAATGTCACTAGATCATATGTCGCTAAAATCTTTAGTGTGACTTTTTAATATGCTGCTAAAGGGTCTAATAAATGTTACTAAATCCTCTATATATACTATAAGAAATTCCAAAATAACGACATTTAAATTAATTAGCGCCAAATATATCCCACTAAAAACAAATTATGTTGTAGTGCTTGTTGCCATGTTGAATGTCACATAATAGAAAGGACACATAGATAGGGTTGTCTCTAGTCATTAGTCTTTTTATTTCAAACCTTTGAAGCAAATATACTCCAACTACATCCATATTCTCGATTGGATGGGAAGGACTCTTTGATGTTGTGCCTTGGGATTAGGGATGACAATTGAGTCCGAATCCGACCCTAATCCGACTCCATCTTATTACGAATATATAATGCAAATATAAATTACAAACGAGAATTTATATTATTCCTTTGTTGATGACAAAATGAAATTACAATAAGAATACTAAAAGAACTTGAAGATAACTTTGTAACGACAACCGTTACCCGGAAGCTTGATACTTGTTGTAGGCGTGTGATCACTTTCCTTTTGTGATATTTCCCCCACAAAGGTACTTGGGTTGATGAACGGAAATTCACAACGAGATACAAACAACACAATATACTCTTAGTACTTAGAGTATACCACTTAACAACAATGTGTTTGAGAATTATAAGAAATGGAAGCCTTAGGCAAGAGTTAATTACTCTATTGACAAAGCACAAGCAAATGAGAGAAAGGAGTAGAAGAATTCAGAAAATTGGTGTGTTTCACTCATCACCAAAGACCCCTATTTATACTACAAGAGCATACCCTAAGGGTCATGGTACAATAACCACTTTAATGATCAAATTGATGATCATATAATTCAATGTCATTAATCTATGACATTCATGAGTATTATTCACAAATCACAATAATACTCCCTTATAACTCCAGAAATCAAGAACCATAAGTGTAGGAATCCAAAGCCATTAATCTCAAAGATTAAGAAATGCCCAACGGTCATTTTCAGCCCCAATCGCTGAGTCGACGATCCAGCCTCTACCAAGGAAAGCCGACTCGGCTTTTCCTTCTGGACAAAATCCCACTTTCCAGAAACTAAAGCCGAGTCAGCTTTAGTTCCAAAAGGGGAAACGCCGAGTTGGCGTTTTATGCTGACTTGGTTTTTCCCTTTTTCATTTTGTCCTATCCTTTGAACTCTTTTTGGACCTAGTATATTAATACATATTGTCCCACTAGTTTAGTAGTACTTAGTGATTATAAAATTAGGATTATTAGACACTAAATGTTCAACAATCCTCCCCCATTTTGGGTATAATAAGCCTCTCATTTACCAAACAAAACTTATAATACATTTCATGCATCAACGCTAATATCCCTTCGGATTGAATTAACGCCTAGTACAACACACTTCACAAGTGATCGATTCAAAATTGATTTCCATACGGATTTGAATCAAATGACCCTTCCAATCACTTGAAGATGATGTACACATAAAACAAATAACACAAAGTTATTAACCTAACACATTAATTATAAGCCCGTGTCCGTATCTTATTCATAAGTTTATCATAGTCAGTATGTCAATCTCGACTACTTGAAGCGGCCACACTTCAAACTTATATAGGTAGGTTCTCAATACGTATAAAACATATCCCCGTAATCCGGATATAACACCAAGAGCTCTTCAACCCTTAATCTTGAGAACTTTAAAGGACGACTACCTTTTCCATCACGGTCCAAAGCAACGATGGGTCATTAAACTTGTTGCTTACAAAGATCAAAAGGACTTTACCACATAGAATTCAGACACGACGTTACTCATGCGTGAATTGGGTTTTCCCAAATGATCTTATTGACATAAACCGATTGCAATTGAAGCTTGTTCAATTGAATCCCTACTCATGGCTTTCGTAAACGAATCCGCCACATTGAACTTAGTGTTTACATAGTCAAAAGTTATGACCCCGTTAATGATAAGTCCTTGCACTAGGCTATGCCTAAGAGCAATATGACGAGATTTACCATTATACACTTGACTATAAGCTCTACCTAAAGCCGACATACAATCCGCATGAATCACCACCGGTGAAATTGGCTTAGGTAACAGAGGTATCTCAAACATGAGATTCCTCAACCACTCCGCTTCACTAGATGCTGAAGCAAGAGCTATAAACTCAGCTGACATCATAGAATCAGCTATGCATGTTTGTTTCTTAGAGGACCATGAAATAGCACCTCCCCCATAAACAAACACCCAACCACTCGTAGAAGAGTTATCCTCTTCATTAGTGATCTAGCTAGCATCGGAATAACCTTCTAAAACAGGAGGTTCACCGCTATACACAATACCATAATCCTTGGTACGCAATAAGTATCTTAATACTCTCCTTATCGCCATCCAATGATGGGGACCCGGGTTGCTTGTAAATCTACTAAGTTTACCAACCGCAAAGGCTATGTCTGGCCTAGTACAGGTCATGGCATACATCAAAGATCCTATAACCTTTGAATACTCCAATTGTGAAATTGGTTGACCGGCATGTTTAGCAAATTTCATACCCAGTTCCATGGGAGTAGAGACCGGTGCTTTATCAAGCATACTAAACCGCTTAAGTATCTTCTCAACATAGTGAGATTGACTTAACTTGATACGTTTACCTTGTCTCATGATGTTAATACCTAAGATCACATCGGCCTCCCCCATATCCTTCATCTGAAAGGATCTAGACAATAATTCTTTTGTCTCTTGAATTTGTACTAAGCTAGTACCAAAGATGAGCATGTCATTTACATATAGACAAATGATAACACCATTACCATGGCTATCGAACTTGCTATAAACGCAGTTATCGGCTTGATTCAATTTGAATCCAAAGGACGAGATCGTTTCATCAAATTTTTGATGCCTTTGCTTAGGTGCTTGTTTGAGCCCATATAAGGACTTAACAAGTTTACACACCTTTTGCTCTTGCCCTTTTCAAACAAACCCTTCGGGTTGCTTCATGTAAACTTCCTCATCTAATTCCCCATATAGAAATGCGGTTTTAACATCCATTTGATGTATTTCTAAATGATAGACCGTAGCTAAAGCTACCAATAACCGAATAGTGGTTATTCTTGCAACCGGTGCATATGTATCGAAATGATCGATACCAAACTTTTGTCTAAAGCCTTGTGCCACAAAACGGGCCTTGAACTTGTCAATAGTACCATCAATTTTCATTTTCTTTCGAAAAATCCACTTGCAACCTATTGGTTTACAAGTAGGGAGAAGATCCACTAACACTCAAGTGTTATTACCCATGATGGATTGCATCTCATCATCAATAGCTTCTTTCCAAAAGGCGTTATCATGTGATGCCATAGCATCACTATAAGTCAATGGGTCACCTTCCACATTAAATAAATATGGAACACTAGAAGATACTTCACTTCTAGTACCTTAAACCAAGTATACTTGGAAGTCCGGGCCAAAACTTTTAGCTTTTCGTTGCCTCTAACTCCTTTTGGGAATAGGATCAACGAATTCTTGTTCATCTAGTTGTTGATTTTCATCAACACTTAGAGGAGAACCTTGTTGATTATCATCAACATTGTCATTGGTACAAACTTGTAGATTTCTTTGTCTACTCAATGATGAAAATCTATTTTCATCAAAAATTGCATCTCTTGACTCTATGATCGAATCAATCTACATATAGTCATTTTGTTCTATAACATTTAAGTTTTGCTATGAATAGCATAACCTATAAAAATGCATTCAATTTCGCGCTCACCGAGCTTCTTTCTTTTGTTGTCGGGCAATCTTACAATAGCCCTACAACCCCAAACCTTAAGATAGCTTAAGTTTGGTTTCTTTTTGTACCAAAGCTCATAAGGAGTCTCCTTATTTGTTCTCATTGGAACTCGGTTAAGAATGTGACAAGCCGTCAATATTGCTTCACCCCAAAATCCATCACTCAAGCCCGAGTAGGATAACATGTAATTAACCATCTCTTGTAGAGTATGGTTTTTCCTCTCCGCCACTCCATTTGATTGTGGTGCGTATCCGGCGGTTGTTTCATGTATAATGCCCATTGAATTAAAGTAATTGGATCATAATATTCACCTCCTTTATCGGTTCTTAATCTTTTAAGTTTACTACCAATTTGTATTTCTACTTCATTTTTGTAAACCTTAAAGTGATCAAGAGCCTCATCTTTTGTATGTAAAAGATATACGTAACAAAACTTGAAAAAATCATCAATAAAAGTTATAACATACTTTTTATTTCCCAAAGATGGTGTACTATGAAAGTCACAAAGATCACTATGGATTAATTCCAATATTTCGGATTTCCGTTCAACACTTTTAAAAGGTGTTCTAGTAATCTTATTTAACATGCACGTTTTGCAATTTTTAGATAGTTTAACACATAGAAATTAAGTCATGCTTAGACATTGTAGAAATACTTAGAGATGTAGAACGCAACAAGAGAGGGGGTGAATTGTTGTGTTGCCTTTAGTAGTATTTTTCACCCTGTTTCTTGCGGAATTATTTAATGAAAAATACTTCAAGCAATAAAGAGAAAATATAAAGAACTCAAAGATTTAAAGTGGAAAACTTTCTTGGCCTTAAAAGAAAGAAAGCCACGACCTCTTGGGATTTCAACTTCTCTTATTAAACTTTATGTAATTTACAACTCTATTACATAAAATTCTTCTCCTTCTCTTCTCTAAGCCTAATTCTCTTCTTCTCCTTCTCGGTTCTCCTTCTCGTTTCTTTTTCTCTCTTTACAAAATTTCTCACAATTCCCCTTAGACTTCCCTAAGTCTAAATTACACACTCATAAAAACCCATACAAAGAATTTCTCTAAGATTGGATGAAAACAATGAATTGCACAAGGAAAATTAAATTGGCAAATGAAAACAACTTATCTTTTTCCTTTTCTTGAATTAATCTCCCTTAATTCTTGAAGGGGGCACTCGGCAAGTGTTTAATAGCCGGATACTCAAGTATTTATAAGCCCACAAGAATTAGAAATAGCCTTAATCCCATGTTCCTAAAACGTGGGATCTTGGGTAAGAAACTTGAGGTTACTCAAGTACACTGTAGGGTTTTTCCAGAATAGCAAATCCTATTTTTGTGGAGATTAAATAGGATCTAAGATATTTTAATCCTCTTAAATAGGTAGTTATTTTTAGCCAATTAAAACCCTTGTGCAAGTCATCTTTTCATCCGTACAAGCCAACTAAAAAGAAAATAAAATAAAATTTATTTCCTTATTTTTCGTGACTCGTTCTCGACTCGTTGTGTTGAGAACACATGCGTTGTTCCGTCTAACTGACTTCGTTCATCAATTCGAACGGTCCATGTGACTCAATTGTTTGACTTTGACTTTGACTTCACATACAATGCTCTTTACACAACCTTCTTAGGTACCATCGACATCATGACAATGGATATTTGACCTAGAATCAAAACGTATTACACTTAAGTAAAACATATAGAGTAAAACAAATATCTTGAACATGCTAGAGATTAATCACAAGTTCAAACATATTTAGTAAATTAAATCGTTACAAATAATTTACTAAACTCCAAAAAAAAACGTATTACTATAATAAAGTAAAGTTTAAAAACTTGTCAAAAATCATGTGGTTAAACATGACTCAGTTTTAAAAAATAAATTAAACACGTTAATTTAAGCAACTCCAATAGTATGAAGTTGTAAGAATCTTTAAGCGAAACATAAGTGATAATCATAAGTAACAAGCATAATCCAAATAATCAATTTGTTAGAGACAGTTGGAGACAGTAACTTAATTATCTTGAGACTTTAAGCCATGTAATAATTCAAAACATAAAACATGATCCGAAACATGATCCTAAAATACAGCCTTTCTTCCCCCTTTCTTCCCAATTTGGAAAAGACTAAGAGTTTAAGCATGAGCATTTCACAAGATTCATCTACAAGATTCATCTTAAGTTTGTTGCCTTTCTTCCCCCTTTTGACATCAATCAAAAAGTAGGGATTTTATCAACTCACAGCTCTAAGGCAAGCATTAGACAAATTAAGATAGTAAACAGCAAACTAAGTAAGCAAATGTCAAAACATGAATCAAGATATGCACGCAATTAACAGCATAGACCATAAGGTATAGGAATAAAGAATAGTAAATATGATGGATAATAAAGGATGGTTAGTAGCATAAGAAAATAAGTGTTTGTACCCCAGCTGGTACAACAAAAGAAAGCAAAAAAAAATTATTTAGAGATTACAACTTCAAATGATGAGGCCAACAAACTAATAAAACATAAAACAGAAGGAGGAGGGGTCAGGCAGCAGTCTCTTCATCCACATATTCCGTCTGCACTTCCACAGTGTCGAGCTTTGCCCCAAGACGTGACTCCATTAGTGGTACGCTTCGCCAAAGGTGAGTGAGACACCTAACTTCACTCAAAAGCACAAAGTTGGGATCCGGATCAAGAACTTTGGATAGGACATGAGCAAGGGTAGGAGGAGGAGGAGGGATAGTAGTAGGATCATCAAAACCAATTGGTGGAGGTGATATGGGAATAGTGGTGGTGATGGTGATGGAATGTGGAATGGTGAGGTGAGTCCGTTTCGGTGATGGAGGTTTGGAAGTAATACGCATGTATGCACGAGGAACTCTTGAAGCTAACCTCCGCTCTTCCCGTGAGACCGATGGTTTCTTGATTTTCTTAAGAGGCACATTGAGGTCCTCATCCTCCTGAACTAGATAGTTCATCTTCCAGCTTCCACTTCTTCTCTTCTTCTTCATCATCAGAACTTACATCCACTTCCTCAATGGCATGTTCCAGAATCCCTTTTTCATTTAATTGGAGGTGCAAATTTGTAAGACACCTCTCACAGATTTTATTATTGGCGCTCATAGGGAATTCTAGTCCATCCAATGGGACTCCAAACTTCTTGAAAATACATGTTAACAACCCTCCATAGCCTACCATGAGGCCCTTTTCAATACATTCGGATAAATGTGAAACCATTAACGACAGAAAATTAATTTTGATGTTGTTAGCTAAGCAGTAGATGAGTGTAGCGTCGCGAAGATTCACCTCACTACGCTTGGAATTGCGTGGTAAAATAAATCTTCTTGCAATGTTGTATAGCAGTTTATGGAGTGGAGACAGTGACATGTGACTGAATCGTTTTTTACCATCTTGACCAAGAAATTTTAACACAGTTTTCTCAGTGATGCCCGAAAAGACAATCTTTGACCCTACGTAATACGTATCAAACCCTACAACGGGAACTCCAAACCATTCACCCAACATTAAACTGTTAAATTCAATTTTAATGTCCTTAATCGTACTTGAACAAACTCCATTATCGATTGAAAAATTTTGAATAAACTCTCGCATGAGATGTGGGTAAATTGAATTGCAAGAAAAATTACTCATTAATTCTTCCCAACCTTGATTACTTAAAATGGCATGTAATTGAGGAAAGGGAGTAGAATCATACCAATACTTGTCCAAACCAAAACCTACGGACATTTCCTTAGCGATTTCTTCAGCACAATCAGGATCCACTACCTTGGCCTTCTTTGCGGGTTTTGAAGATGAACTTCCTTTTGTGGTAGAAAGAGCCCTTTTTGTGCCGACATGCATGGGTTTTGATGTTTTGGGTTTAGATGATGGTGTTGATGATTGAGGGGTTTCTGATGAAGGGTGGATAACTAGGTTTCGCCCGTTGAATGAATTTGGGTGTCTTGCCTTTGGTGTTCTTGGTAGATGAGGTCTTGGGAGATTTCATGGTGATGAAGATGAATTGATGAAGGTTGGGATTGTGAAAGATGGAAATGGAGTGACGTGTTTGCTAGGAGTAGTACAAGTAGGGGGTTTTGAATGATGGATGTGAGCGTGAGGAGTGTAGGGGTTAGAAAGGTATGAAGGGACTGTAGTGAAGAGTTTGTACTACTTCCGTATTGGCGGTTTTAGGAGGTGTAATGGGTAGTTATTAATTAAGCTTAGTTCGTTGAATATATTGATTTAGACTATTTACTTTCAAACACCTCGATGATCCGTCTTCCATTTCTTAAATTAGTTGGCTATCAAATAAAATAAAATGAAATAAAATCGGAATTTGTGGAAAATAAAATAAATTTTTGTGATTTTTGAAAAATAGATGTATAAAATGTGACTAATATAATAGTATAAAATAGAAAAGATAAAATATGCTACTTGGTCTATTTAGTTCAGCTAAGCAATCAAGACAAAGTTTATGACACATACTTAAATAGATGCATACTAAATCTCGAATGATTGAGTGATCAATCTTGGTTGTTGTGGTTGATCTAACCCTTCCAATTTTCAAGTTGTTTGAGGAGGAATGCTAGCATTAAACTTTAGTGAATCTTGATCATACCTAGCTCAACCTCATCTTTTCAAATTGTTCCCTTGAAGCGTTTAGTCATGATATCCGCAACTTGATCACTAGTATTGACATGTTTAACAATAATGTTTTTATGCTCGACATTGTCCTTCTAGAAAATGATGCATAATATGAATATGTTTAACTCTAGAATGATGCACAGGATCTTAAGAAATGCAAATGGCACTAGTATTATCTGCAATAAATTGGAACACATTCAAGTTTAATACGAAATCTCTTAGTCAGTTGTTTTATCCACAACATTTGGGAACAAGTGTCCTTGCGCTACTATTCAACTGTGTGGATAAAGCTACGTGTTGCTTTCTTGGAACACAAGATACCAAGCAAGAGCCAAGATACTGCATAATCTGCATCACTATACCCTTTCAAGTCATAGACATTTTACAAGATCACCTGCATAATCTGCATCACTATACCCTTTCAAGTCATAGACATCACTTTTCGGATAAAATAGGGACAAGTCATCAGTTCCCTTTAACTATCTTAGAATTCTTTTCACTGCCGTATGGTGTGATTCTTTAGGATTTGATTGAAATCTAGCACACAAACCAACACTAAAGGATATATCGGGTCTACTAGCAGTTAAATATAGTAGAGATCCTATCATGCCTCTATACATTGTTTGGTCAACACGAATTCCGTTAGAGTCTTCATCTAATCTTATGTTAGTGGCCATGGGTGTATGGTTTGTCTTAGCACTATCTAGTCCATATTTCTTTAGAAGTTCTTTTATGTATTTTTGTTGATGTATAAAAATACCGTTAGCAGATTGTTTAATTTGCAAACCAAGAAAGAAATTTAATTCTCCCATCATACTCATTTCAAATTCAGCACTCATTAGGTTAGCAAACTCTTTACATAACGACTCATGAGTAGCACCAAAAATAATATCATCAACATATATTTGAACAATTAAAATATCCGAACCTTTATTCTTAAAGAATAAGGTTTTATCAATTTTACCTCTTATGAACTTGTTTTCAATCAAAAATTTAGATAATCTCTCGTACCATTGTCTAGGTGCTTGTTTTAGCCCATAAAGAGCTTTGTCAAGCTTGTAGACGTGATCCGGAGAAGTTGGGTTTTCAAAGCCAGGCGGCTGTTCCACAAATACTTCTTCTTCTAGAAACCCATTTTAATAATGCACATTTTACGTCCATTTGATATAATTTAAAATTCATAAAAGCAGCAAATGAAATAAGAATCCTAATAGCTTCTAATCTAGCTACTGGAGCAAAAGTTTCAGTATAGTCAATACCTTCCTGTTGATTGTATCCTTTTACCACCAACATTGCTTTGTTTCTGACTATTGTGCCATGCTCGTCCAACTTGTTCCTAAACACCCATTTCAATCAAATAATCTTCTTATTCTTGGGTTTTGGTTCCATGTGCCACACTTTATTTCCTTCAAACTCATTTAATTCATCTTGCATTGCAACCACCCAATCTGAATCTTGAAGGGCTTCTTCATGATTCTTGGGTTCCAAAGTTGAGAGAAAAGCAAAGTGTGCACAGAAGTTTCTCATTTGGGACCTTGTTTGTATGCCTTTTCCCATATCGCTTAGAATCAAGTCTAGTGGATGTGACTTTTGTTGTTTCCATGGCTTTGGAACAAAGTCTCTTGTGGAGGCTGATGTGGAAGCAGGCTCACTAACTTGATTCTGATTTGGTTCAGCTTCAATTCTTTCTTCTTGAACTTCTCTAGGGATATCTGGATTAGGAACGTCAGGCTGTTCCCAATCTGCCTGTTGTTCCTGTTCTTGATTTGGTTCAGCATTCTGGACCTGTTGTTGTTCTTCTTGATCTTGCTCCTTTTGTTTGTTTTCATCATCGTCCAGATTAGCAAGACCTATCTTAAAATCACCTGTTTCTTGTTCACTTGTCATAAAGTTAGTTTCATCAAATATAATGTGAACAGATTTCTCAACACACATAGTTTTCTTCTTATAAACTCTATAAGCTTTACTGTGAGATGAATAGCCAAGAAATACTGCTTCGTCACTTCTTTCATCGAATTTACCTATATTTCGTTTTCCATTTACATGCACAAAACATCGACATCCAAAGACTCGAAAATATGAAATATTAGGTTTAATTCCTTTAAATAATTCGTAGGGGGTTTTGGAAGTGATCGGTCTAATTAATACACGATTTAATATATAGCATGCAGTATTTACGGCTTCGGCCCAAAAACTTCTAGGTAGACCACTAGCTATTAACATGGTTCTAGCCATTTCCTCTAATGTTCGATTTTTACGTTCTACCACACCATTTTGTTGTGGTGTTCTAGGTGCGGAAAAATTGTGACTTAAACCATGCTCATTACAATAGTTCATAAATCTTGAATTTTCGAATTCCTTACCATGATCCGATCTTATGTGGACAAGTTGATTATTACTAGATTTTTGAATTTTAGTGGCAAATGCAACAAATTCATCAAATGCTTCATCTTTGCTACATAAAAATAAAGTCCATGTAAATCTACTGTAATCGTCAACAATAACAAATACATATCGCTTACCGCTGCGACTTTGGATTCTCATTGGTCCACAAAGATCCATATGAATTAATTCAAGTTGCCTTGTTGTGGTCACGACATTTTTGGGTTTGAAGGATGACCTTGCATGTTTTCCTTTGGCACATGGATCACATACTTCATCCTTTTGAAATTTAAGGGACGGTAATCCTCTTACTAGGTCTTTAGATCGTAGAGTATTAAGCAATGAAAAACTAGCATGACCTAATCGTTTATGCCAAAGAAGAGGGTCATCTTCTATAACGCTCAGACACGTTAGACTGGTTTTAGGAACAGTGTTCAAGTCCACCACGTAGGTGTTCCCTTTTCTGATTCCTTCCAGTATGGTGTCACCTGTGTCGTTCCTAGAAATCATGCATTTTTCAGAAGTAAAGTTTACAGAGTTACCTTTGTCGCAAAACTGAGAAATACTTAAAAGATTGTGTTTTAAATTCTCGACCAAAAATACATTGTCAGCATGGGAACTTGACCTTCCTATTTTTCCTTTCGCAATTATTGCGCCTTTCATGTTGTCGCCAAAGGTCACAGTTCCTCCATCATAGGCTTCCAGTGAGAGAAATTTTGATCTATCGCCTGTCATGTGCTTGGAACAGCCACTGTCGAGATACCATGAGCTGTTCCCCCTCACTAGAACCTGCAAAACGAACTTAGTTGTTAGAGGGTGGAACCCAGCCATCCTTGGGTTCCATGTCGAATATACATGAATCATATTTCTTAATCCAAACCCTATCGACATATATTTGGTTCGTTTTGTTGTGCTGTTCCTTTTTTAAACATTGGTGTTTCAGGTGCCCCTTTTTGCCACAAAAGGAACAGATCTTACTACTTGGGAGATCGACATAGACCTTCTTCTTTTTATCATATTTATTGTATCCTAAGCCTTCAGTTCCTTTGGTTTTAGCGTTAAGAATCCATTTGGGAACTTCTTTGATTTTCCCTTTTTCTCTTGAATTTAATTCAAGCCTTAGTCGTTCATTTTCATATATGGCGGATTCTAGGTCTAATTTCATTTTATTAAAAACGTTTTTAATCTCCTTATTAGACTCATTACTCAATTCTATTTCTAACAACTTATGTTGATTTAATTCAATATTTAACATGATGTTTTCTTGTTTAACCTTTTCTAAAGCTTCTTTTAACATCACTTTATTATCAAGTAAATCAAAGAATCGAGTTTGCACATCGGAACTAAAAGAATTTAAGTAGGATAATTGGTCTTTACTAGTTTCAAGGTCTTTCTCTATTTAGAGACAGATAGCTGTTTGTTTTTCAAGATTATTTTGTGTCTCCAAAATCATTTTAATCAATTCATATTTATCCAATTTGAATAGGTAATTAGGAAATGAATTAGAAGACCATACCTCTTTTCCTTTAGGATTTTCGTCGTGAGTGGCCATGAGACATAGATTGGCAGTTTCTTCCTCTTCGGGTGCTTCTGTCTCTCCTTGATCATCTACTACCAGAGCCAAGCCTTTGTTTCGGGAACTGTCAGCTGTTCCCAGATGCAAATCGTGGGTCATAAGGAAACCAGCCAACTCTTCCAGATTGAATTTTGTAAAATCTTTGGACTCTTGGATGGCAAGAGCATTCATCTCCATTTTCTGAAAATCTTCCTTCTCAAATTCTGTTATCGGTTTGGGAACAGTCCCGTTGTTGGAGTTGGTAGTTGTTACCTTGAAATCTCCAACTTCAATGACTCTCCAAACTTGATAGTTCTCGGCCTTGATGAAGATTTCCATCCTATTCTTCCAATACGTGTAGAATTTTCCATCAAACATAGTTGGTCTTTGAGTGGAATAACCTTCTTCCATGCGTTCATTCATTTTCAACATCTCTAATACACCAAGATGCGGCTCTCAGGGTTTCCTGATCAAATGAGGAACAGGGCTCTGATACCAATTGTAGAAATACTTAGAGATGTAGAACGCAACAAGAGGGGGGGTGAATTGTTGTGTTGCCTTTAGTAGTATTTTTCGCCCTGTTTCTTGCGGAATTATTTAATGAAAAATACTTCAAGCAATAAAGAGAAAATATAAAGTACTCAAAGATTTAACGTGGAAAACTTTCTTGGCCTTAAAAGAAAGAAAGCCACGACCTCTTGGGATTTCAACTTCTCTTATTAAACTTTATGTAATTTACAACTCTATTACATAAAATTCTTCTCCTTCTCTTCTCTAGGCCTAATTCTCTTCTTCTCCTTCTCGTTTCTTTTTCTCTCTTTACAAAATTTCTCACAATTCCCCTTAGACTTCCCTAAGTCTAAATTACACACTCATAAAAACCCATACAAAGAATTTCTCTAAGATTGGATGAAAACAATGAATTGCACAAGGAAAATTAAATTGGCAAATGAAAACAACTTATCTTTTTCCTTTTCTTGAATTAATCTCCCTTAATTCTTGAAGGGGGCACTCGGAAAGTGTTTAATAGCCGGATACTCAAGTATTTATAAGCCCACAAGAATTAGAAATAGCCTTAATCCCATGTTCCTGAAACGTGGGATCTTGGGTAAGAAACTTGGAGGTTACTCCAAGTACACGGTTAGGGTTTTTTCCAAGAATAGCAAATCCTATTTTTGTGGAGATTAAATAGGATCTAAGATATTTTAATCCTCTTAAATAGGTAGTTATTTTTAGCCAATTAAAACCCTTGTGCAAGTCATCTTTTCAACCGTACAAGCCAACTAAAAAGAAAAATAAAAATAAAATTTATTTCCTTATTTTTCGTTGACTCAGTTCTCTGACTCGTTGTGTTGAGAACACTGCGTTGTCTCCGTCTGAACTGACTTCAGTTTCATCAATTCTGAAACTGGTCCATGTGACTCAATTGTTTGACTTTGACTTTGACTTCGACATACAATGCTCTTTGCACAACCTTCTTAGGTACCATCGACGATCATGACAATCAGATATTTGACCTACAAAACAATCTCAAAAATAATTTGTTTGTTTATAAAAGTTAAGTCATCATCAAAACTCAAATGGGCCAACAGACATAAAAGAGTCTTTATCAAAATTCACATGTCCTAATCTAACATGCTACAAGTAATGCAAATCATTTTTATCATTCATGCTTGAAATATTACATATAGAGTTCTTATTCAAATCTAAAGTTAATTTAAATAAACTATTACAAAGGAAAGCACGTCCTACAAACAAGTTATTTTTTGAGATAATACACTTATCAGCTTCAAATACTAATTTGTAGCCCAATCGATTCAAAATAGGACCCGAGACAAGATTTCTACTAATTTCGGGTGCATAATACACATCCCTTAAAACTAAGAGATTCCCCGAAGTGAACAATAGCTCAATTTGTCCTTTGCCTTGGACCATGATAAGTGCATTGTTTCCCATGAAGAGATGCTCCCCATCAACAACCTTGTGAAAGGATTTCAACCATTTTGTAGAATTGCATACATGTCTCGATGCCCCCGAATCGATCCACCAAGACAAAGAATCATCTTGCATAGCACTAAAATTAGTATTCATTGAAGAAAGATTCATAGAAGAATTTTCATTCAAAATTGCAAGATTACCTTGAGTGGAAGGTCCTTTGCTTGTAGAAGCTTGACCATTCCCCTTTGCCTTCTTTTGCTTGTTTTTTAGAACAAAGCAATTTTTCCTTCGATGTCCGGGCTTGCCACATTCCCAACATACCTTTTCGGTATTAGGAACAATGACCTTCCCCTTTGAAGAATCAATTCTCTTCCTTTTATCTCCGGAACGGGATGGTTTCCCCTCCGCAACCATGTTTATGGTTCCCACATTAGGATTATCATCCTTCTGATTCTCATGAATCCGTATGCTAGACTCAACAACAATATGTTGTCCAAGATCAGAGAGTGTAATCTCCTCTCTTTTATGCTTTAAAGTATGTCTAACATCCCTCCATGAGGGAGGCAACTTGTCTCTAATGCTTGAAACAAGAAAAACTTCATCTATTTCAATTTTATGTAATTTAAGGTTGGCATGCATTCTTTGTAATTCATGAAATTGATCAATTATTGGGCGATCTTCTACCATCTTATAAGAATTAAAATTACTTACAAGAAACTTTTTGGAACTCGCATCCTTCGCCATATATTTGTTCTCCAAAGCATCCCATAATTTCTTAGCGGACTCATGGTTTTGGTAGATATCAAAGAGCGAATCTTGCATTCCGTTTAGAATATGGCCCCGGTAAATGAAATCATCATTTTCCCATTTGCTTCTTTTCCTTGTTTGTTCAAGGGTTTCATCTTCTGATTCCGTCGGTTTAGGGGTACTTATCACGTAATTAAACCATCTTCTTTTGCCAACGTCGAAAATCGACACCGACAAATTTCTCTAACTTAGCAAAGTTAGATGTAAAATCCTTCATGGTTGCCATCCCGAAGAGATATCACAAAAGATTATTACGAATATATAATGCAAATATAAATTACAAACGGGAATTTATATTATTCCTTTGTTGATGACAAAATGAAATTACAATAACAATACTAAAAGAACTTGAAGATAAGTTTGTAACGACAACCGTTACCCGGAAGCTTGATACTTGTTGTAGGCGTGTGATCACTTTCCTTTTGTGATATTTCCCCCACAAAGGTACTTGAGTTGATGAACAGAAACTCACAACAAGATACAAACAACACAATATACTCTTAGTACTTAGAGTATACCACTTAACAACAATGTGTTTGAGAATTATAAGAAATGGAAGCCTTAGGCAAGAGTTAATTACTCTCTTGACAAAGCACAAGCAAATGAGAGAAAGGAGTAGAAGAATTCAGAAAATTGGTGTGTTTCACTCATCACTAAAGACCCCTATTTATACTACAAGAGCATACCCTAAGGGTCATGGTACAATAACCACTTTAATGATCAAATTGATGATCATATAATTCAATGTCATTAATCTATGACATTCATGAGTATTATTCACAATAATACCCCCTTATAACACCAAAAATCAAGAGCCATAAGTGTACGAATCCAAAGCCATTAATCTCAAAGATTAAGAAATGCCCAACGGTCATTTCCAGCCCCAATCGCCGAGTCGGCGATCCAGCCTCTACCAAGGAAAGCCGACTCGGCTTTTCCTTGTGGACAAAATCCCACTTTCCAGAAACTAAAGTCGAGTCGGCTTTAGTTCCAAAAGGGGGAACGCCGAGTCGGCGTTTTATGCTGACTTGGTTTTTCCCTTTTTCGTTTTGTCCTATCCTTTGAACTCTTTTTGGACCTAGTATATTAATAAATATTGTCCCACTACTTTAGTAGTACTTAGTGATTATAAACTTAGGATTATTAGACACTAAATGTTCAACAGATCTAAGGAAAATAATCCGATTCAAGTCCTAGGAAAAAGTCATTCGACTCCGATTTCGACTTTACGATCCGAATCCGAGTTAGAGACGGACCGGAGGTGGACCTTAATAAAAATCCGATACTCCGACCCGACTCCCACCCTGAAGGGAATCCGACATTGAATTTGAGTTTTACACCAATATTTTTTTTCCTTTAAAACTCTTGACGTGACTAATTTAAGCTCTTTCTCATATTAATTGTAATTTTCGATTTTGAAAAACTACTTAGTATTTTTATTTAGATTTATCAATCAGAATACGATAAATCAGATCAAGAGAAATAAAATACGCCAAATCAATATGAGAGAAAATATTGTTAAATTGTAGTAGCTGGACTATTTCTCTTGTTAAACTTGAATTCAAAGTATTTATTTTTTTGTTAAATTGTATTTGAAAAATATATATTGTTAATTTTGTATGCTTTAAAATCATTAGTACAATATCACAACGAGATTGTTTGATAATAATCCGACTCCGCATCCGACTCCGTTGGAGATTCGAGAGTCCGAGTCGGGGCAAACTTGGAGTATGCATAATCCGACTTCGAGTGGAGGTGGACTGAGAAAAAAACTCCGACTATTATCCAGAGTAAAGTCGGAGTATGTATAATCCGAGCCGAGTCTGACCCATTGCCATCCCTACTTGGGATTGATCATAGATTTCTTTTTTTGAGCAAATATACTCCTTCCATAGCAATTTTTTTCTTGATTCTTCTTCTATAATCTATATAGACATTGTAATTCAACCAATAAAAGGATTGGCATGGCTTAGTGACTATAACTTGTATGGCGTGCTAACAGTGGCGGATCAAGGGTTTATGGTCCCGTGGGGCACTAATAAATGGACGGAATTTTGACAGAGGTTCGTATGTAAAATTAACAACTAAAATATATTTTATTTCGGCAAAATGACTTATACAAAGCGTAATAATCCCAAGACAAAGCCAAAGTAATATAAAAGGTAACGAACGAACTAAAATGGGAAATTATTTACCCTTTATCATCTCACAAAATAAAATTTCAAACCATTGAAAAATAAAATGTTGAAACTCATTTTATTTACCCATACATACAACAATTAACGTTGAAAAATAAGATTTCAAACCATTGAAAAACAAAATGTTGAAACTTATTTCAACCACGAATATTGCATTGGGAAATTATTTACCCTTTATCATCTCACAAAACTAGTAAGAACATTCAAACACATTCACTAATATTTAATTATTCAATAATTCAAAGAAGATAAACAGAAAAATTGAAAAATTTTAATTATTCAAGATAAAAAACACATTTACACTAACACATATTCAAGTATTCAAAGAACATAAAAAAAAACAAAGAAAAAACATTCTACCAGAAATAAAGAATCAAGAATAAGATTAAGATTAAAAAGTGGAACATCAAGCCTCAAGATTAAAATTAAAGATTAGAACATTAAAATTAAGATTGGGAGTAAAATACCTTAAAAAAAACAAAATTTAAATTTTTAGGGTTTTTGTTAGGAATGTGAAACAAGAACAAATGAACCAGCCACTGGGCAGTCGCAGGCAGCAGGAGAAGACAGCAGGGGTGGATGGCAGGCGCCTGGCCGAAGGTTGCAGGCGGAAGGCGGCATGAGCAGTCGCGCGGTGGTGGATTCATTTTGGGTATTTAGTGTTTTATCTTTTGTAGAGAGAAGAGAGAGAGATAGTGAGGGTTATAATTTTCAGAATTGAAACAATAAGACCCGCAATTTCATCCCCTTTGGCTTCAGAATTTTTTCTTAATTTTTTTAAAAATTTCTCCCGGGGCACGTGCCCCGGCGGGCCCATAAATAGATCTGCCACTGAGTGCTGACAAATCTATCTAATTATCATTTTTCATAATGGACTCTCCTTTACAAGCATAATACCATATTTAATATAGTTGGCTAGCAATGCAGAGTGATGTGATAACTTAGTACAAGGTGGATTACGATACACTCCCTCCGAATCAGTTTAGATGTCCCATTTGGGATTTCAAGGATTTTAAGGATTGAGTGGGGTCCATTAAAAAGGTGGTAGTTAGGAATTTTAATTGATTAAATTAATTGTAAAGGTGGTAGTTGGGGTATTGGGAATTGAAAAAGTGAGGTAAAGGTGGTAGTTAGGTATTGGGAGTAGTAAAAGTGGGGGTATTTAGGTAAAAAAAAGGATAGACAAAAAAGAAAATGAGACAATTGATATGGTTTTGCCAAATAAAGAAATAAGACATCTAAACTGATTCGGAGGGAGTATGATAATAAAAAAAGCCATTGAAAAGTAAAGAGTCAATAGATATACGATACCTCAAAATAAGAGGAAAAAAGAATTTATTGACGATAAATTTTGTTTTTCTAGCTATATGATTGGTGCAAAGGGAATTTTGTACATGTTCATATATATATACTCCCTCCATTTCAGTTGACTCGTCTCATTTGACTTTTCACGGATTTTAAGGGTTGAGTGGGATCCATTAAAAATGTGGTAGTTGGGTATTTTTAAGTGATTGGATTAAGTGTTAATGATTCCCTCCCTTTTGCTTAATAAAGTGGATAGAAAAGAATATTGGAGGGAAAATCGAGTTAGACATTTCCATACATAATTTAACTTACAAAAAATTAAATCCATTAAATTACAAACCGAAAAACTGCATAATTTAAATTACAATAAACTTGAGCTGTTAAATTACAAAACCCACGGAACTTATAAATTAAAATACGACTTCAAATCTTCCTTGATTTCTTCAATGTTTTTTGAACGGCAACTGAAAACGAGCACCCTTCTCGCCACATACGCATGCGGATGTTAAATCTTTCGTTGACTTCAGATTTTATAAATAAGACAAACACAGTATGCATTTAGTGTTGCACAGCTACAAAAAATCAGATTTTTTTTTATTTTGAAAAAAAAAGCCATCAAATAAAACAGGAATCAACAAAATCCCAAATCAACAGCTACAGGTCAGCAACTATACAAAAAATTCCCAAAATTTCAAATGGGCGCCAAGTAACAAAAATTTACACCGCCAAGCAACAAAAATTTACACAGCAAGTCAGCCACTATAAAAGCCATCAAATTAAATGAAGCAATCATCATCTAAAATTAATTTCCACCAACCAAAATTTAAGTATAGTCATGGTTAGAGCCAAAGGAGAGTTAGATAATTTTATTAAGAGTCAAATAGTGCATGAGCTGTTATTGTCAGTAAATAGCAAAGGAAAGCCAACACACGGGACCATCAATGAAATTGCAAACAAGTACGAGGTGCATAGGAAAACAATAGGTAGGATTTGGAAACAGATTCAGGAACAAAGGAAGAAGAATGAAGTTCCAATTACTCTGCACAACAAGAAGAAAGGCAGCCAAGCAAAGCCACCCATTCCATTTGATGAAAATAAGTTCAAGGCACTTGAAAAGGCAAAGAAGACAAGTTTAGCAGCAATATCAAAGGCCATGGGAGTTAGCCCAACCACAATTTGGAGATGGAAAAAGAAAAAATACATTCGAAAGCACACCAACGCAATCAAACCGTTACTTAACGACAAAAATAAACTTGACAGGTTAATTTTTTGTCTTAGTAGTTGCATTTTAGATGAGCACACAACCAAATTCAAATTCAATGACATGTCAAATGTAGTGCACATAGATGAGAAGTTGTTTTACATTACAAGGACACAACAAACATTTTACCTAACTCCAGATGAAAAAGAGCCACATAGAGAAATCCAATCAAAAAGATTTATACCCAAGATCATGTTTATGTGTGCCATTGCAAAACCAATCTTTTCTAGTGAAGGTGAGATGATTTTTGATGGAAAGATAGGCATATTTCCATTTACACATGAAGTGCCAGCACAAAGAACTTCCAAAAACAGGAAGAGAGGAGAGCTAGTGACCAAACCAATACAATCCATCACTAAAGTACACACAAGAGATATGATTGTTCACAAGATACTGCTAGCTATTAGAAGTAAATGGCCAACACATTTAAGCAAATCAATATTCATTCAACAGGACAACGCTAAGCCACACATTTTAGATGATGATGTTGTGTTTAGAGAGGCAGCAACAGTAGATGGTTTTACCTTCCACTTAGTGCAGCAACCTACAAACTCACCATATATAAATGTGCTTGACTTAGGGTTTTTTAGGTCAATACAAGCATTACAGCATCAAAAATCAGCATACAACTTCACACATTTAGTGAAGGCAGTCACAACAGTATTTGATAATCTACAACCAAATATAATGAAGTATGTCTGGATCACATTGCAAGCATGTAAGATTGAGGTTATTAAGAATCTAGGTGGTATAGATTATCACATTCCACACATGAACAAATCAAAGCTTGCAAGGGAAGGGAGACTTCCAGAATATTTGGGGGTACAAAAGGAAATAATTTACGAGGCATTATGTTATCTTGACACAAAGGTGGATCAAAGAACATTTGAAGTTATGTTACTGTACTTGGGGATCAAAGATGAGCCTTTTTTTCATCAAACTCATTTACTAACAACAGAACCAAGTACAACACCAACAGAAACAAATCAACCAACAGCAAGTGAAGCAACAGAACCATCAAACAATAATCCAACAGCATCAGAATCAACAGCAACACATGAATCAACAGCAAGTGAAGCAACAGAACCATCAAACAATAATCCAGCAGCATCAGAACCAACAGCAGCACATGAACCAACAGCAAGTGAAGCAAACAAGTAGTAACATGTAAATGGCACAGACATGGGTATACTTTTGGGTTACTTTATATACTCACTTTTGGGTTACTTTATTAGGTAAATGTTTAGGTCTAAACATGATGTAAAAAATTAATCATGCAATTGTTTAACCGTAAACATTTCAATGGATATGTCAGATTCAAGTTTTTATTGATGGCTTCAAAAAACAAAATAAAAAAAACAATCTCAGACAACAAATACTCATCATAGATAACCGAAATCCTTGATTTGCCTCCTGAATCCGGTAAGAACATAGCCTCCTAAACATTAAGTTTGGTGGCTTATGAACTTAAAACCCTAGATTGGTGGCAAATCAAATGGATCTAGGGGTTTTGTAGCTTATGAACTATTTACCCTCAAAAAAATCATAGGGCAGCATCCACAGATTAACAA
Source organism: Amaranthus cruentus (assembly GCA_019425755.1). NCBI lineage: Eukaryota > Viridiplantae > Streptophyta > Magnoliopsida > Caryophyllales > Amaranthaceae > Amaranthus > Amaranthus cruentus. The sequence goes on from CM033459.1 coordinate 19,432,347, forward strand.
CACAAACATGCATACCATTAAAAAACTTAAACAAAATCATCATTAGTCATAGAGGAAAGATGTATCCATACGAGAAAATGGGCCTCGAAAATCATAATCAGAAACCAAATCAGCATCATCCATAAATTCATCATCTGAAGAAGGGAACAAGTTCTCCTCCATGTAAAGATCTTGTAGATCTATTTGTAAATCAAACATTGCCTGAATTTCTTCCTCTTCAGTAGTTGTACTTCTTCCCCAGTTAGGATCAGTTTCAATAGAACTCGTAGGAGATGGAGGTAGGCGATTATAGAACTCAAACCATGGGTTAGGAGGTCCAATCGTAGGATCACTTTCTTGGGACGAAGACAACCAAGAAAGACAAGATCTTGGTGACGCCATTGAAGATCTAAAAATACCCAGAAATGTTCGAAAAAATCAGAAGTGTTAAGAACAAACCCAGATCTAAAGAAGATGGAGATGAGAGAGGGAGTTAGGGTTTTAGAATAGTCGTTGAGGGAGATGAGAGAGAGGGAGTTAGAGTTTCAAAATGGAGATGAAGATGAACTGGGAAATGGAGTTGAGGAAGAAGATGAACAGGCAGTCGTGGTAGAAGATGAGAGAGAGGGAGTTAGGGTTTCAGGAATGGGTTGGGGTTGGGTTTATTTAAAAAGAGAAGGAATCATTAAGGTTGTTAATGAGAGTGATTAAAGTAATTAGGTTGGGTAAATATGGTTTACGGGGGGTATATTTGTAATTAAAGGATAGCCAAAAAAGGAAATGGGACAAGTAGTATGAAAATGCCAAATAAGGAAATGGGACAAGTAAATTGAAACGGAGGGAGTATATATGAATGAAATATCATACGTGTAATTAAATTTGTATTTGAAGGTTCTTTTATAAAATATTTTATTTAGAGTTAAAAGGTCAAAAATTTCTTCCAAATCCTCAATCTTAATTAACTCTATCGAGTTAAACATTGATACTTGTTTATGAAATTCAAGTCAGTTAAGTAGTTAACTCTTTATAGTATTTCCTCTTTTTTTACTTGCATTATTAGCTTTTTCACACCTTTTAATGTACGTTTAATTGTTAACTATCTCTAATTATGTATGATCAAGACAATTCAAACAAAATCTTATATGGCAATGTTTTAATTTATATATTACCGACAATATAAAAGTCAATTTGTTTAATAAATAGTATGAAAGTCAACAATGTTACAGGTTAAAAAGAACAAATGAAGTAGTTGTTATATATATTTTTCCTAGGAGCCGATAGAATGAAAATACAACATTAATTTTAGGAAAAATTATTCAGAATTTTCCTATCTATTGCTAATTTGTTGAGAACGATCCCTACTATTGATTTTTTCTAAATGATTCAAACTTTGTACATTATTTGCTAACATCACACATTTTCACATTTTTATCCGCTACTATAGGTACCTACTAGTCACTACAACAAATTTAGCTTTTTGCGACATTAGATTTAGTGGCATTAAAAAAATGCCACTGATCATATTTTTAGTATAATAATTATTGGTTTTTATTTTAAATTGCACCATAAAATGATTTAGCGACACTTAATTTGGTCTTTAGTGGCATATGTAATTGTCACTATAGTCTATAATGGCATTTGTGAGAAATGTCACTAGATCCTACGTCGCTAAAAGCTTTAGTGAGACTTTTTAATATGCTGCTAAAGAGTCTAATAAATGTCACTAAATCCTCTATATACACTATAAGAAATTCGAAATAGCGACATTTAAATTAAATGTCGCTAAATATATCTCACTAAAAGCAAATTATGTTGTAGTGAGTCATTACACTCACTTTTTCGTCCTCTTATACTTCTTCGTTGGTCTTATCCTACTCCTCTTTGATCGTAGATACCTATTAGCCGTTTAGAATGTGTAAATGGGTGTTGACAACAAATAATATACAATGATTGGATTATTTAGATTTAACCTATAGTAGGAATTATTCACATCAAATGGACAATATATGAAATTATTATGGACAATTTTTTCTTAATTTTATTATTTAGATGTAAAATTGAGAATGAAAACAATCTGGTTCTATAAAGTACTTACAATGTTTACGCTTTGGCCGTTTGGTTAGTAATATTAAATAATGGACAAAAAAATTTTTTTTACAAATTTTCATTACCACTTAATACCACATATCCCAATGGTAATGTATTGGAATGAATTTTATGAAGAAAATGAGATCATTGAAGTTGGACAAACATGACCATTAAGGTAGCCAATAGATTTAGGTCATAAAAGTACGATGATAAAAGTTGATCTGACTTGTTAATTTAAACTGAACCTAACTCAAAGTCGATTTAGGTTGAAACTTTTAACCCAATTAATTAAATGGGTCAATTTGTCATGGTATTTTTTATAAATAAGTTAGGTGAAAGTCAAAATTTTAAACCTAAAAAAATATATATAACTCATTTCATATTTCTCAATTTAAGTTACCCTGGTCTGTTGAAAATCAAGTTAGGTTGTGATTTTTAACCTAATTATCTAAATGGATTAAGTTTGGGTTAAGAGGTTGAAAATTTGAAATAAATAAGTAAAATAATATAAAAAAGTCAAATAATAAGTAATGTTTCAAAATATGTCCCAAAGTAAGCACTTTCTATCCAGAACTGAGGTTTGGTTTGTTCGCTGTTAGTAACAGCAAAAAAAAAAGCAAGTTTAAAAAGTCAAAAAAAAAAAGCAAGTTTAAAAAGTCAAGTTCTTTGTTCAATGTTAGTAACAGCGAACAAAATAAAATAATGGTGAAGAAATTTAAAAAAATATATATATAAACGTTCGCTGATAACAGCGAACTACCAGCTTCACTATTTCAGCGCTATGCGTAAATATTAAGCTACTGCAATTATCTCCATGAATACTATGGTTCATCATTGACTCATAACTCATTATCATACCAAACGGACCGTAAAAGTATAAGTCGTAAAAGTATAAGTTGACATGTCACTGCACAAATAAAGGTGTATGAGATCAGTACAAGGTTTCCCACCTAAACTTATCTATGTACCAATGTCTTTGTGACTATCCATACGGCAATTAACATCATCACCATGTATTCTATCAAGTGCTAAAACTAAGCCCATTGCAAAAGCAGCATCAAACCCAGCCTTTAGAATCAGACTGAAAACTTCTCTTCCTAGCACTATTTTTCTTGTGGGCTCCACTTTTCGTTTAATCTCTGCCACTGATATTTTTGACGTGTCGTCATCTGAAGGTGCATGATATATACTGCACCTTCTCTCACTAAAACATCCTTCAATGTGGTACCTTCCATGGGGTTTATTGTGGACTTCAACCATCACGTTGGAGCGTCCGATGATGGTTGATTTCCATATGCAAAAGATGGGTGATTGATGTTGATTGCTTAATTTCTCCCCCAAGAATCCTTCCCACCTATGATGAAGTGTTGGCCTCTAATTTAAAACAAAGGATGCTTCATTCAAATATTGTTTAAAAATAAACAAAATTTGTTAATTTCTTTACGAACTTATAAAGAAAGATTTAGAGCATGCAAGCTTTGGGAAGTAATTCTTAACTTCTTAAATTCGCCTATTTTTAATATAATGATAGAATTGAATCAAAAAAAAAATTGAATTTTATGGACTTGTAAAAATATTTAATTTAAGTCAATTCAACATTTTTATATAAAATTATCCTTCCCAATCATATCATAATATAAAAAAATTTGGGTTGAGACCTAATAAATAAATAAAATTGTATAATACTACAAATATTGAAGGAAATACTGTCCTAAATAAACCGACATATTGCCAATTTCCTGTAAATAATCTCTACTGTTTACTACAAAAATTGAATTTTATTTTACTCACAACACCCATTTCCACATTTTAACCGACAACTATAGCTACCTACCACAAAAGAGGAGTTGTGGTAGACCAACAAAGAAGTATAAAGAGGAAGAATAAGTGAGTGTAACGGCTAATAGGTAATAGTCGGTTAAAATGGGGTAGACCAACATTTTGCTTTAAAGTTTACTATCAGCATATCTTATTAGTATGCTGACAATAAACTAAAGACAACAGTTAATTTATTAAAAAATAATTCCAAATTGAGATTATTTACTGTAGATGGGTAAAGGTTGAAATATTGATATTAGTTTTTTCTAAAATAAAATTGTATATTACTAATATTAAATTTGGGCTAAGACTCAATAAAATAAAATAAGAAAATTTACATAAAAAGTCTAACGTCACAAATATCTTAGGAAAATTACCTAAAATAATTCTGTCGTTCATTATTTTACTACAATAATCTCAACTATTGATTAACTATGAATAATCCCAACTCTAGAAGGCATTTCCCTAGAGTAAATTCGGGTTACCGGAGGACTTGCTAATAGGTAATTTACTAAAAATATAAAATTAGAGAAAAAATTTTAATTTTTACATAAACCAAATTCCGAATAATAAAAAAATCAAAAAATAATTTTTTTTTTCATTTTAAATATTTTTTCTAATATTTTATTTTAATTTATCTTTTTTTTAAAAAATAATTTATTTATAGCAAGTTCTGTTGGTTACGGATTTACTATAGGCAAATACACTCTAAATTTAAATCATTCATAATTAATCAATACCTTATGTCCCTATACTGGGAAAATAATGAAAAAATGAGATTATTTTAGACAATTTTTTTTGCAATTATGCAATACTATAAAAGAACTAAAAGATTCATCATGGCGATTTTATAGAGTTTATTACATTAAATATGATTTAAATATTGCAGGTAAGTTTTCAAACAAGTTATTAAATCACATCATACAGATATACAATCATACAATACTATAAAAAAAACTGAAAATTTCAAATGACGATTTCTTATAGTTTTGCTAAATGGAGTATTTTTACAGGTTCAAATTTGATTGTCTAATATTTAAAAATTTTTATTACATTAATTATGATGTTAAGTATAAAAGGTAATTTTTTAAAAAGATTTTATAAGATCAAATAATACAATCATACAATACCATAAAAGAATAGGAAAATTGCAAATGACGATTTTTTAGAGTTTTGTCAAATGAAAACAAGTTAAAATATAATGAGACATTCAAATCATGTTCACTAAAATCTGCAATTGCATTTTTCTTTAATATTTATAGGTTTTCCATATCAACAAAATTTGCGCATGAAAACACTCTATACAAGATGAACATGATGCTTTAATTGAAAATAACACTTATATATTTTATAATAGGAGAAGTACACTTTATCACACAACGCTCAACATTGGTGTGGGCAATTCAGGCCAGTATTATTTCAACACAAATTCTTATTTGAGACCGGCTTTTATAAAGATGGCTCTCAAAAGCTCAGTCCAATTATAAATATATATTGTTACAACTCTAAATATAGATTTGGACTGGACTTTTTAACGTCTTCTTTACAAAAGACGGTCTCTCAAGAGATCACCTGTTATTTCAAATTAAACCTCGTTATTAGACTTTTTCTAATAGTAATTGATGACCTCATGAATTTAGCTGATGCAAACACTCTTTTCTAAAAGTTTTAATTTTTTTAACTCAATACCTTAATTATTATCTATTGATAAATAAAATTATACATCTTTTTATTCTCATCTATATATGCTTATGTCTTAAAAAACAAAAGAAAAAAACTCAAGAAAATAATGTTAGCTAATTTTTAATTATTTATCGAAGCATGTATGTATATCAAGAAAATTAAATAATTTGAAACCACTAAAAAAATCAATAAGAAAATTTCTTATAAATTTCCTAATAGCATGGTTAGCTAAATTTCACTATCACATTTATTCTCATTTATTTTATGTTCAAGATCCATCCGGACCATCCCTTTGAAAACAACATCACATTCACATTTATTTTTATATATAAATTTTGTAGTTACGGAAACATAAACCAAGAAATAAAGTTATGGAAGTTTAATTTACATTATTATTTTTTCTTTTTCTTATTGTCATCATGAGTAAAAAATAATGGGTTTATACCATATGTTAATGTGCAATAGAAATCAGGTGAATAAATTTAACTATTTCTTTTTTTTCATTACAATAAATTTGCAGAAATATATTGTTGATTTTCTTTATAAGTTATTTATGTCCTTTTATCTTTGACTTATTTATTTCATTTTATTATTCACTGAACATAATTTGGGATATATTTAGCGACATTTAATTTAAATGTCGCTATTTTAAATTTCTTATAGTGTATATAAAGGATTTAGTGACACTTATTAGACCCTTTAGCAGCAGATTAAAAAGTCACACTAAAGCTTTTCACTACAAAAAAAAATGCAAGTTTTCGACTACCCGAAATAGTCGGAGTTTAGTCGGTATAGAGCTATACCGACTAAATTCCGACTTTTCAGGGGTAGTCGGTTCAGATTGGTCAGTAAGTCATTTTAATAGGAAAATAGTCGGAAATTTCCGACTAATTTCCGACTAATCATTTGGTCGGAAATTTCCGACTACCCATATAGTCGGAATTTAGTCTCCAAGTACTATTTAAGAATTCAACCCAAAATAAATAAAAAAAATTTTTGACCAAATTACCGACCAATTTGCGACCAGCTAGTTGGTCGGAAAAAAAAAAAAAAAACTAAATGATAGTGCATTATTAGTACTTTATTAGTTATTTAGTCGATATTATTATCGTACTAGTAGATTATTAGTACTTTATTAGTTATTTAGCCGTATTAGTTATTATTAATCATATTAGTGCATTATTAGTACTTTATTAGTTATTTAGTCGTATTAGTTATTATTAGTCGTATTAGTATATCGTTGTTAAAATATATTATAAGACAAAAAATAAATTAATAATGCAAAACTATTAGTATAAGACAAAATTTTAATAAAAAAACAAAATATGTTGATGGCTTGAATTGAACAAGGGATCTTTGGTTTGCAAACCATTATAGTAACCACTACACCACAACAACTTTTGTATTCTACATCTAAACTTTTTCAACTTATATCTATATTTGGTCAACCCAAAAAATCAAAAAAAGGAAAATTATCACCGACCAACTACCGACCAACTTTTGGTCGGACAGTGGTCGGAAAAATGACCGACTAAAAAGTAGTCGGTAGTTGGTCGGTGATAATTAATGCTATTTTTTATTTTTTTTTTAATTTGAAATTACAACCAAAAACACATTTAGTCGCAATTTAGTCGAAATTTCCGACTAACAGGGATTAGTCGGAAAAGTAGTCGGAAATTTCCAACTAAAAGTGGGTAGTCGGTGGATTTTGGTCGCAATTTTGCAATTTTTTTGTAGTGTTTAGCGACATAGGATCTAGTGACATTTCTCACAAATGTCACTATAGACTATAGTGACAATTACATATGCCACAAAAGACCAAATTAAGTTTCGCTAAATCACTTATGGTGGGACTCAAAATAAAAATCAATAATTATTACACTAAAAATATGAATCAGTGTCATTTTTTTAATGCCAAAAAATCTAATGTCGCAAAAAGCTAAATTTATTATTATTATTATTATTATTATTATTATTATTATTATTATTATTATTATTATTATTATTATTATTATTATTATTATTATTATTATCAATTTATGCCTAATTTCATAATTGATTTTGTAAACTGTAGTAATTAAGTTTTGCGAAAGTAATAAATGAGATTAATGCACATTTATTCTATCAACATTCAACACAAATTCTTCCATAGTAACATAAATAAATATATTTGGGCTGAATTAAACCCTATATTAACTAATCAATATTAACATAAAGAGTTTAAAGAAGCGTGAATTTATAAATTAAACTAGATAATACACTTGGGATACACAACTTAAATAATTTTTAAAAAAAATATTCTTATAAAAATAAAAAAATAAAATTTTATATTAAAATGTTAGTCTATAAATAATGTAACACCATTGATGTAATAAAGTTGTGATCTTAGAAAATGTAGTAAATGTATACTATCATTTCATTTTTTTATATAACAAATAAATAAATAAAAAAATAAAAAAATAAATAAAAGAGACAAAGAATATAAATAATTAGATAAAATGGAAAATAATAATAGCTAGAAATGTAAATTAAGAAGAGTAGAAAATGGACCTTAGGAAGGAGAGTCAAAAGTGGGTTGCCAAAGCTATCCATAAGAAGGAGACGATGTTTAATGGGAACATAGGAATCTACTCGAAACAGGATATCACCCTTCCAATCATACACAAGAAATCCATCCCCATCACTAAACATTGATGTTTTATGGATTGTTAACTCTATTTCTTTCTCATAACAATATCTTTCTTCTACCACTATTTCTTTCTTCATCACCTTCTCTTCTTTATCACACATTTTTCTCTTTTTCTCTCTTAATAATATTCTAACTATTTCAACAATAACAATAAATATTTATAATGATGATGATCATATGATCTAGAAAGAATGTTATATAAATTGAATTCAATACTTAATTATTAAGTTAAAGAGATTATTTATTATTTATTCAAGAAGTCTTGTATTATACATATATATATATATATATATATATATATATGAGATTGTCTCACCATAAGCGAGACAAAGTCATAAAATTAGTCAATTTTTTTAATTGATCACTGTAAAATGGTAAATGATTAATCTTAGATTGTAAATGATCACTTTAATGTTATATGTTTTCCGTTCATAAACAAATTAATTTTTTTTAAGTGAAGGTTAAGTAATTACTTTAATGTATTAAAAGCCGTTAGGTGAGTCCGAAAAAAATAATCTTACCATAGAACTATCTCATTTTAAAATTTGAGTTCTTTATTTTGTTTCGGTGAGGTGGTTGAAACTTTATGTTTGGAGTTATAAATGAATTGTCTATCTTATCTTTTTTGCCGCCAAATTAACGTGACAGTTATTAATTTTTATATAAAAAAATAGTGGTAAAATGTTGACATTTGGAGAATTAGTCTTAAACAATAGATCTATCATTTTTTATTTAATATTTATATTTATATTTATATGCAAGTGTTGAAATGTTCATAAATCTATAATAGGAGCACGGCCGGCCCTAACATTTTAGGGCCCTAACAATATAATTCCTTCATCTTTTTTAACCAGCTATTTTTGTGAGAGACCGTCTCTCATAGAGACGACCTTAAAATAAGAAGCCCACATTCTTCTTTTCTCTTAAATTTGTGTAAATTGGGTTATTTAGCCCATATTTCTAATGTGTCTCTTGGAGAGACCGTCTCTAACAACAATTTGCGTATAGTATATTATACATTTTAAGATGAGGCTAACAAGTTCCACGTTAATCTTTCTTAAGTATAAATCACAAATGAAGGTGAATGTGGTGTGAAAATTGAAAAGGTTAAACTATGACTATGAATACATATGTTAAAAATTCTAATATTTATATTGTTGAAAAATAAAAGAACTAATATAAACTAATATATAATATAAAATCAATTAAAGTACATATTAAGAGTATTTCCGACACATTATCATTAATAACATTTTCTAAATAAAGAGAGCTATCATAATAATAATATTAATTATTGCAAAGGGAAAATAAATTTAGTAAGCATACCTATACATTTATGATTGTAAAAGCATTTGTTTTCAAAGATAAAGACAACTAAAAGATTAAAAAGTACTATTAATTGATAATTGAAGTGTTGTAACTCAATAGTCAACATGAAATATAGAACTCCAAGACCGAGAGGCCTGCTTCTTTGACATTAATTACTGAGTTTGTGCATTTTCCAATGTAGTATTTTATTGTTTTACAAACTAGTATATCAAGTGTTTCTTCCCTACCATCATTGTTGTCTACAAAGGGGCCCTAGGTTCGATGCTCGATTAAAGCAATTATGGCTTATTTTTATTTGGGCCTTGGGCATAGGCCCAGCTCGCCCTTGCCCAGGGCCAGCCTTGAATAGGAGTAGTAGTTTTATGACGAGACTGTACTTTTTATTGAGAGCTCGTACGCTAGGATAGGAATAGTCATGAGTGGGTTCAGGCACGCAATTCCGGATTCGGACCTATTTATTTTTTATAGATTCACATTTGGATCTAAACCCTAAAAATCTAAAATTTTCAGATCCAGATTCTTCGAATTTGATGGATTTAGAGATTTAAATGTGCCTAGAAATGAGTCTCTTATGATTTTTCAAATTTGATCCATATGTAAATATATGTAGTATGGATCAAGCAATTCGTATAGATCAGGCAACCAAAGATAACAAATAATTCGTAGAAGTCAACTGAACAAAAAGAAAAACAATCACTAAGAAAACAATCACTAAGTATATTACAAAAGGCTACACTTATAGAAATGGAAGTTTTATGGTGATGAAGAAAGCAACAATGGTGGAAGTAAAGAATTGCAGGAGATGATTATTTGTCTAGAATTTTTCGCGCGCTAGTGTCTCAGTGAAATGAAAGTCATTGTCTTAGTGATGGCCATGGTCGGGGTTGGGCCGGTCTCAATTTCGGTTATGTTTAGGTTTAGTTCCTTAAAAGTGGAACCAGATTCAAATTGAAGCGTTTTGGTTCTGATTCCGGGTGATTCCAGATGAATGTTTAGCAATTCAGGAGGCGATTCATAACGGATTAATTCCTGGGTTGGGCGGTTGAAACTATCGGTTTAATTCTATTTTTTTCCCTTTAAATATAAATATAAAAAATCATACAGAGTATTAAAATAATATGGACATGACATATCTTTGTTGATTATTAAAATTCATTGCTTGTCTATTGTTATTAAAAGACTAATTTGCGAATAACAACCTTCAAGTTTAAGCCTTTTGCGATTTACAGTCTCAAAGTTAGTTTCTTGCTAATAATTGCCAGCAAAGTATCAAAATCTATACCATTTAGGCCAAGTGACCGTTGACCAACCCAAATGACCTTTGACCTAAGCAAATAATCGTTGATCATTACTAATAATCTTTGACTTTTGTTGACCATCACTAATCACCTTTGACTTTTCTAATTACCCCCTTGTGTTTTAGCACTTTAACGTCGTTTTTACCCATTGTTCCAATATTTTTTCAAAAATTGGACTTCGCGATTACCCTTATAGGATAACCATTGCGGATATTCAGTTGAAACAACTACTTTAACCTCGAAGTTTTTCTTTACAAATTACCAAACACGACATCGACATAGCCTTTTCACCGGATGACCTGCTAAATGATCGTTGACCAAGGTAAATGACCTTTGACTTTCAATTAAATACATTAATCTTACCTAATTAGCCAATTACCCCTAATAAAACTCTTCTTTTCCTAGCTCATTATACCCATCCCCAATCACCACTATTCCCCCACCCCAACACCACCACCACCATTGAAACCCCTCTATTCTTTCTCTCTGATCACCAGTCCCATTATCGGTCCTTTTTCTCCTATATTCGATATCATCTACCTCCTCGTTTGTTGACATATTCTGAAGCTCAACTAAGGAATTCTCTAAAACCCAACTAGGTAAAATCTCAAAAGCTCTATATCTTTATCCACCACCATCAAATATAGAAATAGTATACCTTGCCTCATAAATCAATTCCTAGAGATCATCATCACTCGACCAAGACAACTCCACAAGAATCTTCAATGAACCATCAGGAGCTAAAACAGTCACCAGACTATAGATTATTAAAGCAACCATTAAAACCCAGGTACTCCATTGAGTGAACCAAGCATTAGTAATTATCCCTAATATCATAGTATAAGATACGGTAATAATGATGGGAACCCCTTTTCCAAATACTTAGACAACCCCAATGATGGAAAAGTTCAAGAGGAAAATAAAATAGGTCGGCGCATCGAGATTAAGAAGAGATCTATGGCAAATGAGAGAAAGAAAAATAACACCTCCCATAGTGGTTAGGATGAGGAAAGAAAAAAAGTGCATGTAATGTTTGAAAAAATTGGTGAATTTATAGTAGTAGAGGAGGACGAGCACAAACGTGACTCCAACAATGAGGAGGAGAAAATCATCAGCATTTAATAGAGCACCTTCAAGTTTTTGAACCACGAAATCAGATGGATTTAAGATTAGACGAGATTAGTAGCAGTGACGATGAGGGTTTGGGAAGGAAAAGAAGGAATAGATGAAGAAGAAGGGAGAGTGGAGACTGATAGAACAACTAAAAGCATGCAGATCGAGACTGGGGACATTACCTCGATTAGCTCTGCGCTGAGGAAATCAAGTATGCTACCCTCCATTTATGGTTGTGGTGGACTGGTGGTGGTGGTGTTGGAGTGAGAGAAGGTGGTGATTAGGGAGGGGTAGAGAGAGGTTGGGGAAGAAGGGTTTCATTGGGGGTAATTTGGTTAGATTAATGTATTTCATTGAAAGCCAGAGGTCATTTTCCTTGGTCAGCGACTCAACTATCATTTAGCAAGTAATCCAGTGAAGTGGCTGTATCAATGTCGTGTTTGGAAATTTGAAGGCTATTGTTTGTAAAAAAAACTTCGAGGTTGTTTATTCTAAAACAACTAAGCTTCAAGGTTGTAGTTGGTAATTGATCTTTTATCTTTTTTTATATTATCTAATATTTTGTATCTTCTTTGTGAATATATATTGTGAGTATTTGTATACCTTGGTACTTAGGATCCTTGTTCTACGCATCTCATAATTTAATGTATAGTGGATTATACATTGTAATTGTTTTCCTTGTAGTACTTATATCGCATTTGTAATCATTCGTAAATTAGCTTTCTTGATCCCCCTATAATTTCGCCTACGCTTATTTACCCTAGTAAGTGGTACTAGAGTTAGCGGTTTATAATATCGATTAAGTTTGATATAAAGTTTGAATGTAAGATATGTTTTTGCATCTAGAGAGCACTTTTAATGAAAGCCATTCTGACACAAAAGTGGATTTCAGAGGGCTCCAGATTGAAATGCAATACGTTATCAACAATGACGGACAGGCAAAGGCAATAGGATTCCATCCTAAGAGTTCACTCATGAATGCAACTTTTAATTTGTACACTCAAGTCACACTTAATCACAACAATCTCCACCTTGACTTGAGTTCACCCAAGTCAATGGCATTCTCTAATTCACTCCATAACATAATATAACAACTTACATCATTACATACTCAAAATAAAAATAAAATAAAAACAAAAACAACACATGTGCACAAACATGACACATGCGCTAAAATGCCCGCAAAGGGCTCCTAAAAGAGTATAAATTCATTTACCAATCAAGTCCATATATCCCATGGACTTATTGGGGTATGTTGGAATTATTCTCGAACCTTCGTTGTTTAAAGAAGTAACATCATCATTTTCATCATCATGCTTGGTTGAAGTAGTGGACCCACAAGCATATACAAGCCATATTTTATGGATCCTTTCATGATCAAATTAGGACCCTTGCGAACCTTCAAAACTCCACCTTCACCAATGCATCTATAACCTTCATTATCCAGAATACTAAGGGAAATTAAGATACTACTCATACTTGGAACATGAAGGACTCCGGTCAATGTTCTTTCAACATAATCAAACATGATAAATTTAACAATTCCAATACCAACTATCAGACAACTAGCCTCATTGCCCATAGTGACTTTCCTTCCATTAACCTTTTGATAAGTTGAGAATAAATTAGAGTTAAACGTCATGTTTCTCCAACATCTCGAATCCAAAATCCAAGAACCATCACCAACCTTGTATTCATTTGTCAACGAGAGCACCAACATCGTATTCCTCACAACAGCTAGTTTTAGCGGCGATAGCTTTATTGGACTTGCTTTCATTGGATTGTTTGGCTTTTAATTTCCAACAATATTTCTTGAGGTGGCCTTTCTTCTTACAAAAGTTACAAGTCATGCCTCTTTTTTTCCTACTCGAATCCTTCACAATCAAAGCATCATTAGAATCTTTGGACTCCTTTTGAGCAAATTGAGAATCAATAAGGTCCTTTTGAGTTAACACCTTTCTAACATCCTCGCTACTCAACGTGTCTGAAATGGTTAAATGAAGGTGGTAGTGAAACCAACAATAAGATAGCCAAATCCTCATCCTTCACTTTTACATCAATATTTTGCAAATCCATAATTATTGAGTAAAATACATCGAGGTGTCGGCTTTCCTTTCTTGCAATCGGAGATCATACAAACGACTCCTTAATAAAAGTAGATTGGTAACACTCTTTTCCATGTAGAGTGATACCAATATTTCCCAAATACCTTTAGAAGTTTCTTCCTTTACAACTTCTCTTAAAACTTTGTCAGAGAGACAAAGTTGTATGGCGGAAAGAGCCTTCGCATCCATTTCTTCCCATCTCGCCTCACTTGTGCCTTCAGGCATCTTCTCCTTATCATCAAGTGCTTTATGCACTCCATTTTGTACCAATATTGCTTTCATTTTGACTTGCCATAAGCCAAAATTCACACTCCTATCAAATTTTTCAATATCAAGTTTCATTGTAGCCATGTTACACCAATACGACCTCTAAATGATGATAATAACGACTTGGCTTTGATACCAATTGAAAACGATGCTATATTAGAGATAAAACGTTGTGTTTCAACCTCTAATATCCACCAAGATCAAAAGTGCGAAGTCTTGATTGAAACAAATTACGCAATCCAATGAAATCGATGTTTGTAAGAATTAACAATGCAATAAAATGACAGAACGATTTAACGAGGTTCACCCAATTAAGGCTACGTCCTCCAGTGTAGTATCTCTTATATTATCACAAATGAGAATTATAATTAGAGAAGAAATGGGCTAGTGTTTGGCTTGGGTATTTTTGTGGATGTGTTAGGATGATCACTCTTGCTCACTATTTATAATGCTAGATACTCTTGGAGTTACATATGATTCAATATAGCTAGTATATTGCATAATAAACAGCATTAAGAGAATTAATCAGTTGGTATTCAATGAGTTGTAACACCTCCATGCACTTGAACTGTTGAAAAACAACATCCTATGCTGTTGGAGGATTCGCTCGACTAGGTCGAGCAAAGCAGGTGGTCGAGCGGCTGGGTCGAGCGGAGAAACAGAAGCTACTAGATATATTCGGACTTGTTGCTCGACCAAACAGAACAGTCCACTCGAGTCGAGCGGGGGTCGAGCGGAGGTCGGGTGATGATTGAGTTTTATGTCACTCATCGGGTAGTCATTGAGTTTATTTCTTACATATTTACTTGCTTTCTACCCTTATTATGTTAGTTAATTGCTCATATTTTGACTTGGTTAGTGATATTTGCATTCTTGTACATTTTAGTTCATTTAGGTGCATTCTATTGCATTTTCCCCCTTTTGTCTTTGTTTTCCTCTTTTCCCCCTCCCCTACTTTGCTCATTTGTGTAGGTTGCTCGCCCTCGGGACGTGATTCGATAGCATGAGCGACTCATCTCATCTTTTGGCGAAGCGCGGAATCCATTCCTTGCATCCAAAGAGCCTTCTAGTGCCTTGTAGTCCAGTGCTCGTTCAAGGCACTATGGTGCTTGTTCAAGGCAAAGACACTTCAACAATCAGAAGCTACTGGACTATGGTGCTTGTTCGAGCACCTAGGATGCTCGTTCGAGCACTTGTTGTTTGGCAGTCAGTAGGTCTTGGAGGCTGGTGCTCGTTCGAGCACTTGTGCAGCAGGTCATCTTTTGTTTCTTAGGCGTATTTACTCTATTTCCCTTAGACTTCCATTGTATATATAATCCCCACGAAATGTAAAGGAGGCAGGCAGAAACATTAGAATAGAGTAGTTTTAGTTCATTTACTCTTGTCTTCAATTCCAAAGCTCATTTATGGTGGGATTTTCTCCCTTGTGCTGAAATTAAGGTGAAGATCCAAGGAAAAACATTTCTTAGTTCCTAGTTGTGCTCAATCTTACTCTTACTTCAAGAAAGTAAGATCTTGTAACTATATTCTATTAGTTAATGAAATTTTCAGATTTTCTTTCCATCTTTACATTCCTCCTTGTATGTGGTTTTTCTTGCTTGATACTTGCTTCTAGTTGTTAGATTCTACCTTATCCTTAGTTAAAGCAATTCATTACATGCTTTTATTTCTAATTCAACACTTGCATGTTAGTTTTTCCTAATTGTTAGAGCTTCAAGGTGGTCATTCTTACTTCTTGGTTCTTAATTATGCTTGATTTGTGTCCCATGCCTATTTTCATGCTTATATCCATGATTTGTGGGTAGTTTAGCTTCTAGGGCATGGGGTAAAGGAGTTCATCAATATGTAATGGGGTGAATGTGCTAGATTTTGGATTATAGAGCTTGAATGTTGCTAGTTTAGTGAGGTTTGGTACATGAGCTATCCCAAGAAGGAGTGCAAGTGCTCCTCACTTCACTAAACTTAGTTGATTTTGTGATTTCTCTTGATGATGTGTTTAGTTATCATTCTCATATTGATGGTTGAAAATCCAAGAAGCTTGAAACCATCATTAGTCATTTACTAACCCAAGAAGGTATGTATTTGATGACGTTTTTAGTAGCCTTCATATCCATCAAGTTAGTTGCATTATCATGAGCTAGGATTTAAGATAAGACTTATGGATTAGTTGAGTTCAAGGCCAAGAAGCCCACACTCCACCCTAATTTGTATGTCTAAATCACCAAGGTCGAGAAGTCGAGGTGACACATAAGAGCTAGCTTCATTCATTTCTACGCTCATTTTAATCATCATGTTTTATTGATTGTGTAACCCCTTGCATGACGATTAATGGACTCCCCATGTCCTAGCTTGTTCTTATTTGCTTAATTCATTATCGCACTAGTTTTCTTGATTGAAGACATTTAACCAAACAAAATCTAAAAACAAACCCTCTTACCTCTAATATAGTTTAAGCACAAGACCTCCTCCCTGTGGATTCGATCCCGTCTTGCCACTATACCTTTCTATTTTAATTTGGTGAAATTGGGTAAAAGTGATCAACGTTTTGGAAGTAACAACACCAAGGTGTTGGCCCTCTTGCACCTCACGTTAGAGAATCGATCACTTTTTGGCGCCGTTGCCGGGGAGGCACGGTTTTTGTTAGCGACCATCAGATCGCTCCTGGACAGTTTCTACTCGACTTGCATAGTAGAGCATCTTGCATTAAACCTTTACACTTCTTCATTAAGTCCCATTAATTCATGCTTTAATCATCACATTCAACACTATATTAAGTTACCAACTTAAATCACCAAATAACAACCTCATAGGATTCCATCCCAAGAGTTCACTCACGAATACACCTTTTAATCTGTGCACTCAAGTCACACTTAATCAAAACATATGTTGAAATTCAAATGTTATGAAGGTACCCCATGAAATCAAAATTTTCTTTACCTGAAACATGCCTCACATTGGCTAAAGTTCTCACCATACCATCAAAGATCTTCATGTAAACACTCCCAAAACCAATAACTTTGTAAGTAGCATTGTTTTCTACATGGAAGAAAACATTTAGAGTTAAAAGTCAACTCACTTTCACCCTTATACTCATGTGTGTAACTAGAACACCACCATCAACACTATTATTCATATAGCTAGCATCAACATTTCTAGTTTCCTTTTCAAACCTCTCATCATCATTAGAGTGTTTCTTTGCCCACTGCCAACAATTCTTCTTGATGTGGTCCTTGAGCTTACGATAATTACAATTCTTTTTTTGTTTGACCCTTTAAACTTAGAACTTCTTTTGCCGTTGTTCCTATTAGTAGAATCGTTTTGATTAGTTTTGACCCTCACAAACAGGCTATCATTTGAGACCCTAGATGATTAATGTGATATTTGTGTATCAATCAAGTCCATTTGAGTCAAGTCATTTTTCACATCATCACTACTCAAGTTCGGCTGTAAAAAATTGACCCGACCTGTAATACCGCCCGAAATCGACCTGTATCCGACCCGTTGGTTGACCCGAGGTGCAGTAATCTGTAACCGATCGGAACTCGACTTGATGTTGACCCGTAAATTGACATGTACCTGATTATTTTAGACTAATAATCGACCGGTAAAGACTCGAGAAAAACCGACACCCAAAATTGACCCGACAATGTGGTTAACCGAACTCGATTTGCACACAGCCAACAACTCGAACCCATCTTTAACCCGATAGGTACTCGACGTAATCCCACCCAAAATGACTCATAATTAACACTCGAGATTAACCCGACAATGTGAGTAAGCGATATAATTTGATTTAACCGTACCAAATTTAATTTTGTTAATAATAAGTATGATTGAATTGAATCAAGCTTAGTTTATCTAAAATTAAACATTAAATGCAGGCCCACAATCAAATCTTATCGACTTTATCTTAGGCTAAACCAAATTTGTCTATAAATCGACAACTTAATTAACCGACTACAACTCTCCGTTCTCCAATCACAAACGATTTCAACATAAATTAATTGTATAATAACCATAAATTTCATTCGACATAAAACTCAATTGAATTGGATTTTAATTGACCCGAATCCTAAAAATAACTAAATGCACAACTCAAAAATGATATAATCGATCCGAAGTCAACCTAAACCAAAATAATCCGAATTAACGTTAACTTAAAACCAAAATGACCCGACCCATAGTCTAATCGAACTCGATTCGACCTGCAGCAAAACCGATTTTGATTCGAATTGTATTAACCGAAATCGATACAAATCCAAACTGAAATGGATATGACCTGAAACCGAAACCGACCCAGTGTGGTATTAACCCGATACAAACCCGTAACCGAATCAACCCGATTCAAAGCGCTAAATCACCTGAAAAAACCCAAATCCGATCCGAACCCGATGAAATCCGATCCAAAACCCGATCGAGTAACCGAATTTACAGCCCTATTCCTACCATAGACTAAGGCCTCCCTAAAATTCTTGTAAGATGACGGTAAAGAACACAACAAGTATATAGCTTCTCATCATCAAGTTTGACATATAAGTGTTTGCAAATCCATGATTATTCGATAAAAATTGTCAATAGGAGACTACAAAGGTTCACCTTCCTGCAAAGGAAGTTCGTAGAGTCTACTCTTTAAAAGTAGATGGTTGGTCACACTCTTTGTCATGTAAAGAGACTCTAACTTATCTCATATGTGCTTGGTTGTGGTCTCCTTGAAAACTTCTCTTAGCACCTCATTGTATTGCAATAGAGATTTCGAATCTATCTCGTCCCATCTAGCATTAGTTATCCCCTTGGGTCCATTCCCCACACCATTAATGACTTTATACACCCCATTTTGAATCAATATTGCCTTTATTTTGACTTGTCATAAGCCAAGGTTACACTCCTATATTACTTTCAATATGTAGCTTCATTGAAGACATATTTCACTAAGCTTAGACTACTAACTACACCAAAAAAAACATCTAGATTATGATGCTAATTGAAATGCAACAAGATTGAGCCCTTAAGGGTGTAGCTTTATTCTTAGGGAAATTTCATGATATACCACTGAAGTTTCTTCATAATTCACTATATACCCCATCAAATGTTGTAGATTACCATATACCATTGAGTTTTAGTCCGTTAGCACATAATACCATTAATGACAAATTCCGTTAATTTGCCGTTAATGGTAATTATTAATTCACCATATACCATTATTTTTTTTTTGCGTCAAATATCATCATTTTAAAATATAGTTATATCCATTGGTTAATGTAACTTTTGTGTGAAACTTGGTTTGTATATAACTAAATTTTGTTAAATACATCGTTTGGATGACACTTCTTTTGAATATAACTATATTTTAAAATGATGGTATTTGACGCAAAAAAAACAAAAAAGTAATGGTATATGATGAATTAAAAATTACCACTAACAGCATATTAACGGAATTTGTCATTAATGGTATTTTGTGCTAACGGACTAAAACTCAATGGTATATGGTGATCTACAACATTTGATGTGGTACATGGTGAATTATGAAGAAACTTAGTGGTATATCATGAAATTTCCCTTATTTTTAAAATCACCCAAGAACAATAGTACAAAGACTTCTAATAAAAAACAAATATAATCAATCTTTTACGAGCTTCACCCAACTTTGGCTACATCCTTTGTGGTGGATAGATTTGACTAATGGTAGAGGAAAAAATAAAGTTCAAAGAGCTCAATGCAATGGAGGATTACACTAGAAAAGAAAGAACTATGTGTTTCATTTATTAAAGTAAGAATAATTAGAATAATTTGATAGAAGCTTTTTGGCGCACACGGAATTTTGTAGGTGGACACAAATATATATTGTATTGGAAAATTTACCCTGAATAATCCAATCTTTTAACAATTTTCCTAGAATAATCCCACCTATCGATTAATCATGAATAATCCATATTTTGATGGTCCTTTGCCAAGAGCATCACTCCTAACTAAGTAACCTGCCACCTGCCATAGTAGTTAATTTGTTAAAAAAAAAAGAAAGAAAATTCAAGCAATCCAACCTCCTCCTCTGTATCATCTTACTCACTACCATTTTTATCATTCATCATCATTGTAACATTTTATTCACCTTGTATCATCTTTTTCACTAATACCTTTATCAAACTAACGAAATTAACACCTTTTATTGGAGATGTCGTTCTAGATGATTGAGGTGGCAATGGTTCTCGGTGGTGGTGATGGCTTGAGATTGTTCATGACTCTTTACCCAAAGGCCCGTTAATGACCTGACCCTTTATTGACCCGACCCGCTAATAACCTGTTAAAATGTGACTCGACCCTTGACCCATTAAGTTGACCCGCCCTATTGAACACCTCTATTCATGAGACTATAGGACTAAAGGAGTTGGAAAAGAAACTTCAATTCTTAAAGGCCAGGTGAGACATGAATTAGTAGAAGTTTCCTTAATCTCTCCATTCTAATTTCATTTGATAAATTTACTAGCATAAATTAAAATTCTATAATATTCACTGATAAAGAAGGCTTCATTCTCTTAGGTTGAGTGTCTTGTTGCTACTTACCCTCCATTTCATTATAGTGCTTGGGGTCATAGGCTCATAGCCATCATAATCGTGAAAGTTGGCTTCTAATTTCTTAATAATTCTTGTTACTATAATAGTTTTTTTACTGCTCTTTACTAGTTTCTTATAGATTTTCTTTCTTTGTCATGTGCACATTTTCTCACTATGAGGTTTTGGAAACTCGAAAAGTTAAAGACTAATTCATCTGTCTAATCAAAATTTTAACTATTTTGTGGTGGTCGTTGGGAAGGGGGCAGGGTAGGATGGGTTTTATTAATCTGATTTTTTCACCAAAAAAAAGTTAAATAAAATTCTAATTGATTAGCAGGTAGCAGATTAAAAGACAACAGCATTGGAAAACTGATTTTATAGTAAGGATTATTTATGGTTAATTAAAAGTTGGGATTATTATAGGAAAGTTATGAATAAGTTGGATTATTCAAGGTATTTTTTCATATTGTATTATATTTACTAAGTACAAATATTTATTTACATCATAAATTGTACAATAATAATTTTTTGTGGGACACTTGTTCCACACATATACACTCATCACTTATGTTTTCATGTGTGAGCCCATGTCTCACTTGTCAATCTTTCGATTTTTATATAATTATTTTGTGATTTGAGCTCATGGCTCAATCCTTAATTTTTATGGGAGCTTCTTGCTCTAGTACTTTCATCGATGTATATGGGATCTATTTATATGTGCTTGAAGTCTGTGTAATTAAGCACTTCTAACCGCCATTATACACAATTCTTGAACATTCCTTGACTTATGAAGATGATGTCACATTATCCGTTCGTAGAATCTTCTCTATACATATCTCCAACATTAATTTGTTTATTATTGTCATATTTTATTTAATTTTCTATTAATTTTTAGATTACTTTAACACTCTCCCTAATATAAAAAATCTTGTACAAATAATCTTGAGCTAATATTGATGCTTCTGTCATCAACGCTTGTCGATCTCCTAACTTTTGTTTGCTTCCATTAATGATCTTGTTGCAAACACACACTTGTCTTTTTATATCTTCTTGATCTTGTTGTTGGCAGTTGGTACCTACCATATGTCTTCCTCCAATTTTGCTACTTCAACTTATTTTGTTGTTGTAGGCACTCATGTTAACCAACATTGTCAAAAATGTGTAGTTGGTGCCCATGTCACTACCCATGTCCAATATTTGTTCCTCTTATGTTTTTCATCTTAAATTTCTCGATGATTTTTTTATTTCTTCAAAACTTTCTATTAGTGCTCATATCATTAACATTCTCAGTCTGTAATTCGATGTGCTCGTTTAAGAGCACATAATTTATGTCCCCATTATAGTGCCGAGGCTCGTCGTTTCTCATTGGTTTAACACATATTCCACTCGAATTTACCTTGTTCTTGTCTTAGAGGTGTTTTCAGGTTATTTTAGGTTTTTTTGGAGATTTCGAGATCAAGTAGTTCGAGTTCGACGCTTAGGCACTGTAATCGAAGATGAGACACAAGAGCCGAAGCATTCCCAAGTGCTACAATTCATCTTCGAAGACTTCGCTAAGTCCGGAAACCATTTTGCACTTAAACGAAGCATAGAAGCCCCTAATAGGGATGATTTGGCCGAATCACCAACCCATTTGGTCTAATGGACTAATGCAACTCAAGAAACATACTTCAAAGCTTCTGTTTTGGCCGAAGGAACAAGCCATTCGAGCGAAGCTAGCCATTCGTTTGAATTCACTATACCATTCAAACAAATGGTTGTAAAAATCTCAAGATTCGAGCTTGAAACATTTGAAAACCACGAATGGACTTTATTCGGGCGAATGAGGGTCCATTTGAGCGAATGCCCACCTCATTCGGGCGAATGGAGCTGAATTTTTGCGTTGGTTGATTTCTTCACAAGCCAAAACTCGTGGGTCATTTAGGGCACGACTTTTTTAGGCTATAAATACTCCTTATTCTGAATGTATAGCCTACGCCTACTTTAAGAGATTCACTCTCAACGTAGAACATCAAATTTATTGCTTTCTTATTTACATTCAAGTCTTGTATCTTTACATTCCTTTTTTTCTTTTGATTCAAGCTTTATTTTATTGAAGTTTATCTCTTCTTTTATTGCTTTCTTGTCTTTCAACACTGTCATTTGATGTTCTTTATCACTTTCTTTACATTTGCTAAGTATTTGCTTCATTTATTTTTGTTTGCTCTTCATCTTTGCTTCATTTAATGCTTTGTAGAGTAGTTAGTAGTTTAATTCATTGCTTTGTTCTTGTTTTTTGTTAGTTTACCTCTTGTTCTTTAAGTTTTCAATCACGTCTTCATTTACTAGCTTGGTTTTTGTAGTGTTTAGCATGTGTGAGTAGTTCCTTTAGGGGTTATAGTTTGGTGAAACCCTAGGTTTAGTGATTGTTCTTCATGTGTTAGGTTAGGGTTGATGTTAATTGATTGATTGATATTCGATTCGAATCTTGTCCTGCCACTCTTCAAGAGACATAGGGCGATTATGGGTCATTCGTGTGGCTTATAGGGTCACAAACTTCCCCTCGCTATCTAGAGTGTCTCGATCGATTACCGTTCGATCTCCCTTGACCTTGATTTCCATTAGACCATAGAAATCGACCTGGGGTGAGTCCTCGCGATCCTCATATGTCTCTTATTGTTTATCTCTAGTTTTAAATATTTGCTTGTTCATTGTTTTAGTAGTTTAGTTTACACCCTCTCATCCCTTTAACCCTTCTATGTCAAGTCCTTAGTGTTGCTAGATTTGTCCTCGTGGTTTGATACCCGACTTACCTCTGTACTCGTTATAGTTGTAAAAGGGTGTTTTATAAATATAACTAGGTTCTTAGTATTAAGATAGTCTAAAAACCTATTATCATAATTTGTTCTTATAATTCTTCCTTTTAATAAATTTTCACCATTTTATTATTTTTTCAATGTTGATCCTCATGTCATCAACCTTCCCCATTTTCATAATATGCGTTGCTTGTTATTTGTCAGTATTTACTTTTTAACTATCGAAATACTTACTACCACATTCTTGTTGGGGATCTTCAATCCTTTATTTGATTGCTTCATCGTACTTTATTCTTGATCTCCCGATCATTCAGCTCTAATACCATGATAGAAGTTTTTGGGCACACGCGAAATTTTGTAGTTGGACCCAAATATATAGTGTATTATATTTACTGAATACAAATATTTAATTACATCATAAATTGTATAATAATATTTTTTGGTGGGACACTTGTTCCACACATATACACTCATCACTTATGTTTTTATGTGTGAGCTCACGTCTCACTTATAAATCCTTCTATATTTGTATAATTCTTTTGTGATTTGAGCTCATGGCTCAATCCTTAATTTCTATGGGAGCTTCTTGTTCTACTACTTTCATCATTGTCTATGGAATCTATTTATATGTGCTTGAAGTCGGTGTAAACACTTCTAACTACCATTATACACAATTCTTGAACATTCCTTGACTTATGATGACGATGCCACATCATCCGTTAAAGATGAGGATTTGAAAATGACCTTCCAAAACATGTCATTCTCAAATTCTACATTAATGATTCCATAATTGATATCTATAGTTTGAAATGAAATGCTTGTTCCAAACACAATCTTAACATAATCTCACTTAGGTTTGTGTGTACAAGGAGAACTCAGAGAGTCTCCATCACCGTCTTAATCGTAGACAAAAAACATAGGAGTTGTAGACCTAGTTGCTCATTCGAGCGCTATATTGCTTGTCTGAGCAACCTGCCACGTGAGGCTATTCGAATTTTCTTCCAAAAAGTGATCGAGGTTCGTTGATCAAGGCACTAATCTTACCTTGTTCAAGCACAATGCTGCAACAATACAAAGATGCTCATCACCTTGGACTTCATTATCATACACATCTTCCAAAATGTAGTGTTTGGGAACAAGTATTTCATTTCAATTTATGAATTTCTATTATAAAATCATAAATGAAGAATTTGAGAATGACAAGGTATGGGTAGTCATTCTCAAATTCTTAAAAATAAATACTTTCAAAACAATGGTGGAATTTGATCAAAATCCAAATTTGAAAATTTTTAATTTGTCAAACAATATATTTGAACCAATTCAAAATTTCCAAATGAAATCAAGCTATGATTTCATTTGGAAATTTGGAATTGGTTCAAATTTATTGTTTGACAAATTAAAAAATTTTCAAATTTGGATTTTGATCAAATTCCACCATTGTTTCTAAAGTATTTAAAATTAAGAATTTGAGAATGACTATACATACCTTGTCAAAGGGACCAAATACGGTTGGCTTAGGCTCATTAACTCTACGAAAAAAGTCCCCTTCTCTCTCTAGGGTTAGGGCTCTCCTCTCTAGGTTTTCTACCATAGACTCTTCCGCTCTAGGTTTTCCACCGTAGAGTTTTTCTCCCTTGCGTTTTGGTTGTCTTAGGCTCATGGCTGAAAAGTTGATTGCATAATGCTCGAAACTGAATCTGGTGAATGATGAAAATGAGGTTGTCGTGGATCTGGGCGAGACTATTGATGAAGAAAATGATGCGAAAATGTCTCTGAGGCTGGTAGGGCGTGTTCTTACTGAAAAACCTCTCAATTTTAAAGCAGTAAAACGAACCCTAACTCACGTCTAGAATCTCAAAGAAGGTATTGTTATTCATTCCATTGGTGTGAATTTGTTCCTTTTTTTAGTTTTTTCATTGGCGGGATTGTGACAATGTCCTTATGGGGAGGCCTTAGTGTTTTGAGAATAAGTCACTTGTTTTCCAAGAAATCGTGGAGGAGGTTCCACCTCTGATATAAAACTGATTTTTTCTCCTTTTTGGGTTCGTCTCTATAACCTCCCTTTTGATTATAGATCGGATGCTAGGGTTAGAACCATTGCAAATGCGATTGGGGAGGTTATGGAATTGGAAGAAGATTTTTTATATCAGCTAGTCTCCTGAGAGACCGTCTTTCTAAGAGACGTCTCTCAGGCCCAGTCCATCAAAGCTTACTTTCTACTCTTACTTCACATTTTTTAATGGGCCAACCCAATATGATATGGTCTTTCAAAGAGACCGTCTCTCACAATAATTTGTGTTTTTAGATATTAACCTTTTTCGTAGGGTTAGGGTTTGGTTGGATGTTACAAAGCCCCTCAAACGTTACCGAATGATCAGTAGAAAGGGTAATAATACTGTAAAAATTATCCTTAAATATGAGAGACTTCCCCACTTTTGCTTTTTGTGTGGAATAATGAGCCACACCGAAAAGGACTGTACTAATGTAACCGAAGAAGACAAAGAAGTTGGTTATACTTGGGGTATGGATATTAGGGCTTCTCCTCGTCGGGGTCTTAATAAACATAGGGAGGAAGAAAATGCCATATTGTCTCTTTGTCCCGAAACCGCAAACATCCTCTCAAGCGATGGTACATGAGAAGCAGAATATGGGTAATACTACTTCTGGAATATTGGAGACAATAATATCTGACGTAGATTCACATAAGGAGAGAGGGGTTTTACTCATGGGTACAGGAAACAAATATATTGAGGCTGGCCCTACTCTCCTTGAAGGTGTGGTGTCTACTGTGGACTCGATACAAAGCGAGAGGGAGTCTTTTGAAGACCGAGGCAAGAATATAGTGGGCGTTGAAATTGTGGGAGGCAATATAGTTACAAAAGAGGAAATATCTCGATCGTCCAATGGGGATATTGCTTTGAATATTGGCTCTCATAATCTAAGCTCAAGGAAGATGGTGAAGTGTAGGAAAAGAATGAAAAAGGCTGTGGGGTCTGGGACTAATGATCGTCTGGAAGAACAAAACTTGTGTTTGGTGAGCAATGCTGATCATCCACATGAGGAAAGGTCTGCTTTGAGTAAAAGAAAGACATGGGATACCGACTTGATTATGGAAGACAATGATATTGGGCTGAAAAGATCAAGCTTAGTGGGGCAGTTGATACTGAGAACACAAAACATAAAGTAGCGAGTTTTGGTGAATTCCAAACTCGCGAATAGCAATGAAAATATTAAGTTGGAAGTGTCGAGGGATAAACAAACCCGAGACAGTTCAAACTCTCCGCAACTGGTGTTGGAGAGAACGACCGAATATTGTTTTCGTGATGGAGTCTATGATTGATAGTAGTAGATTAGAATATGTCCGTAATAAATGTGGTTTTACTCATGGTTTTTGTGCTAGTAGTAATGGGAATTCGGGCGGTTTGGGGTTATGGTGGAGGAATCTTAATGTTAATATCAAGTCTTTTTCTGAAAAAGACATCTCAATGATTATTGAGCAAGATGATACGGGGCAGCGGTGGGAGGCAAATGGCATCTATGGGAGGGCGGATAGGGCGAATAAATTTTGAACTTGGGAACTAATGCGCTCACTGGTAAATAATGCTCAATCCCCTTATGTCTTTTTTGGAGATTTCAATGAGATT
The DNA here is from genome assembly GCA_019425755.1 of Amaranthus cruentus. Classification (NCBI taxonomy): domain Eukaryota; kingdom Viridiplantae; phylum Streptophyta; class Magnoliopsida; order Caryophyllales; family Amaranthaceae; genus Amaranthus; species Amaranthus cruentus. Next base: position 19,459,704 of record CM033459.1, read on the forward strand.
CTCAGGATGGATGAAATGGAAGGGGGAGCTATTCGCAATGAGAATAATATTTCGGCGTTTCGTAGGTGTGTAGATGATTGTAACCTTGTGGATTTGGGTTTCTGCGGGAGATGCTTCACATGGTGCCGGGGGAAATCTCCTTCAACCTTTGTTCGTGAAAGGCTGGACCGCTTCTTGGCTTCTCCTTTTTGGGTGGACTTATTCCCTAGCACTGATGTGCGTCTCCTCCCTATTTACAGGTCAGATCATGCGCCTATTCTTTTGGGTACTCAAAATCATGGTCATGAGGAGTATAATGAAAAATTGTTCCGTTTTGAGTCTTTTTGGCTCTCAAAAGATGATTGCAAAAGGGTAGTGGCCACTACTTGGAATGATAGTGTGGATAGCCCAGTTTATGCCAAATTAAGTATTGTGCTGAATCTCTTAAGGAGTGGGCTTCACAGGAATTTGGTGAGATCAGAAGACAAATAAAGGGAACAGAAAAAAAGTTGACCAAAGTGCAAAAACAAACCCTAGACGCTAACATGTTAGCTGCTTGTTCCATAATGTCTAATGAGCTCGACAGACTTCATAGAACCGAGGAAGCGTACTGGCATCTGCGGTCGAGGGTGAATGAATTGAAGGATGGTGACAAAAACACAAAATATTTTCACCATAAAGCTAGCTTCAGAAAGAAACGTAACCTGATTAGTGGTCTCCGAGATGACGATGGCAATTTGAAGACTTCGGAATTTGACATCGAGAGGTTAGTGGTGGCATATTTCCGAGGTATTTTTGCTTCAAGCTCACCTTTGGGTTTCCCGGAGGCTTTAGAAGGCATAACTCCAGTGGTGAATGAGGAGATGAATATGTCCTTAGATGCAGAACCTACCCACGAGGAGATACGTACGACCCTGTTCCAAATGCATCCCACGAAGGCCCCAAGTATCGATGGCTTCCATGCTCTCTTTTTCCAAAAGTTTTGGGATATTATTGATGATGATGTATATGTGCTGATTAAAAATTGGTGGAGGGGTTTGGTTGATCTGAATCTCATAAATAAAACTTGTATCTCGCTTATCCCCAAATGCAATGACCCGCAGTCCATGTCTGATTTCCCGCCCATTAGTTGTTATAATGTGATCTATAAAATCATCTCTAAGGTTATGGCAAACAAATTGAAAGCGTTTTTAGGGAATATTATTTCGGTGAATCAAAGTGCTTTTATCCCAAAGAGAACGATTACTGATAATGCGCTTCTTGCTTTTGAAGCTTTCCATGCTATGAAAAGATGGGAGAGTGAGAATAAGGTAGCCTTTACCCTTTAGCTCGATATGAGTAAAGCCTATGACAGGGTTGAATGGTGCTTCCTTGAGAGGGTTATGATCAAGATGGGGTTCAGTGATTCGTGGGTGCGTCGAATTATGAGTTGTATCACGAGTGTATCATTTTCCTTCAAAATAAATGGTGCTGTGTGTGGTGAAGTTGTTCCATCAAGGGGTCTGAGACAAGGGGGTCCGATTTCTCCATATCTTTTTATTATTTGCGCATATGCCTTCTCAAAACTGATTTCTCTTGGCATTAAAAGGCGTGACATCCATGGCATTCGGATTTGTAGGGGTGCCCCCATTTTATCCCATTTGTTTTTCGCTGATGATAATATTCTTTTCGTAAAAGCATCGGTGCAGGAGTGCTCGGAGGTAGTTAATATTATTAACAAATATGAGAGAGCGTCCGGTCAAAAAGTGAATTATGATAAGACCAAAATTTCTTTTAGCAAAGGGGTTCATCAACAGTTGCGGAATTCAATTGTGAATATTCTTGGGGTTCAGGAAGTGGATAGACATGCAAAATACCTAGGCCTCCCTACAATCATTGGTCTGTCAAAGAAGGTGATCTTCTCGAGTCTAAAGGATCGGGTGTGGAAAAAACTCTAGTGGTGGAAGGAGAAATTTCTGTCGAGAGCTAGGAAGGAGGTGCTCATCAAATCTGTTATCCAGGCTATTCCCATTTACATGATGAGCATCTTTAGATTGCCTTGTGGTTTCATTGATGAGCTACATGGTTTGTTTGCTAACTTTTGGTGGGGTTCAAGTAGAGAACGAAGAAAGATTCATTGGCATAACTGGAGCTCTATGTGCTTGCCAAAACAGAAAGGTGGTATGAGGTTTCGCGATCTAAAATGTTTCAACACTGCTTTTCTTGCAAAACAATCATGGCGACTCCTTGAGGGCACAAATCCTCTCCTCCATGATGTGTTCAAAGCTCGATATTTTAAACACACTTTTGTGATGGAAGCCTCACGTGGGTACGATCCTAGCTTCACTTGGAGAAGTATCTGGGGAGCAAAGTCTCTCCTCATAGAGGGTGTAAGATGGAGGATTGGTAATGGGCAAAATGTACGTGTTTGGCACAATTTATGGGTCTAGAAAGATAGTGTATTCAACCTCCTAATTTCAGGGCTTGATCATGATCCAGAAATGAAAGTGTCAGAGCTGATAGATTATGCAAATGTTTGTTGGGATGCAAATGTGCTTGCTCAGTCATTTGATGAAGATACTACTGCTGCCATTCTATCTGTGCCTCTACCTCATAGGTGGCCTACTGACAGTCTGTTTTGGTACCTAAATAAAAACAACATTTGCTATGTTAAGAATGGGTATTGGTTGGGCCTTCTCGGCCACGACCACGAGACGACCAACTCGTATGATGCAGCAATGTGTAAGATGTGGACAACTATATGGCATATTCCTGGTCCTCCAAAACTAAAACACTTCCTGTGGCGTGCGTGTAAAGGGTCTTTAGCTACAAAGTATGTGTTATATCAGCGCTACTATGCTGATTCCCCTGTATGTGAAAGGTCCAATGATGGTTCGGAATCCATTATCCATGCACTCATTGATTGTTCTAATACCTCAGCCATTTGGGTACATCATGCTGCTCGAAGTCTACTGGGTGATGCTCCACGATCTTCTTTTTATGAGATGTTCTATTGGTTGTATAAGCGTCCTACTAAAGAAGAATTACTCTCCATTTGCACAACTTTATAGGCTGCATGGTCCTATCGCAATAAGCAAATTTTCGAGGGCTCGTCAAGTGATCCGGTGGTTATGGCAACAGGCTTCTCCCAGCTAGTCTCTGATTACAATGAATACTTCTCCAAAACTGGTGTGTCCATCCCAGCGCATGTTCCTCCTTCTAGATCGTGGTATCCTCCATAGAGAGGTTGGGTTAAGCGTGGTGTTCCGTGATCATGAAGGGAATATTTTGCTAACTGGTGTTCGTCGAATAAAGGCAAATTGATCTGTGGAGATCAGTGAAGCAGCAGCAACTTTGTTCGGAATTCAAGTGGCTGACAGACACAATTTTGGGTTAGTGCACATTGAGGGTGATGCGTTGATTGTGATATCAGCTATATCAAACAGGCTGGAAGGATCTTCTCCTATCCATCTATTCTTTGATCACATGTTTAGTTTAATTAAGTCATTTTTTGGTTTTCATTGTAATTTTGTTAAAAGACATGGCAATACGTTAGCCCACTCTATTGCTAGATGGGATATCGGTGTTGCGAACGAAAAGATTTGTATGACTCCTTTCCCCCAACTTGATCTATAATACACGTGCTCAGGTTCATCTAAAAAAAAAATTACATATCTTGTACAACAAGAAAATAAGGAGGTTTTAGACACTTCTTCTTAGACGCTAGGAGAAGTGTCTAAAAAATAGGATATTTTTCCACCTAAATAACTTGAAAACCCAAATGATAAAAAATAAACCTCCAAAATGCCGCCTCCCTCTTCTTTGTTTCCCTAACCCTAATATTTCAAATGAGGGCAACGTTTCTCTCCCACCGTTTTTTCTCGGCCCTAAAAATCATTCGCTCCTTTCTCTCCCACTGTACAGCAGCGGTACCGGCCATCTTCCCCTCCTTTCTCTCCCACCGTGAACAAAGGCAGCAGTACAGCAGCGCCATTTTCCTTTGCATCATGAACCACCTGTGCAGCCTTATGGGTATTTTTTTTTTCTAAAATCAATTCATGTTCTTTAAATTGGATAATAAATTTTTTGTTGGGAAGTTGCAACTTATTCATCTGAGGTTTCATGTTTTTAAGAAAAATCGCCATTATACATTTTTGTGATTTGGATCTGTGAATTAGTGTGCAGTTATTCCTTGGATTTTTAATGCTAACTGCTATTATATGATGCTTTATTTGTTATTGAGAATCTGCAAGAAGATTCATTGTAGAGAAGTAGTGATGATTTCATATGCAAAAAGACCCATTTTATCATATGTTCAGCCAAAAATAGAGAAGTGTTGTGAATAATTGTTTGTTAGCTTCGGACAGAGGAAAATCACCATTGTTTGTTCTACCACTCTTATTTCATAGAAAAACACCCATTTTATTCATTCTTCTTCCCCTTTTTGTTACAAACAAACAACCCCTTATTATGAGTAATGGTGCTGCTCAATTGCAAAAAGAATTGGTTGATTATACTGCAACTTTGTTTGATCAGGTACTAATTAATCATTTCCCCTAATTAATTAAGCTTCTTAATCATGTTTATATTCTTTAATTAAAATTGTAATGTGTTGGTTATCATGTAAATAAAACAGGGAATTCTGAATTAATGTATATGCAGAGAAGAAGAAAATGTGAGATTTTAAGAAGCTTGACACTGATGTCCACCAATTGAAAGGAAGCAGTTCTAGGTACAATTTGTCATTTACTTTTTCGTTTTTGTGTGATTTTGTGAATTGGAAATATTTTTTGTGGATTGACCGTTATGTTAAGTAGAATGTAAGAAAAGTTCATTTCTTTGCATCGACCACTAACACAAACTGATTTGCATCAAGTGGATAGTGATTAGTATGTCCACTGTCAAGCCTTGTTGATTTTTGTGAGTTTAAAGTTTCTCTAATATATATATCCTTGTTTGTGCTTATGTTTGAGACACTGTTATGTGACTTGATCAGTGAAGAATACCTACCAATTGATGGTGGGTTGTCGTGCCATTTTTTAATTCTCAATCTCATTTTGATGCTTCATTCAGCATCACATTCAACTTCATTAATTAACGATGTTTTCTTAAATAAGTGTGTGTGTTGAGAATAAATAAGTGTAGATGTTTTCTACTCATTGCTTACTTTAGCATAAGGCATGAGGTTTGTTATTTATACATCTTTATGTTGGTCTCGTTGTCTTAAACATGTATTGTGTTGTTAGTCCTTTTGTAATTATATATGCATGTCTATAATGTCTTGATGTTTTTATCAGTTGTGCCCTTGTTGATCAGTGCTAGGATACATAAAAATGGTAGAAAGGCGCAGATTGCTGAATGAGGTTTATGTTTGTTTTAATTTATTATGTTGTTTCTGCTGTGCACGCAATCTTATGTAAATTAGTTTGATGAATCAGGTATGTCAAGTTTGATACTTTTAAGATCAAACTTTTAAGATTGGAAGGATGTTAAATTTTGATGAATCTAGCAATAAGGTTAGTTGATTTATTTGAATTGGGTCTTAATATATGTTTAATTTGTTTGTCATTTGGTTATTTGAGTATGGATAAAATTGTGGTCCTTGGTTCATATATATATATATATATATATATATATATATATATATATATATATATTTGCAACTTTAGTAAGTGTTATAACTTTAATTCCCTTGAATATTTAGTGATTTTAATTTGTGTATTTATTTGCAGATTTTAAGTTGATTTACTTATGCAAACGAGAGATAAATGGGAAACACATTGCGTTTGGTGATTGAAGCTTGGCAACTACAACACACACTTTAGAATTTTAGCTTACTTTTAGCTTTTGTATTCCCTTGCTTTAGCTTGTAATTTTTGGATATCCAATATCATGGGATTGATTTTGAACTTAAATATGTAATTATTTATACAAGATATATTAAAGAAATATATAGAGGAAGTGCAATATTTTTATAAGGCTAGTTCCCCATCATATTAAAACTATTCAATTATTTTAACTTTTGATTAATTACTTCATTAGGCTTATATAATGGAGTATTGCTCAAGATTTTAGATGCTTTTTAAGGTTGCAAATTTTCCACACATAAAAGCGTCTAAAAAGTGAGCACATAAATTGTATTTATAAGGTGTGAAATTGTATTTTAGACACTCTTAAGCGTCGGAAAAACAATCTCTTTTAGACGCAAAAAAAGCGTCGAAGATTTGTGACGTTAGTTTTTTAGACGCTTCTTGAAGCGTCGAAAAAATACCTTTAGACGCACAAAAGCGTGGAAAAACCATATGTTTGTCCGTCTAAAAACTCCGTATTTTTTTGTAGTCTCAAATTCTTCATTTATGATTTTATATTAGAAATTCATAATTTTAAATGAAATACTACCTCCTATTCAGCCTAAATGTCCCATTTAGTTTTTTGGCACTATTCACTCATCAATCTTAATTTGTATTTTACTCTTAATCTATAAGTTAAAACATGGTCATGTGGGATCTTGTTTGATTAGTCTCAATACTAGGATTATTAATATCAAATTTTTATAATTTTTAGGAAAAATTATATAAAACTACCTATTATATACCTCTTTTTTTAAAAAACTACCTTATATAAAATTTTTGCAAAAAACTACCTTATATAATATAAATCTTTGCAAAAGACTACCTTTCAATTAATTTGGTCAGTTGACTGTTAAACTTAACAGTTGACCAGCACGCCCCTTGCACGTGCATTTTTAAAACCCACTATCTCCTTCCATTGAATACAATAAGAAGAACCTGCATTCCCAAATCATGATTTCTTCTTCTACCATTATCACCCTTGCTCATAATTAACGTTTACAAATATTGACGGATGTCGACACCGGAAGCGGCGCCCGAGTCCGATGACAATTGCCAGGTTTGATGAATGGTCATGGCTATTGACTTGGAGTAACTCTCAAAATACCCTTTAAGCAATTACTTGTTTTACACCCTTAATCAATTTTATCATTATCTTTCAATTCCTAATTCTTTAATTTTTGCATTAATTTTTCAATCTACAATCTGGGTCTTATAATTCTGATACCCCTACTCTGTTTTTAGTCTATATTTATCCCAAATTTTACTAATATAATTGTTCATCTTTTTCCCAATTGTAGCATTAATTGTTGAAATTGTGTTGAAATATGTTCAAATTTTCAATGGGGTAGTTGAGAATTTGTTGGTTTTGGGTTTGGTGAATCAAGAAAACTAAAAATGAAGGATTTTGCAGGAACATTAGGCATTCGAACTGGATTTGTTCTTAGGGTTTCTCAATTTTTGTTTGCTTCTGCTTCCATTGCTTCTATGACTACCACTTTTAGCTTCACTGCTTTCTGGTATTTGATTCTTTTCAAATATGGTTTGTAATTGATTTTGAAGTAGAATCAATAAATGTTTTATAATTTTCCTCCTTTAATTGCTGTTAAATTTGATGATATATTGATTTTTTTTTTTATGTTTGTGTGTATAGTAATATGCATATTGTGATGATCCATTTTCTCTAGCTAAAGTAATGAGTGAGTTAGAGTTTAGGGTTTTAATGGTAGAAGAAGCAAAAATCTTGATTTGGGGATGATGGGTTCTTCTTACTGCATTTCATGGAAGGAGATGGTGGGTTGTAAAAAGTCACGTGCAAGGGGCGTGCTGGTCAACTATTAAGTTTAACAGTCAACTGACCAAATTAATTGAAAGGTAGTCTTTTGCAAAGATTTATATTATATAAGGTAGTTTTTTGCAAAAAATTTTATATAAGGTAGTTTTTTGAAAAAAGAGGTATATATTAGGTAGTTTTATATAATTTTTCCTAATTTTTAATTAAGAATAATTTGAGATATTAAGGGTTAAAATGTTGCCTCGACAAGTGTAAAAAAACTAAATAGGACATTTAGGCTGAATAGGAGGAAATACTTTTTACCAAACACCACATTATAGTTTTCAAACATAACTATTATTATATTGCACTCAAATCACCAACTCCAATCACTTATTAAAGTTGAACCATTTCCCTGAATAATGTTAATGGGTTAAATATTTCTCATTGTGCATTGAAGGGAAACTTAATTCCCTGGGTACTGTCCACGTAGGACATTCAACGAAAATATTTTTTTTCCTTTTTTTTAATTAACTGCTACTTTAAAAAGTGGTTTACATCTAATGCACAAATAAAACGCTAAACTAAATGGCGGTTCATTCTTGAAGAAAAAAAAATTTAAAGGGAAATTTCATGATATACCACTGAGTTTCTTCATAATTTACTATATACTACATCAAATGTTGTAGATCACCATATACCATTGAGTTTTAGTCCGTTAGTACATAATACCATTTATGACAAATTCCGTTAATTTTCCGTTAGTGGTAATTATTAATTCACCATATACCATTATTTTTTTGTTTTTTTGCGTCAAATACCATCATTTTGAAATATAGTTATATCCATTGGTTAATGTAACTTTTGTGTGAAACTTGGTTTTTATATAACTATATTTTGCTAAATACTTCGTTTGGATGACACTTCTTTTGAATATAACTATATTTTAAAATGATGGTATTTGACGCAAAAAAAAAAAAAACAAAAAAAGTAATGGTATATGGTGAATTAAAAATTACCACTAACGGCATACTAACGGAATTTGTCATTAATGGACTAATGGTATTCTGTGCTAACGGACTAAAACTCAATGGTATATGGTGATCTACAACATTTGATATGATATATGGTGAATTATGTAGAAACTCAGTGGTATATCATGAAATTTCCCAAATTTTAAATGATCCTAAATCCGCCATTTTAAATGACGGTTTATATATAACATGTGCACATATATATTATATATAAACCGCCACTTAAAATGGTGGTTTACTTGTAATATAAAAACCACCAGCAGCCCAGTTTACCCGCACCACTGTACTTTCCTTCTTCCTCTTTGTGTCGATTAACCCTAAACAAAAAAACCAAAGTTTACCCTTAATTACTCATATAATCAATCAATTACTTCAAATTATCTACATTGAATTCTTCCATCTTGAATCTTGATTACTTCTACATTTCATCTACAATTGAAGGTAAATGATGAAACCTAACTCTTCTTATTTTTTTTCTATTTTGTAATTTCATGATTATTATTATACTTGTGGTTGTAATAGCTTGTGATGAATTAATTAGTTGTAGCATTATCTAATTCAATATGTTTAGCTTAGATTTTACACCAATGTAGTTGAATTTGAGTATTTATTTTGTAAGCACATAAGGTGTTTGGTGAAATGCTTGAATGAAGATTTCATCAGTTTGTTAGCTTAATATAATGTGATAGCATATGTTTATGTTATTAATTTTCTTACACTTGAATTGAATAATATTATTAGTCTTGTTGTAATTCAAGTAAGTTAATTAGTGTTATTCATTACCAAAAAGTGTGTGGTATCATGTTAGTGACATGCTTTTGTGTGCAGAAATGGATCATTATCCTGTTATAGTGTATTGGGGTGGGAAAATTAGTCATAAGGAGCTCGATGTGGTGTATAATGGTGGATTGAATTCAGTTATGTTTATTCATTATCAGCATACGACGTTTGAGGTGTTTCTTACCATAGTGTATGATGTTATTGGTTGTGATCGTAACTCTTATGAATTAAAAATGGAGATGAAATATCCTATGACGGGGAAAAATATGTTAGTTCAGGTTAGAAATGATGAAAGCATAAGTGCTCTTGCTTATGCGGCCTCCTAAGCCCTTGGAACGGCAATGGAGGTATATGTTGAATTGGTACCAAAATCGGATAATGCTAGGGGAGTCATGTGTAGCATGGAACTTTTAGAAACGGGTCCTAGTGTACGCCATGATACATTTACAGAGATGTTGACAAATCCAAATTACGTGAATGAGCATATAGATGAGTTTATTTCTCCAACTCATTTGGGTAGCCAGAATGCTAATGATGTTGACTCGTTAGATCAGGAGAACTTTCCATAGATCAAAGGACTGCAGACAAGAACTTCCCGGTTCGACATCGATCGCACGTAGATTCTTGGAATGATCGAGAAAGCACGATCATATAAGGAGAGAACTACACAGGTCAGAGCCTAGGTATGTACATGGCATGGTATAGGCAGATCACGATATTGCGCATCACGAACCCAACATTTACACAGCCAACATCACACTATCATCCCACTGCTACCATATTGGTATGCTATCTTTCAACGTTAGAAAACTATCAATTAGCAATATATATGTCTTATAAAACTTATTGTTCATATGCAGGCTAAGCGCATAAAATCGGTTCTCCTACAGTGTAGTGACGCAACACACGGGGCCTCTGCGTTGCCTGATGATGTGGGGTATCGCCTGTGTACTCAGACATTGGGCTCCATCAACGCGTCGTTGACGGAGGTGTTAATTCAGACGGGGTATGATTACCTGATTCCCACCCGTCCCACTGCCATTGATGATGACACATTGCACACTCCTTCTACTAGAGGTTCTGGTCACAAAGGTAGTTCTTCACGAGGTTCAAGTAGAGGTTCTTCAAGAGGATCCGGTCGTTCATTTGTTCGAGGTCGATCTTCGGGATCTCCATCATCATCTACCGGTGCTATGTCGCCATTTTTTCCCCCAGGGCCTGTGTATACCCCTCCACATCCATCGCCTCCAAACCGAATCTTGACATATCAGCGTGCTAGTCAGCGACAAGCTCCTGCTCTTGATGCCATCACTGAGGCTGATGAGTCGACACTGACCTCTACGACTGGTGCACGCATCAAACGGGGTCGGGGAATCTAGAATATTATTACCTTTGGATGCCTATTGTACATATTCAACTTATGTATTATCCTTTATGGTCGTTAAGTAATATATATGCATTATATTCATAATTAATGTGTGCATTCGTCTTTTTTTAATTTAAAACAAAGGTGGATGAGGTTTTGAGTATTAGAGGTGCTTGTTGGTTCATTTGGGAGTGTTTAATTATTTTAATACAGGTTGTGAAACGTTTAATGTTGTACACAAGTTTTAAGCAAGGTAAAAAAACTGCAGCAGACAAAACCGCCATTTGAAGTGGCGGTTCACTTGAAGAATTCTCATAAAACCGCCACGTCATGTAGCGGTTTAACTTTGGCCTAAACCGCCCTTCCACATAGCGGTTTATATGTTTCCAGAGGCAAAAAAAAAAATAACCAACCACAAACCGCTGTACCAAGAAGCATTTTACTTTAAATGGTTAAACCGCATTTTCATATGGCGGTTTTGTTTGACGACATTAAAAAAAATTAGGCAGTTCTACGTGGACAGTAGTCAGGGAATTATTTTTGGGAGCAGCAATAGTTAGGGAAAAGATTTATTAAAGTTATGTATAAAAGTTAAATAAGACTCCACTGCATTTCTTAATAAAATTGGTTGATCTTTCAAATCTTATAGGACGCGAGTATTATTATTTATATAAAGTTGCAAATATTTGATACACAAAAATTGTCATAACTTTTATGAGTCGCCCCAAAGCTCCACTCCTTCACCATAATGTCAACAAATTCCCGCGCTTCACATTCAGATCTCCATATAACCACCTAACCGAACCCTCCACCATTTTCATTCCTCCTCCATCTTCTTTCTTCCATCATCAATGGCTACCCTCACACCGCCATTAGCAAACACATTTTCATCAATGCTTCCAGGTCCTCCTGGTCGCAACAATGCCGGAGCTATCGACATCACATCTTCCTCAACTCTCTTAGCTTTCGCATCCGGCAGCTCTGTTTGTCTCGTCGACATCAGATCCATGCAATTAATCTCTGTCATTCCTCTCCCACCTCCTCAATCCTCTTCTTCTTCCTCATCTCCTTCTCTTTCCCCTTTCGTCACCTCCGTTAAATGGGCCCCACACTCTCTCCGTCAATTCGATATTCTCTCTTCTGATTCTCTTTCCTCATCTTCTCACCTTCTCCTTGCTGTTGGTGACAGACAAGGTAGATTATCACTTCTCGATTTCAAATCTAAATCCGTTGTTCTGTGGTTCGAAACCGATCATAATTCGCTTAAACTTGGAATTCAGGATATATGTTGGGTTAAATCAAGTTTAGATTCGTGGGCGTTAGCTGTTATTACTGGTCCACATATGGTGTCGATTTTTTCTGCATCAACGGGAAAATGTTTCTTTAAATACGACGCCGTTTCGGAGTTTCTTTCGTGTATACGGCGTGATCCGTTTGATTCTCGGCATTTTGTTGTTTTAGGGTTAAAGGGTTTTTTACTTTCGGTTAAATTGATTGGAGAATGTGAAGACGATGTCATATTGCAGGAACTTCAAGTTAGTACGGATTGTTCTGAATTGATGAAATTAGAGAGGGATTTAGTTGGCAGTAGTGGCAACCCAGTCCCTACTTCTCCTGCATCGGCGATGTTTCCCAATTATCCTGTGAAATGTGCGTTTTCGTTGGAATGGAGACATATATTGTTTGTGACGTTTCCTAGGGAGTTAGTAGTGTTTGATTTGCAGTATGAGACGGCATTGTTTAGGGCAAATTTGCCGCGTGGAGGGAAGTTTCTTGATGTATTGCCGGACCCCAATAGTGAGCTGGTGTATTGTGTTCATCTTGATGGGAAGCTTAGTACTTGGAGACGACGCGAGTAAGTGTCGTTATTATGGTGTTTTGAACTTATACATTATTGTGATTATAAGTTTTATGAACTTATGATTATTTTTATGATTTGTTGCTTGCACTTAAATTGGATTTTTGGTGTATTAGTTCTATGAACTTAAGAATATGTTTGTGTTTTGTTGTTTGTTCTTGAGAGTCAAATCTACAATGTTTAGAAATTTGGATGTTTACCCATATATCATTCTGTGGGAACGCGCAATCCTTTATTGTTGTGCGCGTTTATTTGTAATTCTTTATCTGAGTGAAATTGGAGTGCTGTGTTTTTAATGTGGGAGGATTGGATGTAGGAGCGGAGCGAAGATTTATGAGACCCTATTTTGTTTTAATGTGGCAGGATTTGATGTAGGTGCGGAGCAAAGATTATGAGACCCTATTTAATTTGTTAATTATTTAGAAAAAGGGGCTTTAAACTCATACACTCACTAACTTTTTTCCAGAAATCTTTGGGAGAACAAAACATTATAGGGTATAAATGAATAAAAACACTGATATTTATATCAAATTAGAGTCTATAATTAAATTGGTAAAGAGTACTGAGTACTATCTTTAAATGAGATTGTATCTGGATTTCATGATTAAAACCTTAAAAAGCCAACTTTTAATCCCTAATCTATTTAATGCACAAAATGAGATTCTCTTGTTTTTCTTTGTAATTTTAAAACCAACTTTAAGCAATTTAACTACAACAAGGATGACTGTAAACTGGATTATCATCCCCCTAGTTTCTTTCCAATTAGGGGCTAAAATAAAGCTACTTATGAATTGGGATATATTCCCTTTTCCTTTTCGATCATTTTGCCTCTCTGTTAAGCTCTCTTTCTATACAATGTTAAAGAAGTTAAGACCAATAATTTCTACTACCAATAACTTGAATTAAAATGCCATTAAAAGAGAAAGGTTTTTAGTAACCTGATACTGTTGCTTCAATGTATGACCATTTGGTCATTTTGTCACGCTTTTTGCTAAAACAACCATCTGTCTCTTTTCCTCTAAATTTACCAGTTTCTTCTAAGCAAGTTGTGTAGACCCAAACTCGAACCATCCCGCAAGAAAATAAATAAGGAAGCAACGAGTAACAGTTTTCCAAAATATAATTAAGGGAACTGTTAAAAAGGGTGTGAAAAATGAAAATGCAAGAAACATGTGAGGATAAGGAATGAAGGAATGCCGAAAATCAAGAACAAGGAAGGAAAGGAGAAATGAAGATAAAGCATCAATTCTATCGGTGTCGGGGGAAGAGATAATTGAAGTACTAAACATGCGCGATGGTGTAATTAAAAATGCACTTGGTGAAACTGTGCCAACTTTAAAAACTGGTATAAAAAATATTTCCTTAATATTTGAAGCCCTCTATTTCTAGGAGCCCTATGCGGTTGGGCACCCTACTTAGGCCTAAAGCCGCCCCTGATTGGATGTTTAGGGATATTTGTAGCTGAAATTGTGAAAGTTCATTAGTTAATGTGGGTCAAATAAATGATTGCACTTGGTGCTGACTTTTGGATTTTGTGCACAATTGACATTCATTGACAATGTTGGTTTGAAGGGAAATCTTATAATTCCTTTATCCTGGGTTCTATCTTCTGGAACAATAAATTAGTTTCCTGGAAATTGATTTGATGTCAAAACACTTGTTAGCTTTTTCGTGTTGGATATATAATCTTTTCCAGTTTTCAGAAAAAATTGTAGGCTGCTATTCATATTTTGCTTTCCTTTGTTATGTGTACAAGAGTTTTATGTGTTTCATTCATTAAACTTACATTTATGTCAATTAGACATTTTATTGCATCCCCCCTCCCCCCTTCTACATGGCTCCATACTATCTTGGATTTTTAATGCCTTCTCTAAATTACTAATCTATTGAGATGAAACGCTGAATAGTCATATTGCCAAGGATAAGGCTACTTTTTAGACTAATAGATTTTAGCAGTTTACAAGAGTAAAAGATTGCACCCAATCTAGCTTAATAATTTTAGTTTGTGGCATCATGTAGTGGCTCCCTTGAGTCATTATGCTTCTATTCTATTTGTTTGATGTCAGGAGGATGTTCAATAGATACTGAAATCTTACTGTATCCTAAACTACTAGTGATTGGAAGTTAACTACACGCTGTAGGAGTATAAAATCCAAAGCCGATTCAGAATTAGAAAACATGTTCTCACTCACAGGAGTTCAGAAGCTGTGGAAAATCTAGTTGCTTGTTGATTTTTACTTGCTTGTGTCACACACATAAAAAAAGAAGCTATGTGAATGTTGCTTAAGTGGTTAAGTATGCAATGGTTGAAGGATATCTTAGCCCTAGTCAAATCACCTCTTTTTAAAGCCAAACCAAGGATTACACTAATGTAAGTGTAATTACGAGAACACTTAAATTATTTTTTTGTTTGTAAGAAAGAAAAATAGAATAGAAGGATAAGAGAAAACTCTTAAATTTAGGCTAGAGACAAGACAAACTCAATCTCCCTAGAATTAACACTCAATACAAACCCAAAATGATAATGGGAATTACTATTTCCTTGGACAAACACAAGAAAAAAAAGCAATGAATAAAATCAAGGTTTAACAATGATCAATCAACAACTTCATTTTTCTTTGTTCATTTCATAAAGTTTCTTTATATAAAGCTAAGTATAAGCTTTTAGAATGCTTACGCCTTACGCATACAATAAAGTTTCAGATTTGATGAGCTATAAAAGCTAGAGAATGAAACACCAAAAGTTTAGCTCATGAAGCACCAAAAGTCTAGTACATCAAGCACCAAAAATCCAGTACATGAAGCACCAAAAGTCCCCTATTAAATGTACTAAATATACTGATTTTTAAAGACAAATAAATCAACCATATGTGGACTCTTTATTTCTACCTTCCTTTATTGTATAAACTTCAATAAGATAAGACTTAAAATGCTGGACCACTCAAGAGTAACATTCGGCCGGTCATGTCGAATTTGAATTAACTACATACGCCCAACATAATTTCAAGTTAAGCATGTGACCAATACTGGTTTATGAAATTAAAATTGCTTAAAAATATACTTGATTAAAACAAGGAAAAATTGACATTAATAATCCAACCTTTTGCTCATCCGCTATGAATAATCCAACCTTTTGATTATTTTTTAATAATCCAATGTTTTCCCTTAGTTCGCAGTCAATAATCCAACCTTTATTTTAGTTTGCTAGCAGCATACCCTATTATTACCTATTATTGGTAATAGGGTATGTTGTGGGTAAATTTTTTACAAAGGTTGGATTATTAGAAAATAATCCAAAGGTGGGATTATTCATAGCAGATGAGTGAAAGGTTGGATTATTAATGTCAATTTTTCCTTAAAATAAGACATATCCATATATTAAAAGATTGACATGTGGTTTTGTTTTAAATAAGACGAATGCTCCTGCATTATGCATATCGTGCAAAAAACTATTTAACTAAAAGTTTACACGGGTCAATATTGATGACAACCTTTCTATAAATAGATTTGATATGAGTGGACAAGAGAAAACATTTAAGATGTAGGATTGCACTGTGGGAGGGGGAAGTGACGTCATTGATGGAGAAGGGACACTAGAGGGTACATAGACAGGACAATATCAATGAATTATTAGTAATTTATGCTTGTTGATATGAATTGAGGAATGATGGGTTCTTAAAAGTAAAGGGAGAGAAAGAGATTAACATAGTCAATGGACAAGAAGCAAGTTCTACCTAGTGTGAGCTATGGCTAGCGAAAAAGGACTTTTACTACTATGTTTGTTTGGTTAAGGACTTCGGGTCTGCATTCTATCAGTTCTATATTTCACGCCTTTTGTCCTCACAATGCTAGCTCAATTTGTGTGTCATCATTTGATGATATAGTGTTAGATCCATACGTGTGTTACTTCCCTTCCCTTTCCTTGTGTAATGAAAAAAATGCTAATTCATGTGTGTCCACAGAGGTGAACAGGCATATGCAATTTGTACAACGCAAGAATTGATGCCTTCAGTTGGCTCATTAGTTCCTTCCCCCTCCATTCTTGCTGCTATTATATGCGAATCTGATTGTGCTCTTCAGAATATTGGGCAGATTTATTCTGATGTCCCTCATACTCCTTTTAGTGATGAGGACTACGATAATCCTTTTGATTTTTGCGACGAGTCTCTTCCTGCCGCGAAGACTCATTTGATCTCTATTTCTGATGATGGAAAAGTATGGAATTGGCTTCTAACGGCTGAAGGGCCTAAGGTGGCTCCCAAAGACGTGTCAAAGATGATAACACCTGTTAATAATGTATCACGTACTTCAGATTTGAATATTGGTAATGAAATTTCTAAGGGATCTTCGACAAACCAAAGATCTGAACGTGTAAGAGGGAGAGAGCGCTCATCTAATTTGAGCGTCTTTCCTGAAGACACATTGTTTAAGGTTGGTCATACTTCTTTTTCCTGATGTTTGTGTTATTTATTAATTAAATATTTATTTGTTATTGTTGTGGTTGGTTAGTAGTTGAAAAGCTAACCTGGGAAACAGTAAAAGAATATGTTTGTTCTGTTGTCTAGATTTGGGGTTGATAAGTTTTCTACCAATTGCTAGTATTGAGGGTTTTGTCGAAATGTGGTTTGTCTTTTGTATTTCCGGGAGTTCTATGGTATAAAATTTTGGTCTCATTGTTGTTCTCAATTGATACTGTATAAGAGTCTTATATGTACACTTACTATTGCACATTTCAGATAAGCTTAGTTGGACAGCTACATCTTCTATCTTCAACGGTGACTACACTTGCTGTACCATCCCCTTCTTTAACAGCTACTTTGGCTCGTTAGTTCCATTTCTGATCATTCTCTTACTTTTGACAAGAATATTATATCGACTCTTCTGGCATAATTGAATTCTATATCCCTTTTTTTTCCAAAGGTGGTGGCAATCTACCTGCTGTGGCTGTTCCGCTGGTTGCTCTGGGTACCCAAAGTGGCACAATTGAGATCATTGATGTTTCTGCCAATGCTGTTACTACGTCTTTTGTTGTTCATAATGGGGCTGTAAGGGGATTAAGATGGCTTGGAAATTCTCGTCTAGTATCTTTTTCTTTCACTCAGGTAAAATTTTTTTTGATATATGTATATAAGTTGTGCACTTTTCACTCGAAATGGTTTGTCATTCAATTTGCTTTTCTTTGTTGATCACCATTATGCACCGCTAGATTTGCCAAATAAGGTGTCAGTCCAAAAAAGCTCATGCATTTTTTTTGTTTGCAGGCCAATGAAAAATCTGGAGGCTACATAAATAGTCTTGTTGTGACATGTGTAAGAAGTGGTCTTAATCGGTCGTTTCGGATTTTTAAAAAGCCAGAAAGGGCACCCATACGAGCTCTGAGAGCTTCTTCATCCGGAAGGTTAACACTAAACGTTAAAATTGACTTAGTTATTTTTATGATCCGCTTCCTTTTAATTTTACATTTCCTGTCAACTAAAAGGACTGGCAATGAGACTACCTTTATTTAGTTACAGTGTGATTACTTGACATTATGATCGAACTGTGATTATTTTGGGCTTTGTTGGGGACGCTTGATGAGTTCCATTGCAATCTGCCATAAATACTATGTAATATGATCATATAACTGCTATGAACCCTATATTATGTGTCCTTTTCCTTTGTCGACTATGTATCTGACACCTAGACGGATATGGATACTTGATATCATCCTTAATACATCATATATATGTTATGAAGGCGCTGGTTAATTTTTATAGTTGTTTTGAATCTTCTATCAAGTTTAATATTAAAAAAAGGTTTTGTAATATAATTATATTATAGATCAAGGAGCAAGCTTTTTTCCCTTCTTTGTTATTGGTGCTGGTAGATAAAGATGTGGCATCAGAATATCAACTCCTCTGTTTGAAGGATGGTATGCATGCTTGACTATCACATGGATGGGGATTTTAAAAATAAATTAATTGTTGATGTATTTGGTGACTTGAGTGCACCAAATAAATTCTATGCATTATGTGAGCATAGAGATGGAATCCCATGGGTGGATTAATGTGTGTTAAAGTGTGTGCATTGAGTATGCACATTAAGAAGGAAGTTTAATGTGGAGTTTAAGTGGGTGTTGAATAAACTTAAACATGGATGATAAT